>JAQQZR010000001.1:14344428-14362012 GCA_030068235.1 Notoglanidium macrostoma
CGCCTCTCGCCCGAACATGCTGGGATTGGCTCCAGCTTCCCCGCGACCCAGACGGATAAAGCGGTATAGATAATGGATGCATGGATTAGTTATCACCTAAGTGACTTTGATGATGGTGTAGTTGTTAGTGCCAGACAGGCTGGTTTGAGTATGTCACTCAAACTGCTGATCAACTGGGACTTTTACTGATAACTGTGTAAACTTTGTACTAGACAATGTTGTGGGGGGAAAAACAACACCAAGTAATCAGTAGTTCTGAGATTGGACGCACCTTGTTAAGGAGAGAGACAGACAGACTTGTTCATACTGATAGGAAGGGCACGGTAACTCATAATCACTCTTTACAAGCAGAAAAGCATCTCCGAATGCACAGTGTTACCCAGTTTTAGACTGAGGTTCCTAATCATTTGGTCATTGAGTGTATATTCATACATGTTGTGTATAATGTTATTCTGACCTGGTGGTCGGTCTTCCAAACATAATTGCCAGTCAGATGTCTCCACTTACTAGTTGAAGCTTAAGCATAACTAAACAGAGTCTAGGATTGGCCTGTTTTTTAATCACTGAACCATCATGTACCCCATTAGGTGAAGTCTGTAAGTCATGATCTGGATCAGCTGAATCGACTGTTGCACATGGTGAAGAGTCTGGTTCAGAACCCATACCTGTATCTTGGCTCCTATGTGCGCAGTCTGGTGTCCAGTGTCATGTATTGCATCCTGGAGCCACTTGCCGCCTCGATTAATCCACTCAATGACCACTGGACCCTGAGGGACTACGCCGCTCTGCTTCTCAGCCACATCTTCTGGTATGTCATAGAGTACTACCACATTCACGTTATGCATTTACACACACAGACAAGGGCAGTATTTTCTGACAACGCTTTGCTGATCCCTTATCTTGAACCGTTTTCAGTGATTTTAACAAAGCCTCAAAATCCTAGCTTGGAACCAAAATCTAGCTTGACGGTGGTGTCATTTTGTTGCCATGACAACAAATTGAGCAACCGCTAATAAAATAAATCACGAACAGTAGTGAGACGTTATAAACGTTATTGTTGGAAAAAATAAGCGACATTACCACCATAACATGCAATCATACACACCATTTGATATGATAATACCGCAGCGCTGTTAAATTCTCAATTCTGATTGGTCAGAATGTGTTAAGTTTCTACTGCAGCGTAGTTCAGACTAGAAGCCAAATCATAGGTTTATATTAACGCACTTGCTATAATATTGTTTCTACAGACACCGGGGCTTGAATGGTACAGGGACTCTCCAAAAAGTAAATTGAACCATGTATTTGGACGTTTTCTGTGAGGAGATTCTTATTTAGTATTTTTATATAGGAGTCACCAGTTTTAGAGCGTTAGAAGTGTTAGCGGTAAAGCTGTAAGCTTTCTGCTGTGGGAAAGGTTTCACGGTGGGCGCTTTGCATTTTCTCTGTATAGTAACAAGCTGCGTTTTTGTGTCGCATTAGCACGGAGAGAAAAAAAAGAGGTCAGTGAGGGAACAAGTATGTAACAGCTGCTACAACACAAGTGATCAGCTTCTGCTTCATGTCCGGCCACATCACACCGTAATGTGTTCTCAAAGACAAAAGAGGAACGCAATTGTTTGTAAAATGGTTCTGCGATCAAACCTCTGAATTATCGTGCCATTGAATATCCAGTCCAGCTTTTGGTAAAGTAAAAAATAATACAAAATAATATTTTGAGCAGAACATTTGCAGAAATAATCACAACCACAACGAGTTATGAAGACGTGTGTATGAATACAAATGAGCCTTTTATCTTCATGCCTAGTATGGTATTTATCTATCTGCTTTGATTGTGTTTTTTGGGATAGGACTCATGGTGATCTGGTGAGTGGACTGTACCGTCAGATTCTGTTGTCCCTGCAGAAGGTCCTGTCAGACCCAGTACGTCCTCTCTGCTCTCACTATGGAGCTGTGGTCGGCTTGCACGCTCTCGGATGGAAGGTAACTTGCACACACAAAAAAGACAGCCATGTGTAATGCCCCAAGCTGTGCAGGTATACAAGCGTGTTTGTGTTTGTTCCAGGCTGTAGAGCGCGTGTTGTATCCCCACCTGCCTGCCTACTGGGCGAATCTGCAAGCCGTGCTGGACGATTACTCTGTCTCTAATGCACAAGTAAAAGCAGATGGGCACAAAGTCTATGGAGCCATTCTTGTAAGTTTAGCGAGTCATTTTTATTCAGTTTCAGTTTGATCCAGGAATGCATAGAATTGAAATTTATAATCTGTGTGCATATGTTATGTCAATTATAAACTTACTAGTAAGAGTCCTGCATCAGATTATCTACTATCATAGATAGTAGATGTCAACTCTGGCATTGCAGATTGTTTTATTCAACATTTTACTGAGTTGGTGCTGTTTAGATTTCATGACTTTGTATTCTTTTAAAATAATCTCATAACAGTATTTCATAGAAAAATACATGGATTTACGTTTCGCTTTTCTTAAAATTTGATTGGAAATATACACTCACTGAGCACTTTATTAGGAACACTTATTCATTCATTCGTACAATTATCTAATCAGCCAATCATGTGGCAGCAGTGCAACACATAAAATCATGCAGATATACGGGCCAGCAGCTTTAGGAAATGTTTACATTAAACATCAATATGGGGGGGAAAAATGTGATATGATTTTGACCGTGGCATGTATGCAAATGGGAACGCCTTGTTGAAGAGAGAGGTTAATGGAGAACGGCCGGACTGGATCGAGCTGGCAGAAAGGCTACAGTAACTCGGATAACCACTTTGTACAATTGTGGTGAGCAGAAAAGCATCTCAGAATGCACAACATGTTGAAACTTCAGGTGGACGGGCTACACAACAGCCGAAGACCGCATCAGGTTCCATTCCTGTCAGCCAAGAACAGAAAGCTGAGGCTGCAATGGGAACAGGCTCACCAAAACTGGACAATTGTAGACTGGAAAATGTAGCCTGGTCTGATCAATCTTGATTTCTGCTGAGGTACACAGATGGTGTATGAATCCATGGACCCAACCTGCCTTGTGTCAACAGTCCAGGCTGGTGGAGGTGGTGTAATGGGGTGGGGAATGTTTTCTTGGCACACTTACTGCCACAGCCTATTTGAGTATTGTTGTTGAACATGTGCATCCCTTCATGGTCACAATTTAACCATCTAATGGCTACTTCCAGCATGATGCTGCACCATGTCACAAAGCAAAAGTTGTATCACACTGGTTTCATGAACATGTCTATGAGTTCAGTGTTCTTCATTGGCCCTTCAAGTCACCGGATCTGAATCCAGTACAACACCTTTGGTATGTGGTAGAACGGGAGATTCAAAGCATGAAAGTGCACCTGAAAAATCTGTAGGAATTGCATGATGCAGTCATGTCGACACGGACAAGAATCTCAAAGTAACGTTTTCAACAGACTTGAGCCTGTTTTCAGAGCAAAAGGAGGCCCTACCCAGTGTTAGCATAGTGTTCCTAATAAAGTGCTCAGTGAGAATTCCCTGTACTGTCTTAAACTCACACTTCACCTGTTCTAGGAGACGTCTCTTTTATACTTGGTGAAAAGCTACAACTCTCTTCCTGTCCAACAGGTGGCAGTGGAGCGTCTACTAAAAATGAAAGCTGTGAGTTTGACTGGAGAAGGGGGTCCTGCTGCTTTTCAGAGTTCTGCTGGAGGAGGCATGTGCTTTAGAGAGAGCTCACCAGGGCTCAGTCCCCCTCCTGAACCTCTCTCTGAAACCCCTCTGGGTATCGCAAGCCACTTGCAGGCAGCTGGAACAGGATGCCAGTGGGAAGAGTGGACCCCTGTTTCCCTGCCTGCCATGTACTGCGAGCTCTACTCCTTCTTTGGAGACAGTTTGGCTGTGCGTTTTAGCACTGGGCCTGCGTTAGGCAGTGCACCGCCTGCAGTTCCAGTGCAACCTTCTGATGCCAGGAAAGAGTCAGGGAATGGCGCAGGCAGCATGGAGAGCACACGCAAGATGCCACAACTCACTGCCAACATGAACCTCAGCCCCAGACCAGATGGAAGCCCACGTACTGAGACTGTACCACCTACTCTGGGTGCTACTGCATCGGGGAGGTACGTACAGGCCAAGGTCTAATGCAGAAGCAAATGGGGTCAAATTATTACATTACAAACATTGAATTAGATTGTTTAATACAGTTTGATCTAGATATATTTGCTAGTTGCTAAGTATTTTATTTGAGATATAGGATGTGACGTTTTTTGTCCTGTTTTACATACATTGGTTGTCAAGGCGGGGTCCACAATTTCTTTTTTTTTTTTTTTTTTTATTTATTTATTTATTTTTATCAAAAAGTTACTTAACAGTAATTTGTCAAAAACAATTATTAAGAAGTCAATAAGTGAGTGGAAAGTTTAAGAATAAATAAATAAATTGGCTTAAATAAATTTCCAAAATATCATTGTACACAGTTAAATGATGGAACGAATAGTTGGATTATGTTTATAAGATCAAGCTGAATTGGTTAGTGTGGTCCAAAGCTGCCAAAAGTTTGAGAAGCCCTATGTTAGATTAATTACACCTATAAATTAACATCATTTTTGAGACATCATTGAAGGAGTCAAGAAAATAATAACCGAATGCTCTTCTTGCTTTTGAGCTACAGGTCTCTGGCCCGCTCTTCCTCTTCCTCATCCGCAGTCCCTCGTTCCAGGTCCTCCTCTCGTCCAGGGCGTTCTGCCAACCAATCAAGAGACATCTTTCCAAAAGCTCGCTTCCTGCCTTCCCAGGTGGGCCCTCCGGCCTTCACCTTTTTGATTGGTGGGCGACAGATGGGCCGGCGGTGCCAGGGACGACGTTTCCAGACAAGCTTCACTCCAACTCCATCCGTCAGTTCTCTTCCTCCACGGGCCTACGCCCACAAACTACCTGTTATCGGGAGAGTGAGCAAACCAGTGAGACGCTGGACATGTTCCCATTATTCACTGTATCTGCCTCTTTAAGGCACACAGAGACACTGGCTTGACTGGTTGTGCTGTAGAAGCAGCTACCTTTGCTTTCTCGTGAACCTCCGCTTATCTGCTTGAAGTCTTTAAAGCACTAGATTTAGAAAGAACAGCTGCAGAACTGTTCTTAGGCTGACCACAGACATGTTTTTTTTCCTCAGTACTCACCATGAACTAATACCACCAGTTAGATTTATTTGTGAAATACCTTTTTTTTTAAATTGTCTTTCAGGATGTTATGTAAGTGGAAATATTGTAAAATAAAGCCAAGCACACTGGGAAGCTGTGTAATTTGTCTATTTGAACAAGTGATTATGAAAGATGTCTTTTCTTTCTCAACACATCTAACAACTTACACTGAAATGAATAAACCTATAGTGTTCTCTGTTGTAGAAAACCTACACCAATGTTTCATAGCAAATTTTTAAAACCTGAACCCTTTATAGAAGACTTTTGAAAATCAAGAAATCTTTGCAGAGCCCTTTTCTAAAAGTGTTAAGACAGTTTAAGATTTCTCATCACATTTATAATAGACATATGATGTCTAACGTAGAGTCATTTTTTTATGCAGGTGGAGATTTCAGATTCTTGATCTAGCTGAGAACAGGCTATGACTGAAGAACGTTAGGTAATCCTGATCTGTGTACTGCCGAGTTCATTAAATATTCAGCACCTTACTGAGAGCTTTAGACTGGATTAGGTTACATTCAGAACAGAGCAGTACTAAGCCTGTTCTTTATCAGGTCGGATTATGGTTCAAAGCATGGAATCTGTGCTGACTTTTTGCCGACGTTACGCTTTCACTTTTTTGCTTCTCTCTTACCTCCTGTACGTGATTATCGGTGCAGTCATTTTCATGGTACTTGAGCAACCTGAGCAGGATTCGCTTGTTGCTGAAGTACATGAACTTCGGTTGAGGTTTTTAGAGGATAACAAATGTGTGAAAGAAAGTAGTTTGGATCATTTACTGAGGAAGGTGCTCTTTGCTGGAAGACGTGGGGTAACTGTAAAGGCCGACCGCGATGAGTATAACTTCGACTTCACTTCATCGCTGTTTTTCGTCATAACTTTTCTCACGACTACAGGTGAGCCACAGAGTACTAAACAAGTCTCAAAATTCTGCATTATTGTAAGTGAATTCTTTCTGAATTATTGAATTTCTTGAATAATTTCTTGAAGTCTTGTTCTATCAATTCATGGAAGCAGGCTTAATGTTCTAGTGATGTATATGGTCATGCAAAGAATACATTTCAGCCAATATTGTATTCTTCTATAACTTCCACTAACATGCACAGGCTTATATGTTCAGGGCTCCTGGCTATAATTTTTCCATGCCCATCATTTAGTTTTAAATGTTCAATATGGAATGAATTTCAAATTACATGAAATCCCGTAACTGTCCAGAGCCTCTCTCGGTAAAGCTAACACTGCAAAGTCTTATATTATATGCGCTTTCTAAAATGTGAAATGCAAAATCCAAAATAAAGACCTGAGATATGTCTAGATAGTGGAAGAATAGCAGGGTAAGGAGGAAGACCTGCCTATAGTGTATATGCAGTATATATTAAGAAATGGTCCAGAGTCTGGGATGATAGGGATGCACCCCTAGGTGACTTTTTTTAATGGCAACAATATGTCTATTTTTGATGAATTCCAATAAGTGTAAAATCCTTCACAAATATGGCAATTTGGTCAAGTTGGTAAAGAGTAGATATGGCTTTGTATAGAAACTGAAGTACATAAACACACCACAGCTGTAAAGAGGTGTTAGAAGTGACAGGGGATGATCGCTCCAAACCCAGAGTTGGACAACAGGAGACCTGGAACTCTGTTACACTGAGAGCTCCAGTGTATGAGGGGAACAAAAGGAATGATGGTCATATGGCAGCAGTATTTACACCAAATACTACGTCACACTCTCACGTCACGACTTTGTTGAAAGTGTGCGTGCACGAGCACTAAAAAGGTACCCAGGTGTTTCACAACCCCAGTGGTTAGGAGTTAAACAGCAGCCTGTTCCAGGTCCTAGTGCCCTACCCGTAGTGTATGATTGTGCATTGTGTAATCAAGCCTTGTCTTCAGGTGGGGTTGGATAACTCGAGGACACTTTTGCAGCCTGTTTTTCATAGCATTACTGTTAGTTGATATACTTTTACTTATACTATGAAACTATTTGGTAAGTGAGATATTTCTGCTGGCACTTTATCACATGAATATAATAAGCAGCTTTCGAAATGCTTTACACGGGATGCAGGTATAAAACAAAATCTGTGGAAAACTGTGTTTTTTAAGCACTACAGCCACAGCTGAGAGTACTGTCCCTTTAAATTGTTTTGTCATTTATTTGTATCAAATGAGTCTTTAACAGAGAGATCAGTGGAAGTCATTTGTCTTCTTCTTGGTGGTGCTTGGTGAGTAAGCACATCCTGTTTTCCTTCAGTGAGCACTTTTGGATAAGATTCACCTTGGGATGTTATGGGGTCTTTAATATGTGATGAGTTGTAAGGATGCTTATTTTTTCAGGTTTTCAACACCGTTAATGCACTTTCAATGACAAATCAGAACTCTGTCGGTATAGCATTTTATGCATAGTCAAACTATTTCCCCTTTAAATGTAGAAAAATTCATGTATCAACTTCTTTTAGTGTGGTGCTATTGTATTTATCTATTACCTACAAACTTTCATCCTAAAACCAAGTGTTTGCTAACAGTTCTGTTGTGCATGTACAGGTTATGGTACCACTGTTCCTCTGTCAGATGAAGGCCGGGTGTTTTGTATGCTTTACTGTGTCTTCGGTATTCCTCTCACCTTCCTGCTGCTCTCCTGCGTCACCCACGCCCTGTTGCCCACAGTGAGTCATGCTCCCATACGCCACCTGCACATCTACTGGGGTCTGTCTCGCAACAATGCCGCCCTGATTTACTGTGGAATATTAGCAGTGTGCACAGCGACACTGTTCTTCCTTTTGCCGGCTGTCAGTCTCTGTCTGGTGGAGAAAGACTGGAGCTTTCTAGAGGCATTCTACTTTTGCTTCATTTCGCTCAGCACCATTGGGTTGGGAGATTATCTGCCTGGACAGACACACAGTCGGGCTGCGCGGCAAGCACTGGAATTCGCCACTTCCTGTGAGTCCAGGAAGGGTATTGTTCAGTAGCTATGTTTTTTTTCCAACCGTTGTTAAGTAAGCTCTCAGTTTACTCTGGTTTGTTTCCTGACATGTAAAATATATTGCCAGGGTCTGATTCCTTGACAGCCTTGTAATAAAATTTTTTTTACTGTTTTAGGGGAGTGCTTACTCTGAGAACAGTTACTTCTGGACAAGGCGTAGCGTTTATGCACCTTCAGCAAAATGTCTCTTCTTAGATAGTGAACAGCCCAAATTTCAGCGATGTAATTCACGATGTATTGTAGTCCACTTGGCTTTTGAAGGATGTCTGCATTAGTACTGATGGATGTGGAATACAGTTAGCCCAATGACTCCAATCACGTAACAGAGGAAGACTTTTAGATATCCATAAGCACTTCTGATGTTCGGCAAGAGTTTTATTTAGCTCGTTATTCACCACAAAATTAATTGTTTGCGCAAATGTAGACCACCTTGTATAAGGATTAGCATCCCAATGTAGACATCCTCAAAACCCTATAAAACATATATAATAATTTTGTTAAGACGCATCTCCTCTTCAGGTTACTTGGTGCTCGGACTTGTTGTCTTGCTGGTCGTTATGGAGAGCTTCTGGCAGCTGCAGCAAGTGCAGGCATTGGTGCGTCTCTTTGTCGGGTCTACAGCAGCTTCACTAATGGAAGATGGGCTTGATGAGCTATCACTCAGTGAATGGCCAGACAACCATGATATTCCAAAAGCGGACATCCAGTTTAGGCTCCCCATCTCCATCATCTCACACTGCATGTCTGAATCACCAACAACTCCTTCTGTGGAGGATGCATGTACACCTTTTACACCACAAACAGCAAGCTCTAAGAAGATCGTGCATCCTCTACATCAGCCAGACACTGATCCAGATCCAGCTGATCATACAACTGATTCTGAAGTCAAATGCACATCTGTTTTTAAACACGGTCACTAATATTGTATTCACAAGAAAGAATGACAGAGCTCCCTGGGCTTTAAACCTGATGCACCACTGACACACTGATAATCTCAAAGATTTATTTGAATTGAAAAAGCCTGCAGTAATTTCACTGTTGGAGATACAGGAATTTCCAGGAATGAACTTTGTCATCAAGATCAGTTCCTCAAATTATTAAAGAAAGTACTTTTCTTTGTACTTTATTTTTCATTTAAAGTTTTAATCCCATTATGAGCACCAACAATAGACACCTCGACTAAATTCTTCAATATACTGTTAAATAAAACTGCATGAATATATACACATGCTCAGAATAAACTTGTTACATTTTCCAAAATTTTCTTTTAGTGTTTGGAGAAGTTCTGTATTTAGTAATTTCAGAACTTTATTGTTGTACCTTAGGCTGGAAGGGGTCAAACTTCAGCACAATTGGGGTGGCAATGTGTCATGCTGATTTATTTTCTATGCATCATTAACAAAGCAATTCAGCTATTTCATGAGGAAAAGATGGTACAAAATTGCCTAAGCAATGATGTTTGTAAGGGTTGTGAGATGCCAAAACCACCTTAGCAAGCTTACAGCTAATAACAGATGTTTATAACAAGATGTTTATGACCCAGTGGTTCATAAACGCACCAACACTGTAAGAACTATCATTAGTTTACTGTCATTTCTGAGCCTGGCTATACGATGTTGTTTTCCCTGTGATGGACTAAATCTCACACGGGGCTCTTAAATCACCAAAGTGATGTCTTTTACTGCACATTTGTAAAGTTGTTCAGCTTTTTTATTCCATAATCATATTTTCTGAGTTGAGTTAGAAAACTCTCAGCCACTAGATGGAAGCCTGTTCACAGTGCTCGTGCTAATGCGAACTGTTATCTTACTAAAGCCTTCTATAAATTTTACATTTTTAAAAGATTTTTGCATATTATGGATACATACCAAAAAAAAAGTCCTAATGTCATCACGATCACTTGTTTGAATTGAGAAGAAGAAAGGGAATGATGGCCTTATGGCAAATTGAAAATGATAAATGTCTACTTGATTGTACATTAATTCTTCAGCTTCACCTTTAGGAATGAAATATAATATACTTAATGCCTCAGATAGTTTACATCATATTGTGGTGCTTCATGTTGTAGCTTTGTGTGTTGAGCCTAATCATGTTGCCCTTTAGTAACACAAGATTGTAGGCCAGGGTGTGAGCACAAGCATGCAAGTGAGAGAGAGTGTGTGTGTGTGTGTGTGTGTGACTCAGAGTCTGTGCCCAGCACTGATGGCTCTGCCTCGACTCATCCAGCCTGACATAAACACTCCTGCCTGCGTAATGAACAGATGAGATCACACACTCCTAAAATGGCATGCTGTCAGTTAGGTCTGTCCCCTGGAAAGCCCATGGACTCTACATCGAAGGTTGTCTGGAAGTTCCTTTCATTTGTGTTTAAGATTAGGATTTGTTTATCCTGTTTGCTTTGATGATAACAAGGTCACCTTTTGACTCATCCACCCCTAAGTATCTTTAAGCATTAGGCAGTAATTAGAGATCTAATTAAAAGCTAATCAACACAGATATCAAAACAGATGTTCACAATCATTAAGCAGTTTATGGCAGCATGGTGGTGCAGTGGGTAGCGCTGAAGCTGTGAAACGGCACTTTCAGGGTCCTGGGTTCAATCCTTAGTGTCTGAAGGTGTGTTTGTTAAGAGTGCCGTGCAATGAATTCCCTTCCCATCCGGGGTGCCTCACTAGTAGTGTTGCTGGAGTAGACTTCAAATCCTTGATAAAATGGTTACTGAAGATGAATAAATAATCAGATAATACTAGTTCTTATTTTGTCTACACCTCTTATACATTTTTTTGTTAGTTCAGAAAATCCTTTGTGTGAATTCCACAGAAGGAGGTTCAGAGAGATCTCTGTGAGATGCTAATACACAAAATAATTGAAAACCACCCCTGACTCTACAATGCATTCCTTCATCATTGCTGAATGATAGTACACATGGTGCATGATGGAATCCATTATAGGGATTTGACAGCAGGGACATTACTGGCCGCGTGATCCTGTTATGAACAACTGTCGGTCATGAGGGAAAGTCCTAGAACAGAAGAAGCCTGTCAGTAAATGTCTTCTTGGACTTGGGATTTTCCCCTCTTGAGTACATGCTATAGTATAATTAATGTTGGACACATATATTATCTTGGACATACACATACATTGTTACTGTGGAGAGATTGGTGATCCTGTTCACATCTGACAGTCGAGCCCCTGTCATTTTGATGGACTGTTAGCAGGTGCTCCTGTAATGCATGTCTATATTTATCAAGGTGGCCTAAATGCGAGCTCTGATCTTTCAGAGTTGATACAACACCACGACAACCACAGAAGTACTTTTCCACTCTTTAAGATGTCGTGTTGTGAGCCCTTACAGCTGCTTGAAGAACAGTTTTTGCTAAGAGATACTACTTTGCAGTTTGAGACAAAAGGAGAATGTTTAATGTATGTTTTTATGGATGCAGATTTGTTTTTCCTCACCAGAGTCACCCCCACTTTTATTCTCAAGGATATGAGGTCAAGTAAATTTGAGCCTCGGAGCACTGGGCTCTATGTTTAATTTGTTTATGTATACAGTGAAACAAAATATAGTTCTTCCTGCAGCAGGGTGAAACACACAAGATATTACATAGGCTTATATAATAAAAGAAAATTTCAGCAAAAAAAACCCCAAAACAAAACATTGCAGTCAAAACGAAATCAAATTTATAAGGACAGGTTTACAAAAATAGAATATGCTTTTGGGTTGTTAGACCATCATTTGTAATTTTGTTTTTGGTAAGGCATTGATATCCCATTAAATTCAGCTTTTTGTATTGTTTGGCAGTGTGGGATTTGATTCAGTTTTGGTGTGTGCTTTGTTTTCCACTTGTATTCTATTTTTGGGTTTTTAATTGTACCTTGGATGTATGCGTCCATTTGGCAAAACTTTTGGCAAAAAATTTATGTAAGGATCAATCCTTACATTAATATATTCAGTTTTCTAGTGAGTCAAACATAAATATAATGTTATACTATACAAGGCATGTGAGGACAAAATGGTGAAAAAATGCAAACTGATTTTCAGCAGTACTGTCCAGGTGAGGGTTGTCCTCTCTTAGTGTATTTCCTGTTGATGTTTAAAGGTAAGTGATCCACAGTCATTGAGTGATCCATCCTGTAGAAAAGCAGGAAGTGCTAGAACCTGTACACTGTCAACTTGGAGGAAGTTAACCGCTGGGAAAGGCGACCTTTGACTTTAACATGACCGCTGGATCATTCATCCCATCTGTCTCTGCCTCCCTCTGTGTCTTTTTCTCTCTCACCCCTGCTCCTTTGGGTTATTCTTGGCTTGGGGAATTTACCCACTTTAACCCATTTATACCCTCGAAATAGATTATAGGAAAAGAATAATGTCTATATTCATAATGTCATGTATTTGGCTCCTGGGATACTTATTTAATCTGAAAACAGATGTGTTATTATTTTACCCATTTAAAGCAGAAATTGAGTCCTGTCTTGATTTGGCTTTTGATTGTCAGCAACAGACAGATGATCTTGAGAACACTGATATGAAATCTAGTTCATATCAATACAGTTTCAGAGTGAAATAAAGATATAACAATAAAGCACTTAAATTCTTTAGAATGAACATGGTGTTTTGTTTTGTTTTTCGGAAAATGGCTATTTTAAGCCCATTTCCTTATGACCTAATATAGCTGGGAAACAGAACTATGAAGCAGTGCTATTAAATCCATTCACTCCGTATTTGTCCTTTATTTTCTCATCCACATCCAGCTGTGTCCCATAGCTTCTGGCAAGCAGACTATATTTCACCAGGGAAAAGCTAGAAAAATCACATTCCTAGTAAGTCAGCTAATCTCCATTAATGATAAAATTGACTTAAAATGTTTTCTTAATCGTCCATTTGATTTTATAATTCATTTGAAATTGCAGTTGGGTATATCCTATCACATGTATCTGGTTTTCATAATCTGAATTAGACAGAAAAGCATGTGTTCAAAGCTGTTAGTCATATTAGGGATTCCATCTATGAAATTCGACAATGATTTATTTTGGCCGACTGGCTGACCATGGATATACAGAATAAAGATATTAAAAAACCTTTATGTTTCTATGATTTACTCCTCATAATGAATGAACCTATATCAGGCTAGTCCTATATCTGTATATTTTCATGCATGACTTTAAGTTGTTACAAATGATGTTTTGAACGATGAGCTGAACTGAACCATGATACACTATATGGACAAAGATTTGTAGACACCTGGCCATCACACCCATATGTAGTTCTTCCCCAGAGGCCCAAACCTTTTCCAGCATGACAATGCCCCTGTACACAAAGTGAGCGCCATGAAGACACGGTTTGCTGTGGCTGGAGTGGAAGAACTCAGTTGTCCTGTACAGAACCCTGACCTCAACCCCACTGAACACCTTCGGGATGAACTAAAATGCTGACCTACTCCAACCCAGTGCCTGAACTCAGTAATACTCATGCGGCTGAACGGACATAAATTCCACAGCCATGTTCCAACATCTAGTGGAAAGCCTTTCCAGAAGAGTGGAGATTATTATAACAACAAAGGGGAACTAAATCTGGACTCAGGAAATGTGTCTGATGGCCTTATCTAGTAATGCTTACACACCATTGTAGACTTCCACTCCTTCTATTGCTAATGTAGTTGAACTTCAGACACACACACACACACACACATCTATCTTATTATCCTTGTAAGGACCCTCCAATGATTGAATTATCAGTCCAGCTAATTAATGCTATGAATACACCTAAACCTAACCTTAACCTCAATAACAAAAAGGAAACTTTTTGGCTCTTTTATGATTTTTTTTATTACTTTTGCTAAAAAAAAAGAAAGAAAGAAAGACAAGAAAACAAAATTGTCAGAACTTTCAATCCTTGTGAGGATATTTGGTTAACTTTCAGTTTCTGTAAATGTTAACTGAAATAATCAAGCCATCAAGGAGTGAAAGATTTCCTATGGTATGTCTTTAAACTTTTAACCCCCACACATTACAAAAAAAACAAACTTCAATTAAGACGTTTTTCTGCCTAGCTCACTTGTTTAAATGTCGAAATATAAAATGCCTTGTCACATTTTCAAGTACTTTCAGTTTGAGCAGAGATGCTAATCTTCCCTCGCCAATCGTTACTAGTTTACACATCTCGGGCTGCGTCCCAAACCGTTGCCTAGATACTACAGTAGAGTTTTGTACTTGTATAAACAAGCAGCGCGACTCAGCCTTTAATCCCTTACACAAATTCATTTGGACCTATCTGAGGGTTGTCAGTTTATTCAACACTTCATATAGGCTTTTGTTGTTGTTGTTGTAGCAATTGGTATTGCGTTCAGGAATCGTAATGTGTCACTATTAATTATGGAAACTTGACCTGACAGGCTGCCTCTTTTTGTGTAGTGCGCTTGTAGTGTGCTGTTTGGGACGGAGCCTCACTTTGACATTTGGCCCATGTGAGCAGAGGAGCGCGAGAAGGAGCCTCGCGCCTGAGGATAGAAGGATTTCTTTTGCCCAAATGTAGGCTCTTTTTTTTATATTTACCGGACATTTAAAGAAACCCCCACCCCAAAAAAACCAGGTTGGTACAAATGCAGCCATGACCTCGGTGTGGAAGAGGCTCCAGCGCGTCGGGAAGAGAGCGTCCAAGTTCCAGTTTGTCGCGTCCTTTCACGAACTTACCGTCGAGGGCACCAACAAATGGTGTGTATCTCACTAACACCCTGGCATTACTTTTATTCTTTACGGACGGAACGAGATGTAAACAGGTGTTTAGTGAAGTTTGTCTGGTGAGGAAAAGGTCCACTCGTGTGTCCAGGCTGTCCATCTGTTCAACAGCAAGGTGTTTCCTGGAAGTGTTTCGTTTAAACTAACTAACTTATCATTCGCTATTGACTGCCATGAAGTCAGGTTTTTCGTGGGGAGTATGGGCTTGGCTTCTGTGTTTATCTTTTACTTCCGTGTTGTTTTCATTTCCCCCCTGTCATAAGCCGTGCTTTAAGCCATAAGTGAGAGATTTCTCTCACTGCAGACTGTGTTAGAGATGATAAAGTGCTTTACACTAAACTCGTCACCTGTAATGAACACCTGTATAGTTTATACTGTAAGAGTAAAAGTAAAGTAAGAGTAAAATTGAAACTATGCTCCATCTGCATTACACCATTGTCTTGCACTTGCTTGTGGTCACTTGGTGGAAAGTTGTGCACTGCAATAGTTGTATTGTTGACAGATTGTGTAACAGCAATGAACCTTTTTTTTTTTTTTTTGATAAATAAATAGATAGAAACAGCATGGTTATATCACTGTTATTATACAGGGTGTCCCAGAAGTCGGCATACACCGAAGAAATTAATATTTATTTTGCACTTCCAAAATTTTTCCATATCATTTTTTTCCACAAGAAAGCCTTTGACATGTTGAGATCATTCTCACGGCTACAGCACACATGTCATTTCAAGGACTGCATGTGTAGGACCAGGTGCGTTAAAGCGCCAGCTCACACTTCCCAGAAGCCTCGGCGCTAAGGAGCTCTAGATGTTCCACTGTTTCACGTTTGAAAAGCGACAACATACTAAGCCATACATCATAAACTGAGATTATTCGTAGTTGTATTTTAAATCCGTTCTGTTACCGTATGGTTATTCCACATGCGAACAAAAACGGCGCACTGCATTCTGGGAAGGATGAGCCGGATCTTTGGCACGAGGTCAGCGTAAGCGGGAGAGGAAAGAAATAAGGATCATGTGTAGGATGTTTTGTAAAAAAAAGCTTTTAATTTCCACAGAAGAAAATGTGACCAGTGGTTACTTAAAAAAAAATATGGCAACAACGTGACAGATAATATATTTTAACTACGTACGCTCTGATTATGAATAAGTGCACACACCGAATCCATTGGCCGGAAGTAAAAGGTGATTAAAAGCAATGAGTAAAAGCTAGCAATATAATTAAACTGTACTCAGTGTATCACAGCTAATGTTATTCAAGCAAACCTGAGCAGGTAATAAGTCATAACTGGTTAAGACTTCAGCCTAATGATCGGAAGGTCGTGAGTTCAAATCTGCTGGGCCCTTCACTGCTCACTTGTATAAAATAAACTGTATGTAAGTCGCTCTGGATAAGGGCGTCTGCCAAATGACGTAAATGTATTAATGAACCCCATTCCCCTTTGGGACACGCTGTAGTCTATAGTGTATTCTATCTGTCATAATTGATTCCCAGGCTCCATGGTAAAAACCACAGTTTTTAAGAACAAGGCAAATAAAAAACTAAATAAATAAATAGAAACTGTGCAAGGCATTGAGGCTGGACGGAAGCACAGCTGTATTCTGCCTCATTTGACACATCTGACAAATGGCTAGCTATAAATACAGAGCTGTGGTTTGCTAAGTTCTGTATACATAAGTATATGGTCATTATTAAGGAAACGTTTTAGAGCTTAGTCAGGAAGGAGAGATTTTCAGTCGCAGCAACAACATGGCTGGACGCTCTCCAAGCGTGCATTAGAGCGTACGGTGGCCGTCAGGTGCCTGTAGCGTACTTCCATGTACTTCCATTCACACTCCTTTGCTAAACAATAAGTATGAGCCTCCATTTAAAAAAAAAAATCTTCTTTCTTCTTCTTTGTCGTGCTTCTTTATGGATTCACAAAAAAAAAAAACGTGAAAGGGCTCATTCTAAGCTTATGAAAATGCAACGATTGGTACATAATAAAAACATTCTCATGAGTAGTATATTCCATTTCTGTTAATAGATCACAAATTAGCATCGACACCGCGCCTACCGCTGTCCGTCACACTTACTGATTTAATTGTACAGATGAGAAAAACGATCGTGAAAGTATTTTACATGTTTCCTCATCCCTCCGAAATTGTTTTCTGGTTCCGTCACTGCCAGAATAACAGGTAGAAATGACAATAACTGGCAGGAGTGATACGGTAGGACACTAACATGTTGATATTTTTGAGTTTCATTCGCTAGGAGGCCGTGTGAAGGCAGCTCTGCACTTCCCAGGAAGCCTGCCCGCTTGTGTTTAAGGTATCTTATTTTGGCCATGTGTTCGCAGTGTCACATGCATCCTTCCTGGAGAAGGCAGTCTAATAATTAGAAAAGCATGGCAGACTCCAGTGTCGCTCTGGCTGTTCGGAGGAACACATTTACATCGCCTGTCTCATGGCATAGATTTTGTAAACAGTGAATAAATATAGACACACACACACTTAAGTACTTTGTAATCTCCGTAAAGTATGCAAAGCTCGCAGTGCACACAGAAGTACACTACCAGTCAAAGGTTTGGACACACCTACTCCTTTTCATAGGTTTTTCTTTCTTTTTTTTCGCTTTCTACATTGTAAAACATTACTGAATACATCAAAACTATGAAGCAACACGTACGGCATATACTGAATTATGTGG
>JAQQZR010000001.1:14362112-14393417 GCA_030068235.1 Notoglanidium macrostoma
AGTTGACCTAATCTGCATGTCTTTGGACTGTGGGAGGAAACCGGAGCACCCGGAGGAAACCCACGCATGCACGCGGAGAACATGCAATCTCCACACAGAAAGGCACCATGGGTGACCCGGGGATCGAACCTTCTTACTGTGAGGCGACAGTGCTAACCACTGCACCACCGTGCCGCCTACATTCATTGTATATCCAATTAAATACAATTTCACATGTGCTAAATGTTTAGTGCAAATGTTTTATGCATGATAAAAAGTAAAGGCTACATGTAGAGTAGTGACACTTAAAATTTTTTGAACGATTAATTTAGGAGGTTTAATCGTTATTAGTTCCTATTCTGGCTCTGATACTTTTTTAGATGAACCAAAAAAGCAGAACTTTGTGCCATGTGGATTAATACCCAATGATACTGTTTGTTTAGAGCAGAAAAAGATTTGTGTTCATCTAGAGTTTGTATAGTTTGCAGTTTATTACTAGGCACTGTGCACTTTCTTTTCTTTTCAAGCCTGTACCTGTTACACTTTTGTTGCTGAACATAGCTAGCTATAGAAATATACGTTTGCTTTATCAACTTCTGTTAATAAGCCCTATTTTAACCCCCCAAATGATACAGGAGACAAAGGGGCATCGGAAAGTCCTAGCATCCGTGGACGTAAACATGAAGAAGTATGCCAATGTCACTTCAACCACGTTCGACCTGACCCTGCAACTGAAGCCACTCTCTGTGAAAGTGGTGGACGCTACGCTAAAGCTCAGCCTGACCTGCATCTTTCTCAAAGAGGGCAAGGCCACGTGAGTGTGTCATCAGTTCTACCTATATATAAAAGTAACGTCATCCAAGTTAGACACTGAAGTGTGTGTATAGAAGATACATTGGGCTCTGTTTTTGAGACAGCAAATGCATCTGGGGATATTTAGCATTTACTGCTGCGGACAGTCTTAGCATGCTAACCAGAGGATGAAACGACAACAGCAGTCGGATTGAATCACTCACACTATGAGGTTTATGAAAGGTTTGAAATATAAAAAAGACGGAAACTCACCCACACCTTTCGTTAGTCACTAATTGGCTGTTAAGAGTTCTCTACTAGCTCAACAACTTTATGGGTGACAGAAACGCCATAAAAATGACTGACTATCATTTACGGACTTCCCTCCAAAGTAGTGAAAAAAAACAATGCTTTGTCTGTTTAGCAAGAAAAATCCCAAAACAATCCCATGCTTTCTTACAGCCACTCTCCTGATTGGCTGTGGATCGTTCAAAGCATTGTATAGCCAGGCTTCGTTTTGTCTGAGGTGGCGGGATGATGTTTGACATATACAGTATGAGCTGGTTTATGATCTATTAATATACATAAACATCCGATACAAAATTCCCATTATTTTGTAATTTGGACTGCAGTCTTTTAAATTTAAAATGCTTACATTTAAAGTCTATACCTTGTGACACTACAATATCGATGTCTGTACGTGAAAGAAAAGAAAACAAGACATTTTGAGATATTAATATATATTATTATAGTGTAATTATTGCACTTAGTTTAATGGGAATGGTGGCAGCTGTTTGGATTGTCTATTTAAGCAGCTTACAACTTCTGTCAACTAACAGAAACCAACTTTTTACAGGCAAATTCATTTTTGTACCTCTATTTTAGGTACACGCTATAATTTAGGTACACAAGTTAATGTTATTTAGTATGATGCACTAAACGTCATGATAACGTTACGTAATGATAACATTACGAACAACACTACTATTACTAACATATGTTGTGTTTTCTGCTGGAAATGAGCTCTTTCAGTCGGTCTCCTTTCTCTTACAGTGATGAGGATATGCAGAGTTTGGCCAGTCTAATGAGCCTTAAACATTCAGACATTGGAAACCTGGATGACTTCAATGACAGTGATGAAGAGGACAAGAGGACAAGTATAGGAACGGTCAGAACAATAGCAGCCACAGGTAGGGATATACCGGATTAGATTTTTCAAATAAATGCTGCATTTTTTTTAAAAAAAGCTTAAAAAACTGCCCTCACGCACATGCATAAGTTGCAATTATGCACCGAGAATTAAACAATTCTGTGGTACATTTGTTGTATAAAAATATTCTCAGTTGACTCATTTCATACACACACTGCTTTTAAATCTCTATCTCATATGGGTTTTTTTTTTTTTTCTCATTCTTGTGTACAAAACCTATTTTTGGACCTTTGGTTTCTTTATAGATTCATATAAAATTGTACTGGACACTTTAGCAAAAAAAAAAAAAAAAAAAAAAAGCAAATGATGCTTCTTGTAAGGTGTTTGCTGTCCTGTGTACAGGTACATAACTAGGAGTTAATGAATATTTCCTACTGAGTGCTTTTAGGCAGTTTTGTGTTCAGTAGGGTGAGCTCCTTTTCTGCTTTGTTCTTCTTCATGGCCAGCTCCTCTTCCTCCTGTTAGAAAAGTTCATGATGAGGCATGGAGGCCCGCTGTAGACACAAACCATTTTGTCACAGGTAGCTTCCTGCCTGTTTTCTGTTGCCTGCCTAATTTCCTCTCTTTCATTTCATTTACTGAAAAAGTGATTCATTTGTAATAACGTGTATCAGTCGAGTGTGATATCGTAGCGCACGCAGCATGTCTGCTGCTAACAGTCTCAGCAACCCTAATGTAAAACGCCTTCCCATGTCCCGGAGCTATATTTATTATAATTATATATAATATAACTCATATATAATATAATTCTGTATTTTGTATGCAGACCTCTCTCATAGTATATTATACTTGAATTATTTAATTAGAACATGCTGATATTCATCGTCGTTTAAAAACTTGATATACTCGATATTATTTATTAATAGTCCAACTGAAATTCTTCTTTGGGTTAATGTTATCAGAAACAGAGTGCCCATTAATGAAACATGTGGTCTATAGTGTCTGAGTACTTTCCGCCTTATTTTCTTGTCTTTTATTTCTTCCATCCAAACCCTCGACTGTACAGTCCTCATTTCTCTGTTTCCCCTCTCGTTCTGGGTCTCTCAGTTCATTCTGAAATGGATTTGAGGAGTTCATCATCACCATCCTCTGTTCCTAACCCGCCTCATCAAGCCTGTCATCTGTTCCAGACCTCTCTCAAACCTTCTGTCTCATCACTTTGCACTGCACCCACCCATCTCCCTGACCTTTCTGGTTCATCGCAGCCATCGCGCCCCACCCATTACGCCTTTACTGTACCGGCATTTATCCGCGCTCATCCGCCGGCCCTGCCAAAAATCTTCCAGCCATCAGCAGGCTCAGGTACAGACATGCACGAAGCCAGTGCAGTAATAAAACACACCACTAAGAGGTGCTGCTCACTGCACACTCAGTCCTCATGCAATTCTGGGAAACGTTTTCTTTTCTAATCTAGTGGGTATTTACTTTGGTCTTCCTTTTACTTAATGGGGAGACTGGAATTGCTGTGACTAAACTGGGGCCTCAGCTGTTAGACTCAGTGGCGAGAGAGTCCTGTAATAGAGGCCATGTGCATGTACATAAACAAATCAAAGCAAGTCTTAGTGCACTGTTGGAAGCTGTGTTTTCTATAGGAGGGATCTCATAAACTGTCTGTTCTGTTTAGATTGAAATACCAATAGCCTGAATTTATAGCTCATGCGTTTAGAAGCGTTCGTCTGAATCCCATGGTAACCTCTACAGCGTTCACGGGATTTGCTCGTAGAGGCGGTCGTATGTTCTGCACTTGTCTTTTTTCATTCACGTCCTGTCCTATTTTATTATTGTATTATTTTAGGTAAAGGGTTTTGAACGAACAGTAACTGTATCTGTTTTTGTTTAATGTCTGTCTTTTCTGCTTTGCTTCTTTTTCTGCTCTATTGAAGTGCCTGTATCTGTTTCCCGAAGGCCCTCGGGGGGCCAGGCTTACGCTAGTATGACCGAGGTCAGTAGCTCTGTAGCTTCACATCCACGACCTCTCTCTACCACATTTTCTGGTCCCAGTGCTCCTCCTTTCTCGCTCTCCTCCTCCTCCTCCTCCTCCTCTCAGCTGACTGCTCCACCTGCTATTTGTCAGACAGGTAATGCCAGTTAGCTCTTTTCATTATGGTGATATGACATCTCTCCTCACAGTGTATTAATTAGAAAAAAGTTGACATGTGGAACGTATTAGCACTTTTCTACCGATGGTGTGCATGGCTTGGCTCAGCAAATTACCCAGGATTCTCCAAGTTGTTGCTGTATCGACCATCGAATTTGGTTACCCATCTTACTCAGGTACCATGCAACTGATCAAAAATAGTCATCACACACCAACTGATTAATGTCTCTACCTCAAATTACATCAACCAAGACAGAAATCTTCAGTACCAGACTAGTAGAGTGCCTGCTACAATTTCTCACTCTTTATTTGAAGGTCTCTTTTCTGGTAGCTTAAGAGGGCAGAAATGTATAAATAAAAATTAATTAATGAATTATAAATAATTTAAATAATATATAAATTAAATAGCAATTTAATGCTTTGGATTCATTTATCCAGAGTAGCATTTCTTTCTAAATGCTATTTAGCTTGGCTAATGTACTTCGTTTTACACCTTACATTATACGGTATCTTTTTTCAGAGCGCTCCGTCTTTTTCGTCTGGCTCCGAGCGCTTCAAGTTGAAAATCGGTGAATTTTTCAGAAAGGCACTGGTATCACCACTGTCACTTATTTCCAGGCAGCCAGTCATATGGAAGGGACTCGTCACCCTGGTAACCAAGAAAATGATGGAGAAGCTTGTTCTGGCCATGTCTGTCTATCCCGAGGCGAAGAATAAGAAATAGATAATTAAAAAGCAAAGAGGTGATGCTAGTCTATCATACAGCAGTGGTTAAAGATGTGATATAGTTACAAGATTTTGTTGTTATAGAAACAAAACCCATGTGCAGTGTGGGAGTGCTTTTTTAATGAAGCGCTGGGATGAAGCGCACCCCAGCACCCTGCTAGCGGAACAAAATGCTATATGGACACTCACCATAATGCAAACTCTAGTGCCCTCATGAATAGTGTAGAAAGACATTTGAGCTTTGAATTCTTTTTATTTTCAGTAAAAGTTTAAGTTCTGTCACACTTGCCTTTGATTCTTACTAAATGTTAAAGAAGGGGTTCCCCAACCTTTTGGGCAACTAACCCTAAATGTACATTTTGAAATTTCTGTGACCCCAAGCCTTGACAAGCACACATTTAAGAAAAAAATTATTATACGTATAGGACTACTGCTACATATGAGCGTTTTATCATGTTAGTAACATAGTAATATAGGTATGTGTAACGCAAGTGACCGAAAACCAAAGAAATATTCATTGCACTGACCAGTCTGTTGTGTTGTTATAGGAAAATAATCAAGGGTGGTGAGATGCAAAGCAGAGAAGCCTGCTCTGTATTTGACTCATGATTTTACGCACACGTGCACAAACGTAGTTTCTGGTTTCATTTTGAAGCTGTTTATTTGAATTAACAGTAGTATTTTGCTAGAAAAACTCAACAAAAATTGGTGGAGAGTGATACAGAGACCTGGCCTGGATATGGGTCGTTGGGTATTTGTTTGCGAGCCATGGCAAGCCTTGTTGTTTTGGCAGAAAAGTGCATATACACTTTACACTGTTCAGCCATAACATTAAAACCATCTGCCTAATGTTGCGTAGGTCCTCCTTCTACCCATAGTGCATCCTGGTGCCATCTCTTCCCCAAGTAAGCATTGCACATGCAACTGGCCGTCCCCGGGATGTAAAAGAAAACATGATTCATCAGACCAATCCATCTTCTTCAGTTGCTCCATGGTCCGGGTGTGTTGCTCACATACGCATTGTAAGTGCTTTTGATGGTGAACAGGCATGGGCACTTTGATCTGTCTGCAGTTATGCAGCCCCGTGCACAGCCAGCATTAGCATTTTCAGCAATCTATGCTACAGTAGCTCTTCTGTGGGATCAGACCAGACGGGCTAGCCTTCACTCCACATGCGACATTAACGAGCTTTAGGCGCCCATGACCCTGTCGCCGGTTCACCAGTTGTCCTTCCTTGGACCCTTTTAGGTAGGTGCTAACCACTTCATACCAGGAACACCCCACAAGACCTGCCGTTTTGGAAATTCTCTGACTCAGTCGTCTAGGTAACACAATCTGGCCCTTATCAAAGTGGCCTCAGATCCTTACACTTGCCCATTTTTCTTGCTTCCAACACATCATTTGGAGAACTTACTGTTCACTCGCCGCCTAATATATCCCATCGCTTCACAGGTGCCATTGTAACAAGAGTGTTATTCACGTCACCTCTCAGTGGTTTTAATTTTATGGCTGATCAGTTTTGTAATTGATGACGGTGAGCATGTGTATGGAAAGGTTTTCACAATATGACTCACTTTGTTCGCCTGCCATTTGCAGCTTCTCCGCATCTTGCTTCCTGCTTCATCCATCTCTCTGTTTTTTCTCTTTCTCAGCCACCTCTGCTTCCTCAGGAGCTTGGACACCTCAGAGTTTTCCTTCTTTTTCTCCCCCCGTTTCTGTCAGTAGCCCTGATTCTTCTGTCCTTGGCCACTTCCCTCCCGGCTCTGTACCTCTCCCTGCACCGTGCCCTTTAAAAACCCACCGTGCTTCATTGTCTGAGTTACGCTCCACCCTCACCAGGCCCACCAGTATGCCTTCAGCTACCGAGACAGGTATATGAAAAGAGAATGTAATTATTTTCTTATTATAAACTTAAATTAAGGAGTGACTATAGCTTCAGCTGTTATCAATGCAATACAAACTAGCTAACTAATTGTAACAGTTTAGGACAGAAGGTGACCGAGGTGTAAAATTCTCAAATGAATTACTAAAGCATCTCTTTTTTTCCTCTCTTTTTTCTGTTGAAGCTGAAAAATTAACCATGATATCTTTTCTCCTTTTCTTTCCAACATTCTCCCATCTCACACATCCACCCCTATGCTCGTTCAGCAACATGGCAGAGAGAGTGGAGGTCCCCTGAAGTAAAGCCTAGCCTCTGTCCCACACCCCTTACCGTAGAAGAACCTGTCCATCAGCAGGCAGTGCAGATTTCAGACACACTGCGCAGACCTGCCTCAGTTTCATCACCTTTCTCTGCTTTAGGTCCTCCCCTTAAAAAAGCCAGTCCCATTACATCTCCCATTAATACAACTCTTCCTTATTTACCCTTGTCGGAAACAGTGCCCTCTCCCACCCCGAATGTGCTTCCTGCAGTAGCTCCTCCTCTGTCCCTGCCCCGTCCACCTGAGGTGGCATCTTGCACCGCGTCCTCTCCTAGTTCCCTCATCCCTTCAGAACCCCTGTCGCCTGCCCAGTCTTTCCATGTTGTCCCTCCACCTGTCAACTTCGCCCCCAACTCTGATTCATCTCTACGCTCTGATTCCTCCCTTGTCACATTATCTAACTCTCCACTCGCTCCTCATCCCAATGTTTCTACTCATCTGTCATCTGTCCACTTTGCTGCTCCCTTTTCAACTGCCGCTACTGACCCTGAGGTTAATCCATCCGATGTCGCTCAGCCAGGTACAGAGCAAACTCTTCAGCGTTCTCTGAAAGCTGTTATCACTTGCTAAACCAATGATTTACTATTTGTCTTGGTTCAACATGCACATGTTTGTTCTTGAAAGGGCCGTGGTAGCCTGAGCCTTCGGAGTTAAGCATGGGTTTTGTGACCTTGTTTTTTTTTTTTTTTGTTTACCTGTGCATTATAAACATTTTTATAACACTCACCTGCACATATTGTCTCTTTTTTTTTTTGCACTTCTTTTGCCGCTTGTATGTCTTAGACCCTTTCCATCGGGTACAGATGTTGGAATGGAGACACCAGGTTGTCCCCACCGTGTTTAGACCAAATGTACGCAGACCTACTGGCCCCCTTATCGTGAACACTCCGACAAATCCTTTTTTTCCTTCTCCTCCTTCGCCGTCCGATCCTGGCTCCCAATTTCAGTCCCAAACAGCCATCACGCCACCCTTTATCGGGCACATTCCTGTGCCTCCCTCTGATACAAGTAAAGGTACAAATGGGTGGCCTGAAGTTTCAAAGCTTCATGATTATAGCGTGTGAATGTGCATGTTGAGGGACAAGCTGGCACTGTGTCTCAGGAG
Organism: Notoglanidium macrostoma; assembly: GCA_030068235.1. Classification (NCBI taxonomy): domain Eukaryota; kingdom Metazoa; phylum Chordata; class Actinopteri; order Siluriformes; family Auchenoglanididae; genus Notoglanidium; species Notoglanidium macrostoma. The sequence continues at coordinate 14,370,224 of JAQQZR010000001.1, forward strand.
TGTGTGTAAGCTTTTATAGTTTCTGTTATAATTGTAGTTTGGTTATCATTGCTCGCTGTAGGGCATCTGACTAAATGTTACATCTAATACAGTGTATGTGGTGGTCTGGGAAAACCCATCAGACATCACTGTAGTTGAATCCTGCCAAATGGTAAGACTAGAGAGATTCATTTGTATGATTACATAATTACATAAACTGATAATCTTTGCTAATTCAATCGACCATGTTTTTTATTTATTATTATTGTTAAATTAAGCACAAATACAAATCAACAAATAACAGCTGATTCACAATGCCAGACTGTAAAACGCCAAAACGTTACCTGTGACTGATATACGTGCAAACGGAAACGTTTTACTTTTCAGAGAAAGTGTACTTTTCAGAATTGTATATCGTGGAAAATGTCCAGATCTCACCACACGAAGGGTTTTCCCAGGCTGCCGCATTTCTATTACCTAAATTGGCAATTTTTAACAGTTACGATGAATTAGGTTTGTTTTGTCTGGTGGAAATATTCATCCCTTTTTTTTGTTTTGTTTTACCTTTTAACAAAGGGGTAACAAAAATAAGGGCCTCTTAAAGAATGTCTGTTGTGTAGATGTGGGAAGACAAATTCATAAACACAGCATTTGAACATGTGAAATATTTAAAGGGGTGAATAATTTTAATTTTAATTTTGTCAGTGTGTGTAAATACGCTGTGCCTCAGAAAGATTTTGCTGAGCTTCAGTTCTAATTTCTGGACGTCGCTGTGCCCATGGCTTCAACTGGGTTCATAATGTGGGCAAAATCTCCTCAAGGCACTTGCAATTAAGGCATGGCATTTAGCAAGCTTTTCATTTTTTGTAGGCGCAGGCACCCTGTGGATTTTATTTTTGGCTAATGTAAATTTGTGCTTGCCAACGGATTCTGCACATATCATAGCATTCTTAAATAACAGGTATTGTTTTGTTTTGTTTTGTTTCTTTCAGAGTCACACAGACAGCTGGGCATATTGAGAGAGGAGGAATATCCCACTGCAGTCTGTCCTGGTATAAACCGTTTTGAATGTCACATCAGTTCTCAGTGATAATCTACATAAACTACACTTACTTTGTACGTTGTTGTTTTTCTCATCATGTGAAGGTGACGGAAATGCGGATACCAAAACATCGAATGCTCACCAAGGCAAAGACTTAAGATCGTCTTATCGCAAAGCCGGACATATCACCATAGCCAATCATAAACCAGACGGAGAAGCAGAGCTGCGGATCAAGGGGCGAGCACCAGGGTGAGTGACTCATGCAGTAACTGCGTTCGGAGTGAACCAGTGAAAAACGTACACAATGCTATAAATAAACACTTTGCATTAACAGCGTTTCAGGTTGCATTAGAGCTATTGCATTATTGTCCACCTTTTTCATTTCACTAAAGCACATTTTATATTACTTGAAGACGCGCAAATATTTAATATATAAACGGCGACAAATTCTAATGTGTTTAATTTGGCATGCAGACTTGAGAACAGACCAGGGAATCTTAAAGGCTTCCAAAAGTTTGAGTGGAAAATGGGTTTGTCATGTGAAAAGTGGTCTTAAAGTGTTCCTGTAGCCTGAACACTGTCGCAGTTTTGCTGACAGTAATTTAATATACTGACTATTATTTCATTATTATTTTTTGTAAGCATTTTTAAGGTTGTAAAGCTCTTTTAAAGGAGGGTTTTTCAGTCTCTAAACTATTTCAGGTGATGATTTATCTGTCTTAAGAACATCATTTGGGTTTGAAGCTTTTTCTTTTTTATGTGTTACAGCTTGGATTTGTGGATTTTATTTTTTGTATATGTATTTACAATTTGTAAGCTTCAGTAGTAACTGAAATACCGGTAATAATTAATAGTAATTAATTACCTGCAGTAACTCGTTACTGTTAAAGTTTCATTAAATCCAGGAATCAATTCACTTAATAATAACTAAGTAAGTACAATTTGTAATGCTATTAGTCCATGAAGCAAATTGGACATTGGTACTTATGAAATTTGGGAAACTAAACCACAATTGTGTATAGTGATATGTTTTGTTAAAATTCAAATGTAGTAATTAAGTAATAAATGATTATTATTTAAATTTCTAAATGTATTTGAGGACTTCTCTTCCTGAACAGCGCAGCAATAAAAGGCTGTGAATATAAATAAAATGAGCTGTTAGTTCATTAATGAATAAAACAGAGTTACTATGATTGAATAATAGTTAAATGTAATAATAGATCAGCTTATGCAGGTGTAATCAATAGCCCTGCTGCAGAATTCACTTCCAGCCCAAATCCTACACAAATGATCAGATCACTATGGCCCTGTTTACACTTGGTTTTAAAATGCATCTTGAGCATTCAGGTCACAAATGGACTGCTGAGACACATCACCGTTTACACCTGTGTTTATCATGCGTCTCAAAGGTGTCCGGCTGACCACTTCAAATCTCGTTACAGCCTACTTCACTTCTGCTAGAAGGTCAAAGGTCCCCGCACAAAATTATATTAAAACATTAAACCTGCAACATACCTTCATTATTTTCTTGCACTCCAGCCATGTACATCGGTGCTCCTCTCCATTTTTTTCTAGCGTGTCATGCTGTTACCAAAACAACCACCGCATCCAGCGTTAATGACGTATTTTCCTGTTATGTCCGTGTTGCGGATGCATCAGGACGCATTAGTGTTCACACTACGGAAGGTATGTGGTTTAAATGCGTCCCAGCCCATGCTTGAATGCGTCTTGGAGGTCATTTACACTTGTATTTAGCGCCATCCCGTTGTGATCAGATCGCCCAAGATGCATTTTAATACCAAGTGTATATGGGGTCTAAGTATATTGATAATCTGGATAAAATGTATTCATTTTGGGTTGGAAGTGATGTCTTCAGGAAGGTAGAGCTCCAGGATCAATATTTAAGGCTAACAAGGCTTTGTAACCTCTTTAGATGCATTAGTTTCTTAATATAAATATTACATTCAATAATTTAAAAAAGCAGATGGCTGATATTTGCATTACTGTTTTACCTTTGTTTGATTGTATTTTGTAAAACAAGGTATATTTTGATAAGCATTAAGAATTTATTTCTGTTCAAATATATTAAAACAATCAGTTCCAAGTTTCACTAAAGCATTGAAGTACATACAACAGTCTTAAACATTGGCACAGGCATTACATTAAACAGTTTTGAGAAACTGGTTTGTCATACACGGATATAGTTTATTATGTGTCATGTGTTTTTACAGTCAGATGTTTTGTCAATTTATTTTGTGATGTCATCACCCCTCCTGAACCATGTGCATTAATTTTCTTGAATGCAAAAATGTTGGTCTGTGATTTTTATTTTATTTTTTTATTTTTTATGAGAAGTTGGATAGAATTGTTATCCAAATTGAGCCTTGATTTATGCTACTGTGTCAGCGTGTTTTAGTAGTGTCATTAGAAGTATAAAATGTTTATCAGTCTGTCAGTGGAAATGTTCGTGTCATGCCAGGACAAATTTCACTTTAGTTTTTCTCCTTCCCAGACCACAGAGTATGGTCTCTAAACTGCAATCTGCCCCCAAAGCTCCCAGTGTCTCAGAGGCCCAGTCATTTGAGTTGCCTAAACATGATATGGGTGTGGCTGAGAAGACACCTTCAAATACAACTTCACAAACGATTCCATCATCTGTCATAGTCAAAGAGTCCATTTCCCCCTTGGCTGAGGTCAAGTACACCCTATCACAAGCGTCAGCAGAGGTGCGGTCATTGTTTATGCATAAAGAGGAGAACATAAGCCTACAAACTGAGCCTACAAATTCGCACAATACCCAAACAGATCAAAATGAACAAGAAATAGACCTTGCGACAGAATTGACATTTAGCCCAGAAAAGACTAAAACCGATCAAGGGTAAGTCTAGCATGACATAACATGGCTGCATTTAGCTTTTCTATTTGTGTGTACATAACTGAGCAATTCCTATAGGTATGTAATTTTTAGCTCTGATTTAGTTATAGATTGCATGTATTGCCACCTGTGTAGATGTATACAGTTGCTCGTTTTACTTCAATCCATCTAACATCTACACTCTTTGACCTGAATTCTGGTTTCCCTGTCCTTCAGAGCAAAAAACAGTGCTGCTTTCCTTCCCTTTTCTCCAAAAACACCTATTTCCCCCTGGTCACCCTTCACATCAACATGTGACACAGATCAAAGCCAAAGTGGTGTTTTGCCCATCAGAGGATCAACCAGACTAAGAGAGGAGGTCAATAATCTCCCCATTGACTACCAGAAATCAAATCAAGACTATAAAGCTGCAAAACATATTGTGGATACGTCAGGATGTTCTGATAATGCACACAGTCCACAATTTGCACAGGTCCATAAGGCAATAATAAAAGCAGATAATAGTGAGTCAAAAAAGATTCTGTCTGACACAAAAGCATCACATGCTTCTGGATTCCTGTCTGGGGAGGATATTAAAATGGACGAGGATGCACAGTGGCCAGTAGATGAAAGTCTGTTACGGGATGAGAGTCAAGGGGAAAGAATAAATACAGCGGCCCCTAAGGATACAGAAAATCAAGACAGACACTGCATTGAACATTTGCCTGAGCCTCAGTTGAGTAAAAGTCCAACCTCTGTCATCCCTTTACCTCAGAGGTCAAAGGTTGATAATTCCAAGATATACAGCGAGCCATGCATGGTCAGTATTCTTCCATCCTGCCCTAGAAATACATTTATACCTGGCTTGCCATCCTTAAACTTGCCAGAAAAAGCTGTCAAATGGCTATCATCTGAAGGGTCAATAAGAGTAATGCCATGTAAGAAAGAACCAGCTCTGCATATTCACAATTTGGGAATACAGTATCATGACATTAAAATACCGAACGAAATCATTTCAATGAAGCCAACTTGTCCAAAATCTGTCAGCATTCCAGGATTTGCATCTGTGCCCCTTGATACTGAGGACATACCAAGTAGTGTTCATTTCCTTCCAACTTGTCCTCAAGCCTCAAGAATTTCTGGCCTACCTTCAAGACTACCATTCACAATCTCCGAACCTGAGAGCTGGCTCAAGAATAACGTGCTGTTATGGGAAAGAAAAAAGAAGAAAGGTAAAGTGCAGATCCTATATTCATCTACACAGAGCCCAGATATGTTTAAGGCAATGATTCATATAAGACCGTCTTGCTCAACATCACCTAAGGTTCCTGGATTTCCATCTGCTCCAGGGTCCATTCGACAAGAACATCCAAGTATCATAAATATGTTACCATCTTGTCCAAAACGTTCCAGTGTTGCAGGATTCCCTTCTGTGTTTCTCAGTATTGATCAAGATCTTGCCCTCTGCCGATCCGACAACGCACCATTATTGGCAATGCAAAATAAGAAGAATCAAATAAGGGTTATTCACGACTTGGGAAAGCCATATGATGATATTAAACTGTGTAATATGTTCTCATTGACATTAACATGTCCAGCAACTGCTGCTCCTGGTTTCCCATCTGCACCAATCCATATTGAAAAAGTCCCTAATGTGGTCAGTCTATATCCAACTTGTCCCACAACTTCAAAGATTTCTGGCATGCCTTCAAAATTGCTTGTCAGTGACCCTGATGATAAATATAAGCATATGGATAGTCTTATCCTGTGGAAAAGACAGCTGAGAAAAAGTGACCCACACATTTGTTTTATGTCTACATATAATGCAGAAACAACCAAATCAATAAGTCTTATAAGGTCCACGTGCCCAACACGAGCAAGGATTCCTGGATTCCCATCTGCCCCACAGCCTAGATCTCAGAACATGATGCTATCTTGCCCAAACAATTCAAAGATTGTAGGCATCCCATCCATAACAGTTATGAGAACAGATCAACATATTCATCAATGGAGATTAAACAGTGAACTAATAATTCAAAAGCCAAAGAAGAGAATGTCAAACATGTGTATTATTTTAAATCAAGTTTTGGACACATTTAAAGAAAACAATGATTTTCCACAGACTATGTTGGCCTTGGTGCCATCATGCCCTAAAAAAGCACATTCTCCTGGTTTTCCATCCTTACCAAACCAGAATCATGAGTGCTCTCATTGCATGATAAAACTTCGAACTTCGTGTCCAAAATCTTCTTGTGTCCCTGGAATATCCTCTGTACGCAACACTGAATCTGTTTCTAATAAATGGCCAATGGACACTGAGCCATTATGGATCAAAAGAATGAGGAATCAGTCATACTGTTCCAAACTTTTGTGTCCACCTCAGTATGAACTCATTGATGACAAAGATGGCATACAAAGCATAGTTTTATTAAAACCATCTTGCCCAAGAAAATCAAATATCCCTGGCTTCCCATTCGCACCATCTCCACGAGCAGAAAAGCATACTGTGACACATATGTCAAACAGGCTGTCACCCTGTGCAATACTTGAAACCTGTGGCCCATTGAGGTTAGAGTCATCTCTCATCTCAAGCTTTTCTATGACACATGTTCCTATAACAATTCTAACAGAGGAAATCCACCCTGCGAAGGAACGTGATATTGCTATGCAGCATTTAACAAATAGTTCAGCTGGAAGTGAAGTGAATCATATCAGTGCAACTAAATTGATCTCTAATTCCTTGGAAGAGACCAAGGAGGATATGCGATATGGGCCAAAAAGTGAGAAAGCAGAAAAGGGAATTCTAGAGAGTGGGTAAGTTTGGGACATAGTTGTGCAATGCAGAAAAATTTCTCACCCTATAATCAGTGAACAGTGCACAGAATAATTTTTGTAAATCCTGTGTTCAGCAAAATAGACTGCAGAATGTGGCACTCCCTACCTTCAGACATGCCATTATTACTCACTGCTGGTGAGAGGTGAGTTATAGTTGTAGTTATTTGCATTTACTGTGTAACTTGGACCAATGCTATACTGAATGGCTTACGTTAACAGCTTTATTTACCCCTTCATTTCACTACCGAAAAGCATTTGACATTCTGTATCATACAAGATGCACAGCATTGCAAATCATATGACATGGCAAATATATCTGTTTATCATCTTTTGCACCTATTAGTCTGTCTGCTGAGTCCCAGTCAGAATGAAACATTTGATTTGCTTATTATTTGGTTCGGTATGGTTTGGCACACTGCACATAATTAAAAAACCTAAAAATGTTGGCTGAGGGTTGTGGTGGGCTGAGAATGTACTTGAAAAACTCTTTCATTTATTGATCAGAAATATGGGATCAGAAAAGAATAAATAAAGCTTCACCAAGTGTGAGTAGAAATGAGAAAGAAATCAATAGCAAAGCACTGAATAAATTACCAGGCAATTATATAAATACCTAATTTAAAACATTTTGTGTATCCGTTATTTCTTTTTTTGAGGTAATTGGTGCAGATATCTAGAACATGTCATTTCTGCAGCACTACTTTTCTGTCCCTTGGCTTGGTTTGCACCTTGTGGTTCAGTCTATCAGCTTAGATCTACAAAAAACTGTTTCCCACAGCCCAAAATATACGGCATATTTGGTTCACTTTCTGCAGTTGGGTTGACACAGGGTTGCATCACTTTCTAACTACAATTGAACAGCACTAGAGTTGTTTTGTGCCCTAGTGTGATTGTTGTGTTCTAACCTGCCTAAATGAACCACATTAAAGAGGAAAACAAATAAGGATTTAATTCAAACTGACTTACCGCCGCATATCTGAATGCACTCTCAGACCCTGATATATTGAAAAGGAAATTGTGAGTTTGAATGAATCCTCTCTGTATTCTTGTGGTGTTTCATGGATGTGTTGTTTACCTGGTTTGCTGTATGATTTTTTGAAACTGTGCTCTAATACATAGGGTATATAGTGGAATTACAGTTATGCACTTATGTATGAGAAGATGTCTGTATATAACTTGTGAAAATATGTCCTTGGAATATCATCTGTACTTGAATACCCTTATGACAATGTTTTACTTTCTTCAGAATTGAATGCACAGATGCTGAGTTCCAAAAAACAGATGATTATTCAGTTGCAGAGTATTCTGCTTATGATGAACACACATCTGAGAACCTGACACTAAGAGCAGATCAACTCGCATCCACATATGAGGATGAGAAAGAGACAGTGGAAGACATACGTAATCTGGAGCCTTCTGTGTATAACCCTCTGTCCAAACTACAGCAGGTCCAGTGGGTACCTAACATGGCTGATCTCTTTCCATCATGCCCAAGAATTTGTAGAGTTCCTGGATTCCCATCTACAGCTATGACTATTACTTATGAGACAGAGGGAGTGGACTGGCCTAGTCATGCAAATACATTGTGGACAAAGGTTATGGCACCAAAAACAGTAGAACCCCTTCAGTACCTGGCAATATCTCAGTATGATACAACAATGATTGGAAATATGGCATCTCTGACCTATTCATGTCCCAGCAAAGCTAGTATTAGTGGGTTTCCTTCTGTCATTAGGGGAAAAATATCAGCGGTATCCTCCATAAGTACATCACTCTCCAAGATATCCAGTGTAGCTGGTATACCATCAAGCTCCCAAATTCCAGAGGACAAGCCTCATGTAGAGTGGCTAAACAGGAAAGGATGTTTGTGCGACAAGCAGTCAAAGGAAAAACTGGACTTTATCATAAATAAACCATTTCAGTATACTGAGATTTCCAGTATGATGGTGGCTATTGTTCCAACTTGCCCTGAGACAGTACTCATTCCTGGTTTTCCATCTGCACCCTGCTCAAAGGAAAGATGGAAGAGTGGAACCATGGAACATTTTCCATCAACCTGCTCAATAGTTCCTACAGTATCTGTAGTTGCTGGGCTTACTTTGAGAGAAGCACCAGCAGCTCAAGTAGATGGACTTACCACTAAATCAAAACTTAAAGACATAGTGGTTCCAAGTATGTCAAGGCTTCTTCCAACATGTCCAATAATCTCTAGAATTCCTGGATATCCATCTAAAGAAGAATCTAATTCTTTGGAATGGGTCAGTGATCAGACACTAAATTTAAGCAAACCATTTAAAGAAAAAACATTAAACTTTTCAGAAACTGGTACGGATGCAGAGGATATAAATAAAAATATGGCTTTATTATCATCCTGCCCTCTTGCAGCACGCATTCCAGGTTTTCCATCTGCACAGCAACGTAAAGGTCAGGAGCCAAACATGCAAAACATTTGTCCCTCTTGCCCAGTGCTCTCCCATATAGCTGGATGTCAGAGCCTACAGATCCCCAGATCATCAAATTGGCCAACAAGTCAAATCATTCTGATGAATAAGCAAACTAAGAATCCTACAATTATTATAAATAAAGCAAAAGAGAACAAAAAAATACTTGAAAGCAATGCTGCTTTGTTGCCAACTTGTCCTTCCAAAACCTGCATTCCTGGTTTTCCATTTGTACCAGAACCAAAAATGCAAAATATTCTTCCCTCTTGCCCCCAAAGGTCTAACACTATTGGATTCCCATCTAAAGATGAAACAATGCATTTAGATTGGTTAGTTGAGAGTCTAAAAACTATTTGGTTGTGCTGCAGTGCACCTAAACAGAAATTACTTTTTGTTAAGGACAAAACAGAGGAGACCAGAGGATCAATGAAAAGTATGTTTGCTTTAGCCCCAACTTGTCCAACAGTTACATTAGTACCAGGATTCCCATTTGCACCAAAACCCAAAGTTTCTCCCAATATGGTAAATCTTCAGCCATGTATCCCAAAAACTTCAAGAATCATTGGACTCCAATCAAGAGAGAGAACGCACGTGAATGTATGGCTTTTTGAGAAAAATTCTTTGTGGGAGAAATTATTAAAAACATGGTCTGATATTCATGACCAATGCTACTTTGAGCCTCTGTTTGAACAGTTAGACCATTACGATATGAAGAAAATGATTGCTTTGGTGCCAACCTGCCCAAGAGAAGCTCAAACCCCTGGTTTTCCTTCTATACCTTATATCAAAGTGGATAAATTCTATTTACAAAAAGAGTCAGACATGAGAAGTATACTGAATTCTTGCCCAGCGTTTGCTCTTGTTCCAGGCTTTCCTTCTGTGAATTCTGTTATCTCAATGGAGTCATCATGGAAAGCTCAGGAGATGCCAAAATGGGTTAACCCTGTAAAACATAAATCAGTTATAATTTCAAGTACAACCAAGCATCATGATCAATATGTGAAAATGGTTCTGCTTGCACCAACTTGCCCTGATAAGGCTAGAATACCTGGATTTCCATCTGTAAGAAATGTATTGTATTCAATGACTGCTCTCTTACCATCTTGTTCATATGCATCAAGTATACCTGGAATGCCATGTAGGAAAGTCATAACTCAAGAGCTTACTCTAGCAGACAGAGTGTTGCCTGCTTTGTCACTTTTTGGGGGGAAACCTTTGAAGACAAAGACAGTTTTATTTTCTAAAGATTTTCCTAGAGTTGAGGATAAACCAGTTATGTCCACTTTGGCGTACTGTTGCCCAAGGAAAGCAAGGATTCCTGGATTCCCATCAATGCCTACTATACGTTCCACACAAACTGGCATGTCTGTAACAAACCCCAGTCAAACCCAGACCCAAACGGAGCCAGAAACGCCACTGTGTGATATGCCTCATAAGATAGACAAATGTGATCTAACAGTGGAGGTCAAACTATCTGGTAAGACATACTTTCAGAGTGTGTTTTACTTTCTATAGCTCATGACTGCAGAGTGAACATTAATGCCCTGTCCTTTTAAAGATGAATCCGCAGAAATAAAAAAGACCAAAGAAATTCCTAAAGGGTGAGTTCGTTTGTGCCCGTGGCATGGGGTGCTGTGTTTTTTTTTTGTTTGTTTGTTTTGATGTATTCTTCCGGTTATCACACACTAACACACCAATTTTTATTTTGAAAAAAAAAGCATGTTTTATGTGTGCAATGTGTGCTTATTTTTCATGTAAATATTTGTCTATCAACTTATTGGTCAATAAAAGAATAAAGAAGTATTTCAAGAACATTATGTATCGGCAGAAGATACGTGTATGATTTGAGTAGAACAGTGTTTGAAATTTGAACTGCATGAGTGTGGGGTATTTGGCCTCACAGTATTGGACTCCAGCCTACTATCTTCTCAAGACATCCAATTATCAGCAGAAGTCCAGTGCAAGAAAAGCAATCCCTGGAAGAACACATTGTGGAGCAGTCATCTCCAAGCAAAACCCATGACATTACAGACTACTCAGAGACTGATATAACATCTGGATGGGAGGTACTGGAGGCAGAAGATCCTTTTACAGAAAAAGAAGGATCTTCAGGCCTTGTTGAAAGCATAGTTGGTGTTTTTCACAAAGGGTAAGCAAGAGACTAATTTGTAACCTGGAGGATGACTTAAATGAAAATAATTTTAAAAACATTTAGGTTATTTTTTTTGTAATTCTTGTACAGATTTACTTGTGTAGTAGGTCTGTTCTCTTTGAACCCCATATTCAAATGCTGTCAAAGTTTCTGTGACCTTCTATTGCAATTTTTCTCCTTAATGGGACAAAATGTTGTCTATTCTGATCACTGTGTATCTACATTGTTTACCTTATCACAAATTCATTTTACAGGTTTAAACATTTTCTTACCAAAGAGCCAGAAGCAGCAAATTTGGCTGGCAGGTTGTACATAAAATCCACAGATTAGAGAGCTCCTTGTACGCAGGAATTGTGAATTAGCTTTTTTAAAAAAAAGTTTGAACTCGCACTAGTCAAAGTACAGGATTGTGACTGTATTTCTAAATGTTGTGAAACAAGACATTTTTGTAAGCAAATTTTGTCTTAATATTGTCTTAATTGAAAAAGATTTAGCTGAATTTGAATTGTATTATTGCTATTTTTATACCCCACTGAAGTTATGCATTTTACTTAGTTTTGAAACAGTAGCTGCGATGTTGCAGCCCTCTGGGTTTGGAGCAGATGCGGATAGCCAATTGGCCACTGATCACCCCACTTGTTCGATGGATCCCAAAAACAATGTTAGTGTGAAACCCAAACGGCCTCGGTGTGAACCTGCTGAGGGGCCAATCCTACAAAAAGCTTTACATGTTTCTTCAACTGAACCGCAGGAGTTTAAATTCCCAGCAAGTGCTGAACCACACAAGTGGCGCATGGCTGACAGTCGATCTGAGGCATCCTTGTGCTCTAAAGATGTTGAAAGCTGGCTTACTGGAAATGGAGAATATAGCCACATGAAGAAGTGGCCCCCACTAACAGAGGCAGACCTACATGAGATTACCAAAGAAGATGAGGAAAATATTCCGCACACTTTACTTCAAATTAGAGAAACAACCAAAAAGAAAATTTTTGATTTTGATAATATGGAAGAAGTGCTTTTAGCTAAGCCATTCTTGAAAGCAAAGGGGTGAGTGTGTTGAAGTTTTTTCTGAGTGGCAGCATGACTTAATCCAGTTTTTGCGTTCCATGCATCCTTTTGTACCACAAGGCTTTTCCTGAAGCAACCACATGTGTTTGAGTCTTGAAGTCTTAATGGTTGAATTAGCTGATTTATCACATGTGCATGTTTCAGAGATAAAAAAAAAAAAAAGCTTGACGATTAATGATATGCTTGATTCTTGAAAATTGTTGGCTTGAAGGGATGTTTTTGCCAGCAGATGTGTATTTTGTTTGGTAGATGAATGAGTTGCTTGTTTCTAGTTTAGAAAACAGTTTTGGTGTTGTTAATGGGAATTTTTCCATTGCGTTGTTAATGGGAATGAAATAATTGGAAGGTTTTTATGTTTATTTAAAAAAAAAAAGCAATGATTGTATTCTCATCCTTAAGGCCACAGAATCATAGTGCTCAAGAGATCTCTTCACTCATCCAGCCTACAAGTAGCAAGCCTCAGAGAGAAGACATAATAACATTCTCTCTAACATCCATACAAAAACATTCAGAGGTTAGAAACGAAGAGACCTCTGTTTTAACATCCAGTCAGCCCCCGCAAGAGACCAGCATGAACTCAAGGCTTCAAGAATCTTCTTTGACAGCAGTCATGAAAGATCAAGAACCAGTTTCTCCTTGTTCAAATGTGTCAGTTACTTCACCTTGTGGCAGCAAGATAAACAGTAATCTGAGTGAGGAATCCTCTGACACTGACGAACATGTATCTGTGGTAAAGCAGACTGAATGTCTATCGGATATATCCCAGAGCTTGCAGGCAGCAATGTCTGGATCTGTCATTGAAGATAAGAAGTTGGATAAAGTTGTTGGAATGCCCACATCTTTGGAAAATCCCCAAACATCTGCAAATGAAGATTCTTTTACTAAAACCATAGTGCAGAGTCCCACTGTTCTACCTGTCCCAATGCCTCGAGGAAAGAAGCGCCTTAGTGCTTCTTTACCAGATGATTACCGAGTGGAAAGTGGTACAACTGAAATAAGCACTGGCAGTATTTGCCCCTCAGACAGTAACGAGATGTCAAGTAAAGCCAAAGTGCCTGGTATTTCAAAAGTTAATGGTGCTGAAAATAAAACTGAAATGCAGGAAATGAGTCAGGTGTCCTCCACAGACATGTCTGGCTCTGAAAGTAATATAAAATCAACTACTGAAATGCAAAGAGATTTTAGGAAGGAACTTGGAGAAGAGAAAAAGGCTGAAAGAAAGCTGGAGCAAATTGCTTCTGAAAACGAAGTGAAGTCAGCAGATCAAGTCAAGCCCACAGAACCTCTTCTCCCAATGCTCCGCATGAGGAAGCGTTTCAGCACTTCTTTTAATGATGACATTCCAACTGTGTCATCCTCCTCTCCAATCGTCCCTGATCAAGGACAAAAAGAGGCACGTCCACTTGTTCCAGCTCCTCGCTCAAAGAAGCGCCTCAGTGCTACTTTCCCAGATGAAAATCCCGCCGAAGCGAACGAAGTTGTCCCCTTCGTGGCTCAAACAGAGAGCATACCATCTGTCCCTTCAGGAAATAAGTCTTCATTAGATTTTTCAGAAAAGAATGTCAAAGCACTTGAACTAGAGAATAACAAATCTGATGATGGCGTATTAGTTACTGTGACAAAAGGTACAGCCTGTTCAGAGCTTTCCACTAGTCATGAAGGCAGCAGACAGCTGCTTGAAGAGACTGTCAGGGAGAAAGTTAGTGAGCCTCCTAAAGCCTTAACTATGAGTGAGACTGCCACAAGCAATGCTCCTCAAAATGTGGGTAAAATACAAAAACAAGAAGAGAGATCCAGTGAGAAAAATCAGGATGTAGACACAACTGTGAAGGATGTAATGCAGGGAAAAGGAGAAGATAAGGTTCAGTTGGCTACCGTGTCTTTAGATGAAACCGCTTCTACATTAGATTTAAAGAGGTAAGTCATGAAGGATGTAGAATATAGCAGACATTTTTGTGGGTAAATGATATGATAAAAACATACACTAACGAGTCTATCTACTTTATATGTTTCTGAATTTTCATCCCAACTGTAATCCTGTGACGTATTTAGTAAATGTGCGAAATTCTGTATCCTAGTTTTCACTGGATTTGTTTCTTTTCATCACTGTTTTCTAGAAAAGCTACAGAGGATTCTTCAATCCTGCCTGTCCCAATGCCTCGCGTGAAGAAACGTCTAAGTGCCTCATTCCCAGACGATACCTCGGTTCCCACTGATGAAATAACCCATCCAGCGGAAGGTTTTAAGAAGAACATTAATGAACCAGTTATCACCAAAAGGAAAACGAAGACGGAAGCCATGGTCCACCGCGGAAGTTCTCCAGCAAACTCTGCTGCTGCCAGTGAGGCAGAGGTAGTATTTAATAGTGTTTGAGATTGGATTCTCCAAGCAGATTTTTGCCATTTTGGATATGTTAGTATGCATTTTCATTGTGTTTTCTTTCATCTCAGACAACAAGCCTTGTCAATTCCAGCCAGTCTCTTCTAGAGTGGTGCCAAGAGGTAACGCAAGGTCATAAAGGCGTGAAGATCACAAACTTCACTACCTCCTGGCGAAATGGTCTCTCTTTCTGTGCCATCCTGCATAATTTCCATCCTGCTAAAGTGTATGTACTTTGACAATTGAGGAATTATGTGTGTAAAACAAACGAATGTGTGATAATTTAGATGATCTCAGAAATGTATAAACCATCTTTCCATTTATCTAGGGATTTCGAACTGTTGGATCCTTATGACATTAAGGGGAACAACAAAAAGGTTATATTTTTTATGTCCTTATCTCTCTGTATGTTTTACCATTTTGGTAATCATTATTACAAATGTAGGTGATAGGTACCCAGGTGGAAATCAGTACTTTATTGTTGTCACCAATGATCCTCGCCTGAGCCCAGTGCCCTGAAGCATCTTCAACATTTTCAATGTATATTGAATGTTACTACACTTTAACGGGGCTACACTGAGCCAAATGCTTTTATTCAAGCATGGTGCGATTAAGGCAACTTCTAGTTAATGCAAATACAGCGTTATTGCTGAAGTCTCAATTATGGATTTAAAAAAAGCCCCAGCTGTAAATAGGATAAAGCATTTAGAGCAGTGACTTAGGATAGATAACACATGGTGTCAATAGTTGGAAGTTTGAAAGCATAAAACATCCAAAGAGAACATAAATATAAATAACATAAATAACATAAATAATCCAAAGAGAAATATGACCGAGTAGTAGCAGTATATAAAATGATTGGGTATTCACGAGACCAGTGTTGCTCTTGCCGATACAAAAATGTTTTTCGAGAGTACATTTGATGCCTATCATAGATTTAGACATAAGTACTGACTTTGACTTGCTTTGATTTATTCACTGCTGCTCTGATATCTCACAGGCTTTTGAAGGCTTTGCTGAACTGGGCATCTCCAGACTGATCGAACCCTCTGATATGGTACTGCTGGCCGTGCCTGACCGGCTCATTGTTATGACCTACCTCAGCCAGATACGAACACACTTTACTGGCCAGCAGCTTAGTGTGGTACAAATTGAACAGAACAGCAATGAGTCAAGCTATGCCGTAGGAGAGAAAATACAGAACACAGACCCAGATGCTGCTGCACGCTATTATGCTGAGAGATTCCAGACCAGCCAGTTTGCTCAGGAGTCAGATGGGAATGTCCCTGACAAAGGCACCAAAGAGAATCCAAATACCAACGGCAGTTTGGTACCGCCACCTCGAACCAAACGGACTCAAGGAGCGAGTCAAGTAGGAGGCTCAAGGGAAGCTCAGGCTCCAGTCGCTCCTCTAAGGACTCACACTTCATCCGCCAAGGGGTTCTCTCATGTCAAGGATGCAGATTTGGTAAAGAAGCGCCGATCACAGCTGAGAGGGGAGTCTTTTGAAGATACCGAGATGGCAGAGAAACTGACTGCAGCGGAGGTAATATAGATAAAATTCATCCGGTGAAGTCATAGTGTGTGATTTGGACACACAGATACCTGTTTACTCCTGATCTTCAAAATCAGGACTTCAGAAAGATGAAGAGTCTCATAGCATTGGGAATATTTAATGTAATCCACAGGTTAAATATGCTGAGTTTCCACTACTATCATGTCATATTAAAGTACAATATAGTGTATAGTATAGTATAATATAGTATAGTATAGTATAGTATAGTATAGTATAGTATAGTATAATATAGTATAGGATAGTATAGTATAGTATATACCATAGCTCAGTTGAATCCTTGACTCTGTTTAGTTTCTGGGTAGCATGTCAAACTAGGTTTCTTGTCTTAATAACTTGAAAAGAGAGATAAAAAAGAGGCTAATGATGGAATGACTGCTTATATCTGTTATAACGCAAGTGATAACAGGAACTGTGAGGACTTGTGTGCTTGTGCATCTATAAATGCTTAAAAAGTCATTAATGAATAGATTTAAGAAGCAAAAAGTTGGAATACTGTGGTATAAGATTAATAATTCACTTCAGCCCGTGCTATTACACAAAAATAATCACTATTTTTGAGGTGGTAACAGTGACTCCGCTTTGAATTGGGTTGCGTCACACCACCCTGCTGTTGATGTTTTAACTATAGCTTATGTCATGTCATGTTATGTCATTGTATTATATTATATTATATTATATTATATACAGCTGTCCTTTGATGAATAAGTCATACTGTCAAATCTGGCTCCATTTTAGTATTTGATATCATGTTCATTTCATAAAATTGAACATTTGTAAATGAAAATGAACAAAAGTAAACGCTAAACTGGAGCTGGAAACCAGTGTTTGTTTACAGTTGTTTAATCAATCCATGGATAGTCATGAGCAGGCTGTGTTTTACTTGCATGTAACCTGTTTGATGCTTTAACGCAGAGTGGACCAGGGCATACTGAGAGCGGAGCAACCAAAGCACCTTCGGGAGCACGTGAGCACATTTTTACATCACATATTTTATTTAAATCACGATTCGTTTTGCTTAGAACGTTAGTGGTACCTGGTAGTATAACAATGATCTAAATATAACTTGAAATTTATTCTGAGGCTGTTTAGCTTTAGGTTCTTTCCTATAATCAAGATAAGCGCTTTCATTTTTTCCAAGATTGGAAAATTGGCAAAAGTCCACATGTGCCAAAAATATTTGTCAGTTGCTGTATTTCGATTTCTCAGGATAGTGTTGTAAAAATGATTTAAAGAGTGGTTGGTAATTTGTAACAAATACTGTTTCTGACCGTTTTCATGTGTGTATGTTTGTGTGTATGTGTAGTGGAGTGTGGGGAACAGGGAAAAGCAGGAGATGGCCAGGTCAGTTTGTTTACTTCACTCCCACCACTGCAGGCTAATACCATACAAGATGTATTTGTTATCCATCTCATCCGAGCAAGGCACATTAATGATTACACATGGAACAAAAACATAGTGGTTTTTTTTTTAATAATAAAAGGACATGCCACAGTTTCAGGGTCATAGCTTTTTCGGGAATTAAAAACACATAGTGATACAAAAGCCAACCGCCATCTACAATTAAAAACTGTAACCTTTTTAAAGTTAACATTCACATTAACTAACAGAATTGTATGAAGAAGCATAACCTTTGTTAAGTGTGTATTGAAGGGAAATATGTGATTGTGTGTAGGATGTCAGTCAGTATGTCTTCAGTGAGATGCAGGCCCTGGAGGCAGAGCAGAGGCAGATAGATCACCGGGCCAGCATTGTGGAGAAGAAACTAAGAAGAATTATGGAGTCTGGTAAGCCAGCTGCATGTAACTGGGAGTAATACAGTAGACATCATGTTACTATTCACTACAGAGGAGCACCAGCTTGGCCTAGTATTATAATCTGCAGAACAGGACTGGATAGACACTGCTCACATGTTTCACACGTCAAGTCTCCAAAACAGATCTTATAAAGAAGTTACAGTGTTGCCTGATTGCGCAAAAGAAATTCAGTTTCTGTGTACTGTTTTTCGAGTGAAACCATGATTTCCGTTAGTCATGTAAAACACACTGGCAAAATAATCTCAATCTTCAATATTGCTTATTATAATGATTGAATTGAGCACTATTTCCTGTAGGTAGTGATCGTGTGGAGGAAGAGAAATTGATTCAGGAGTGGTTCACGCTAGTTAACAAGAAGAATGCCTTAATCAGGAGACAAGACCGTCTGCAGTTACTGTGAGATTTTGGACGAAGCATTTTGCACCATTGTTTGTACGGTATCCACTGACTGATTTCTCTTACTTGTACTGTATATAAGCTTCTAATAAGCTTTCCAACCCTGTTGCAGACAAGAGGAGCATGATTTGGAGAGGAGATTTGAACTGCTCAAGGGAGAGCTTAGAGATCTCATGGCAGTAGAAGGTAAGCGCCTCTGAACAATCCTCTGCACAATTTCAAATAGCAAACATAAATATAAAATTATGGAGTGGAAATTTGTGTAGAAAATTCTTAGCGCTGTGGTAAATCTGTATATTTTAGTTCCATTAGAATGGATACGTGAAAAATACATGCAATTTTGAAATCCATCAATTTGGAGGTGTACAGAAATATGTAAAGCTATGTGTGTTAGCTAGTTATATTTACATAATCATATCACGCCATTTCTAACAGGAGTAGGTTTAGAAATTTGAATGCAAAAACTGTTTTTGTGGATTAAACCTATTATAAATTAGGTCTGGATTTGGTGGTCCTGTCATTTTGCTGTGTGAAATATTTTGTCAGTCACATGACATGTTGTGGGCTAAATTGTTAATAGCACTTGACCATTTCAGTAATCAGTATTTCCTCAGGAACATTAGGCTTGTCTTTACTTTTGTGCTAAACTACGCTTAAAATTAAAAGGGGAGTTCCTTTATGTGCTCCTATCTCCAGTCATATCCATAGAGACAGTAGTCATGGTTAAAGTGTGGTTTATTTCAAAAGCGTACATGTTGATGCACACACTCTCAGAAAAGGTTTTGCAAGTCCTGGGCCTTCAGAGGTGATATCCCCAAAGTTTTCCCTTCTTCTTTTCCTCTGCCCACTTCTTTTTTTTTTCTTTAGATTGGCAGAAGACACAGGCCCATAAAACCAGAGAGCATTTGCTGCTGCAAGAGTTGGTGTCTCTTGTTAATCAGAGGGATGAACTGGTCCATGACATGGATGCCAAAGAGAGAGGGTGAGCTCAGTTTAGTACAGATCTATGTGTTATATTTCTAATGGGCCTCTGGTGTCCTTTTCCATAATAATATATCAGAAGCATAAGCATACAGTAGAATCGGTATGATGGATGCAGTATAAAAAACTGTATATATGTTACCATGAGTCTGAGGCTTGTTTAGGTCACTCGCATTATCGTCTTCATTTCCTTTTGCCTCTCCCTATGGTGCAGGGCTTTGGAAGAAGATGAAAGGTTGGAACGAGGTCTGGAGCAGAGACGAAGGAAGTATGGAAGTCAAAAAGAGAAGTGCGTTTTGCAGTAAGAGCATAAGTTGGTCAAAGGTGACTTTGTGTTGGTGAACACCAAAGGTCACTTTTATATAGAACTTGTGATGAAAATATAAGGTGGAGAAATGGAAGACTCACCAGAAGATCCATTTGCAAGTTTTTTTTTGACAGTGTGGATTGCAAGTGGAGGTTTTTTTTTTTTTAGTTCTTTTGCACTTTGGTATGAGAAAAGGGTATTTTTAGGAGGTCACTCAGTGTCAAGGATTCTTTTGTAAAATGTAAGCGGTCACTTCCACTGGTTCACATTCAGTATATGTTTATAAATGGTTTATAAATAGATATCACTTAGCATTGTGTAATTTATACAGTATATCGATGTATTTGAGACAGAACATTATATATTGCCGTGTCATAGCAGTGATGCTCTCTTTAAAATTGTATTGGTGTTTTACAGGCAAATGGCAAAAGATAGCTGTAAGTAGATATCAGTCACTGAATACTGAAATCGAATCACAAAAAGAAAATATAGATTTACTAGATACGTACATTATACTTATGATGAACATAGCACTATTCTCATATATTAAATCTATCCAAAACTAGCTACACCCTGGCCTATATAGTACATACTTGTTTTCCAACATACAGTGGCAGACAAGAGTCTGTACGGTCAACTGAGAAAAGTATTGTGTCTCTGTGTGGACTAAACATTGCAAAGACGTGCAGTAAATGAAATTAACATTTTGCAAAATGTTTGAATTTCCTGATTCTGTACAATTTGGTCTTCCAACAGTGTACAAACTATGGCAAAGTCCGCTTTAAAAACGCATATAAATATATCATTAAAAAAAACCTCACACACCCACAACTCTTTTAGCTACTGCCATTTAGGTCATTAGTGCACTTACTGTATTTAAGGGTTTCTTTTAATATTGTTTTGAATGAAATTTTGTATAACTTAGATAAAATCTATCATAGAAGTATGCGCCACAGGAAAATGCTACAGAACCCAGAACTTCCTTTATTATATGCAAGGGGAAGAGTCAATACCAGAAACTTCATTGCATGGAAACACAGTTACAGATATTTGTGATGACTAGCAAGAATGTGTATTCATGAGAAGCTTTCCAAAAACAGTATTATTTTTGACACTCCTTTCCTGAAAACTAGATAATTAATTTATGGATTATTCTATGAGTGTACGAGTGTTTTTTTTTTTTTTTTTTAATTGCATTCTTTTAACGTGTTTTATTGCTGAACGTTTTGGCCTCTGCCTTGCAGTGTCACTTTTTGTGCATTATATAGCTATGATAGGAATTTTTGCACTTTTAAAACTGCACTGTTTAAAAGGTTTTGTGGAAAATAAAAGTCTCAGGCAACCTTATCCACAGTATTGCATTTAAAGTTCTGCCTAATGTTTCATGAGCTTTCATGTGCTTTTGGCAATAGGGGACTTTGAAGGGAAGGTCTACCTACAGAACATCTACAACTGACCAGGGGTGCGTTTCCCAAAAGCATAGTGGTTAATGTCGTTGGTAATTTATATTGTTGGAACCATGCAGTTGTGATGCAAGTGTTTCCCAAAACCATAGTTTGAACTATTGAGGTAACTCTGTCGGGAATAGTTACATAGAACTATCATTAAGCGACACAGTTGTTTCCCAAAACCATAGCTCAAACGAATGTTCATGAACACTGTCATTAAGTTGTGTAATTCTAACTGTGCTACGCAGCTTAACAACTCTCGAACTGTGGCTAGATGTACGTTCCTGGGGACTGTCATCAATTGCGTAGTGTCTTCAATCGTGGTGGAAATTCAGTCACCATGTCAGTATGCTGAATAATGGGTGGTTCAGGTGGTTGGTGTGGTGCACCTAGTGGTGTTGCGGATGGTGATTAAATAAGCTATATGTGGAAGGTTCATGGTTCAGGCCTATGGCATGACTGTAGGGCAAATTGTTAGAGAGGTGACATAGCTAGATAGACAGGGACAAAAATACAAATAAGCAGTAAGTTGCACAGACTTCTTGTTTATGTAAATTGAGTAAACCTTACCCAAACTTTGCAAACATTCCTTATTAAAGGGGGCAACTGTGGCCTAAAGGTTAGAGAAGCGGGTTCCCTGGACCGGCAGGAAGAATGTGCGGGTTGGAGGAGTGAATGAACAGCGCTTTCCCTTCTCTCTGCATCCGGCTGCATCCATCCCTTGAGCACCCGGAGAACTGAACACACACTCACACAAGTGACAAGTGAGCACACATGCTGGTTACCCCATCTGCTCCCCAATGCAAACAAATATATAAGGATTTGCTAACCATTTTTAGTCCTTAATATACAAGTGTTTCTAATTTTTAAATGTGATACTTCAGTGTAAAAAGTACACATCAAAATATGGTTATTACTACTTAACAGTCACTTTGTTTGTGAGTTTTTGCATGTTTCCACTGTGAAAGTCAGACCGAACACATTGTTGTTCAAACTATGGTGGTGACAATATGGTCTTCACTACTGTGGAACGACAGTTTTGGGAAACAGTTGTACTTCAGACGTTGGTTAGTGTAACTAAGCATCTTACCATGTTAGTTCAATGCTAACCTCTGTTATTTTATGGGAAATGCACCCCAGAACACACAAATGTTTCAGTTATTGACCATGTACCTAACCTACTTCATTTTATAATTAACATGGTGGGTTTTTTTTATTTTTCGTTTAAAAGTCACTTTCAAATTTAAATTTAGAGTGTTTATGTCACAGGCTCTCATCAACCAACCAATCAAAGGATATCATGAACAAAATTCTAAAAGTTAATTTTCAGCAACTAACCTGAGAGACTACAGAAGGCAAGAGAGGAAGCGGTGAAGAAAGTGTAAAAACTGAGGTAAGTGGTAAAGTAGGTAAGAGTTATCCATCTATCCATCCATCCATCCATCCATCCATCATCTATACCGCTAGGTAAGAGTTATTCATATATTATTTGTTTAATTGCATTAATATTTTATAATATAATATATATTTTAATCACACAATTTTTTCAATAGTATTATTAATAATACTAATACTACTAGTACTAGTATTAGTAGTATTAGTATTACTATAATAATAATAATAATAATAATAATTAGTAGGATATGTATACAGTACTTAAATTTGAACACACCTACACTACCAGTCAAAAGTTTGGACACAGCTTCTCTTTCATAGATTTTTTCTTTTTTTTGTTTTCTACATTGTAAAACAATACTGAATACCTCAAACTATGAAGCAACACATAAACTGAATTATGTAGTAAACAAAAAACCAAAACAAACAAAATATGTTTCATATTTTAGTTTCTTCAAAGTCGCCCCCATTGAGCTTGATGATATTGTGGGCATTATCTTACCCAGCTGCATGAAGTCGTCACCTGG
>JAQQZR010000001.1:14393517-14424015 GCA_030068235.1 Notoglanidium macrostoma
TATATATATATATATATATATATATATATATATATATATATATATATATACATACCCACAGTCAAAAGTAGATATGCAGTACTGATCATTTTCAGTCTCTTTATTCTTTCAATTCATCCATTGTACGGGGCTTCCTTTCAAACACCTTATCCCTTACTACATCCCAAAAAAGTCATTCTCAGTACCTGTAAAATAAAAAGAAATAATGAATAACTAAAAAATAAAAATAAAGTACAAATACCTACCATAACAAAAATACAATGGCTGTATATCTACTTTTGGCCTACCCTATGTTTGTATATATAATTTACATTGTGTATGTGAAGGATGCATATTTTAATAACCAGAACTTGAATCCACAAATTGCAGAGGACATTTTGGACTCTACCTCAGAGGGAAAACTGCAATGGATATCTGAACCACCTAAAGCTGTACGTTCCTCATTTCAAACCTAGTACTGAACCTTGATGTAACTGCCGTTTATTAAAAATGTGTAATTTGCATAGAGACATTAAATTACATTTTGCGATGTTAATTTAATATGTTATAATTCATTTATTTCAGTGGGTAGAGTCTAGATTAAGCCTGGGACTGGCCTCAGTCCACTCTGTCTACCAAGGCTGTAATTCAAAACTCAAAAACAAACTAAAAACATTGTGGACTAAATGGCTTCCGAAGAATGATGCCAATGAACTTCAGCTGGACCTGCTTTTTGTTCAGGATGACCAAATACCTGTCACTATCCAGATACTTGAGTCTGATGAACCAGTGAATGCTCCTCACACTGGACAAATACGACAAGAGATTGTAGCTCCACAGGCATTTACTCAACCTGCCACTCCTCAGGAAGTGGAGACACGCCTGTATCACGCCCAGGGTCTAGGCTTGGGAAAGATCACGAGGAATGGCTTTCATTTGGGTTTCTCTTACAACGGATCATGCATGATTATTTCCTCTGTGCGGGTTTTCTACATGAAATGTCCAGGCCTGACAGTGAACCAGACTAGTTTTGGAGGAGCGTCAGCGGGGTCAGGCTGGATCAGAGGCCAGTGTGTGGATGGAGCTGAAGAAGTGTCTACCCCAAAGATTGAATGCGAGTCTAACGGACAGTGGGGTGTGATGCAAGGACTCTGTGTCTGTGGAGCAGGTTATCAAACAGAAGTGAACATATGTAAAGGTCAGAGCATGCTTTCAGTTTTTACTTGGTGAAGATTTATGTCCATGAAAGCACTACCTGTGTAATTCATGAGATATGTAGTCTATTCTCAGTCAGGCTAATAATTGTATTTCAGCTTTATTGCTCAATTTTTGTACATACCATCAATGGGTATCATGTGATAGTTGGCTGTTTTCAGTCACCGATGCAGCATAACGTGCTCCGACTTGTTCAGACAAGAAGGAAAATATGACTGATCATTAGAAGTAGTAAACATCAACAAGCCTTTTACAATTCGTCATACTTTTTTTTCTATCAAGACTGTACCAGGAAGACTACAATTGCATCATCACTGGCTTTAGTCATCATCCATAGGCTTATGAATAAAAAAGTGATCTCACTATTGCTAGCTGTAGTTCAAGCTTTACTATAATTGCTGCATTCAGAATGGCAACTTTTCAACCACAATCTGTTAGTCACCCTTCATTAGAGTTTGCCTTTTTTTGTTATTCTTGAAGATATGATTCATAATGAACTTGCACAACTCAAAAAAAAACTCTCGTATTTATTCCTCTTCTTCATAGGCATGTAAACTCTTGAGCTTGCACTCTCGGACTGAAATTCCCTATAGGTGTTTGATACATATGACCAATGTTAGGCCATAATGATGAACGTGACATTTCATACAGTATATTAAATCAAGAAAAGTCTTCACAGTCTTATGTGGTGCCAGTACCAGTGGCATAGAGCTAATACATGGAAAGTTGATCGTCTGCTAATCTAGTTTCATTGGAGTCCA
Organism: Notoglanidium macrostoma; assembly: GCA_030068235.1. Lineage (NCBI taxonomy): Eukaryota > Metazoa > Chordata > Actinopteri > Siluriformes > Auchenoglanididae > Notoglanidium > Notoglanidium macrostoma. Next base: position 14,395,473 of record JAQQZR010000001.1, read on the forward strand.
CTCTGAGAAAGGCACTGCACTCTAATCAGTAAAATTCTGCATGAAAGCATCTCACCTGTCCTGTAGGCAAGGATGGCTGCATTGTTAGTTTCACATGGTGCTTAAACTTTACACATGGTGCTAATGATGCAGAACATGATGTCAGACAAGGTGGAATTAATACTTGTGATACATGATGGTACAGAGACACTATTACACTAGGCGTAATCACATAACGAAAACACATATCATGCCATCTGGGGTGTCCAGTCTAAAATAGTTTGGGGATTTCAATGTTAAAACACACCCATTAACCCTAGAAAATTGAAAAATGGGTGAGAAAAAAATTATTTTGGTGGCATTTTCAGTTAAGAAGAACCAATAACAAGATAAAGGTGGATGGCCATGAATGTATTTTTTTTTAATCTTTCATGATTTATTTTTTACACAGCTTGCAGTTTGGGCAGCTACAAAGCTGCCAGTGATAGTGGAGAATGTCAGCATTGCCCATCCAATAGCAGAACATTTTCAGAAGGTGCTTCAAAGTGTGATTGTGAAGACGGTTATGCGCGACTGCAGAATGACCCACCGCAACTAGGCTGTACAAGTGTGTAACCTGATTTAATTTATTAACAAGAAGTCTCGGTCTTGTTTTTAACTTCTAACCCTGACCCTAACTTCTATACACACTATTTGTAATTCATTGAAATTTATAGTCACACACTATAAACACGCATGTAAGAAAATCTTTCCTTACATATTATTTCTTTTCAGGATCTCCATCAGCACCTCTCAACTTAACTATCCATCACTTGAGTAACACGACCCTGACTCTGAACTGGGCCACGCCTGCAGACCTGGGTGGAAGACAGGAAGTGATGTATGATGTAGAGTGTAGACAGAAAACAGGAGACTCTCATACTCCATGGGTTCCATGTGACAATACCATGTTAATAATTCCACAGTCCACAGGACTGAATGAAACAGAGGCCACCATTACTGGATTACAACCACATGTGAGCTACCAGGTTTCTGTCAGAGCACACAACAGAATCTCTCAGAAACTGGGCACATCAGGGTCTGCACAGTCCATTACTCTATGTAAGTGATAACTTAGCTCAGTGATAGCTCAGATGATGGCAAAATATGACCTTAGATAAATTATGGGGGGAGAAAAGGTCTGATTAGCACCTTTAAAGGTTCTTTGGTTTGTCCTTCTGCTGGAATCATTAAAAGTTGCATGTAGAACAATACAACAGATTTTCAGTCTTTCAGTGAGGGTCCTAATTAGAACCCCTTTAGGAAGCATGAGGTAATATGTTCAAAATTCATTCTGTGTGCCTGACAGGGAAGACTCCAGTAGTAATCACCACTGTTTCTCTACCAAGACCTGCTGCCCTGGAACAGCTCCAAACTCCAGTGATTGGCAGTGTGCTGTGTGGAGTACTGCTACTCCTGATACCAGCTGCCTTTTGCTTTATACGCAGAAGTTATTGCAAAGTCAGGTAAAGAAATTAGTTTCTTTTTTTTGTAAAATTTTAATGAATAAATAATTGTTTGTATCATAATATTATAATAATTTGCATAAATCATTAAAATTATATCGAAAGTGATATTCTGAATAAATGCGCTATTATCATTATTGCCGTTATAGCAATTCAAAATGGTGTGTCACGATTATTTAATAATTTACTGATTTGTAATCTGTAGTAGGTTTAGAGAAGCTCAAGAAGTGGAGCTTCTACCTTTACAGAATGTTGGTATATCATACAGACGCCATGAAGAACCACAAACTACACCTGCTCAACAAACTGCCAGTAAGACTTCATTAGAATTCATCTCATTCAAACATTGAAAATGACTGCAGTGAATTTTGGTGGAAGTGTTACATGACTTCATTTTCATCCATTAAATTGTTTACAGTTCATTTCAGCTGTGTCCATTTGATTGCAGTGTAATTAAGAATGTGAGCTATATTTCAGAGTTGTCTCTGCCGCTGGCTCTCTTTAGGTTCTGTTCAGATTTTGGAAAGGGTGAATGAAAGACTGCTGTCTGGTATTAAAGACGTGTTGGTAGATCGCAGCCAAGTCACGCTGGGCAAAGAGCTTGGGAAAGGTACGCATAAAAAAAATGCTGGCCAGTCAGAATGGAGTAGTTCTTCATTCTTCATACTGAATGGTGTACTCCTGTTGTACATTAAATTACATTGCTATTATGATTATTCGTAGTTCATTAAAAGTAAATTTAGTGCTTGTTTACTGTGTCTTTGATCAAGTGTACCTCAATATGTTTTTCAATTCACCTATTTTAGGAGAATTTGGGGCAGTCTATGAGGGAATATTCTTGGCAGAAGATAATAAAAACATCCGAGTAGCAGTGAAGACCATGAAAGGCAAGTATATGACAACAGCTTCTAAAGCAGCTACAACATTTAAAAAAATATATTTTCTAACCAACACTCTATTTTATTAATTCAGTAATATTAAAAAAAGATTAAATGAAAGGGCTCAATTAAAAACTGAACCTTGAGATTCTAACTTGGGTTTTTGACATTAGTATGCTGATCTGACATTTATTAATGAAATACACTAAAACAAATCAGCTCTTATTATGGTTGACTGTAATCCATCTGATTTAGTTCCCTCTCCTATCCTACACATCTGTCTCTATTGATATGTTATATTACAAGATTTAATAAGACCTTTTTTTTTTTAAATCTTAACGCAAAGTTCATGTGCATCATACACTATCTGCCCAAAAGCTTGTGGACACGTGCCCATCATTCCCATATGTGGTTTTTCTCCAAACTGTTGTCACAAAGTTGACTATAGAATGACTATAGAATGACAGCGCCCCTGCGCACAAATCTAGGTTTAAAGACACGGATAAAGACATGGTTTGCCAAAGTTGGAGTGCAAGAACTTGAGTGGCCTGCACAGAGCCCTGACCTCAAGCCCACCAAAGACTTTTGGGATGAACTGGAATGCTGAGGGTGCCAGCCATCCTCACCTGATATCACTAATGCCCTTGTGGGTAAATGAGCCCAAATCCCCTCAACCAAAATGTAGTGAAAAGCCTTCCCAGAAGAGTGGAGGATGTTGCAACAGGGGACTAAACCGAGATGTTCAAAAAACACATATGGGTGTGATGGTACATATACTTTTGGTCATATAGTCTATATACTTCAAAACAATATACTGAAACTGTACATAGACTATTCAGCTCACTCACATTTATTATAGCTTACTTTGGATTACATAACATTGAAATGTTCAGAATGTTCTTTCTAATTCTTATTACAGTTGGAATTTACAGCCAGGATGATCTGCAGTCATTTCTTAAGGAAGCTGAAATCATGCAGCACTTTGACCATGATAACATAGTGAAACTTCTAGGTAAATTGCAATTTCTCTAAATGTCAATTTCCAGAGAAGTAGAGTTTTGTCTGCATCTCTGTGAAGTTCCTCTTAATATGAATTATGTTTATAGTCAGTGTTGTGTATTGTCTGCACTGTGTATTGTCCTGTTAATTATTTTATATTTTCTCAATTTGAAACAGTCTCTTGCTCAAGCTGTGTCTGTTCATGGAAAAAACACACTTTTTTTGTTCACTCAGATTTGGAATGGAAAGTTGGCATCTTTTTCTGAATCGATCATTATAAGCTGATATGCTGCACTGGTAGTTCTGAGAGTATGAGCTAGGGCTTTAAAACTTTCTTGCCTGATATTTTGCAGCCAAGTCAACCATAGCCCAACATTTGATGGTGTTCATTACTATAGCACCTTTAAACTTTACCTGACTTACCCATGCTTTGTTCTTGGACTCAAAGAAAAGCTAATATTTAGCCTCAGTTTCAAAGCACATGGACACATATCTTGCCTTGATAATACTGTTGCAGACGCAAACTGTGAAAAACTTCTTGGAAACTGTGAAACTGTTAAACTGAACTGTGAAACTGGTACCCTTGTGACCAATATAGGCTAGTAAGTTTTGGAACTTTATACTAATACTGGGTAGGGACTTCCTTTGTTCTCAAAACATCCTCAATTATTTGTGGGATGGATTCAACAAGATGTTTTAAATATTCCCTTGAAATTCTGGTCCATGTTGACATGATTGCATCATACAATTCCTGCAGATATTTCAGGTGCACTTTCATGATCTGGCTCTCCTGTCCGGTGTTCTATTGGATTCAGATGCTTTTCTGTTTCTCACAATTGTTCAGAGTGGTTATCTGAGTTACTGTAGCCGTTTGTCCGCTCGATTCACTCTGGCCGTTCTCAGTTGACCTCTCTCTCTAAACAACATGGTGTTTCTGTCTGCAGAAATCCTGCTCACTGGATGTTTTATCTCAAAATAATGGTATCTATTGCACTATTCTGAGTAAACTCTAGAGACTGTTGTGTGTGAAAATCCCAGGAGACCAGCAATTATAGAAATACTCAAACCAGCCTATCTGGCAGCAAAAATCATGCCTCGGTCAAAATCACTGAGATGACAATTTCCCCCATACTGATATTTAATATTAAACATTACCCCAATCTGCTGGGCCGTATCTGTAGGATTTTATACCTTGCACTGCTGCCACATGATTGGCTGATTAGATAATTGCACGAATGTATAAGTGTATAGGCATTCCTAATAAAGTGCTTGGTGAAATTTTTAGAAATTGTTCCAAATGAGCTGCTACTGCTTAACTTTGGTCCTCAACTTGGTCTCTACTGTGCCAAGTTCAAAATGAAAAATTACTAAAGCAAGAAGAAAAGCTAAAGGGAAATACAGATTACAGAGAGGACAACTGAGTGATGAAATACTTGACGTTGAAATGTATATGTATGCCATGTCTGTCCACCAGGTGTCACACTGGACACAGTACACGACTCGTCCATCCCTGTTCCGCTAGTCATCCTACCCTTCTTGAAGCATGGAGACCTAAGACGATTTCTTATAGCCACCCGCTATGGTGACATTCCTATGGTGAAACAGACATTTCCAAACAATATTTTAGCTTTCACAACTTGCAGTCTGATACTTAAGCCAAATAAATAACAAATCACTGCATTCCTTGTGGTATCTGTATCTGACTACTTCATTTCAGTTCGTGCCTCATCAGAGCCTGCTACGCTTTATGATCGACATTGCTGCAGGCATGGAGTATCTCAGCTCCAAGGGCTTTTTGCATAGAGATTTGGCAGCACGCAACTGCATGTAAGTCTGAGGTGGCATTTCTGAGCAGTTCATATTACAGTAAACTAGTACTATTTGAATCATGTTTCTCTCCCACTCATCACCCACGCATGCAGGTTGGGAGATGATCTGCGTGTACGTGTGGCTGACTTCGGCCTGTCCAAGCAGATCTTCAGCAGTAATTATTACAGGCAGAAAGTTGCTATCCGAATGCCAGTCAAGTGGATGTCCATAGAGAGCCTTTCTGAATCCATCTACACTAGCAAGAGTGATGTGGTCAGTTCTGAATATTACTGTCAAGGCACATTTTTTGGGTTTCTTCTGAAAGAGTTTGTTGAATCTTTGACTGTCTTTAACTGTATGCAGTGGTCCTTTGGAGTGACCATGTGGGAGATTGTGTCCAGAGGAAGGACTCCATATCCCGGCATCCCCAACCATGAGCTTTTGGAACTGCTGGAACATGGGCATCGCCTCAAACAGGGAGACTCTGACAGTAAACTGTGAGTGCTTTCTATATGTTTTCCTTCACCAAGAGATGAACTTACTGAGCATTGGGTAGGGGAAAAAACAGGTGCTAGTGATACAAACAGAGCAAAGATTATTGGTGGATAACCATTTTGAAGATTAGTTTAGACTTATTCATACTGGCCATGTATTAACAGTCCAGATGCAATAGCAGGCTAAAGATTAAACTTTAATTTGCATCTTCTGACCTGGAAAAACCATTTGTATCAATCTCCAGGTGGAAATCACGATTCAGCCTTTTTCTTTTTCTTCTGACAGTCCTGATTTCTCAGACCAAACCTGGAATTGAGGCAACTGCCTTCATAAACATTCCATGCATCCTAGGAAATTAAGTCTTAAATAGGAATGTTAGTTTATATTTCATCTTAAAGGGCCATATTCAGAGTTGAGGTAAGCATGCAAAATAAGGAATTAAAATACAGAATTGTGCATGTCAGTATTTAGATCTCAAACATAACTACAGACTTAAACGCTATGGCCGAATGTTTGTGGGCACCTGACCATGATCCGCATATGTGGGACTTCTCCAAACCTTTGCCACAAAGTTGGAGGCACATGATTGTCTAGACTATTACTTTATATGCTGTAGTTTTCCCTTCACTGAAACAAACCTGTTCCAGCATGGCAATGCCCCGGAGTACAAAGCGAGATCTATAAATACATGGTTTGCCCAGGGTAATTTGGAACCGCTTAAGTGTCCTGCACAGAGCCCTGGCCTCAACCCCACTGAAGCAACTGAAATGCTGACTATGCCCCAGGCATAAGCATGGGATATTCAGCAAGCACATATGGGTGTAACGGTCAGGTGTTCACATACTTTTGGCCATATATTGCATGCACTACTTAGACAGTTGCATAGTAGTTGTGGCCTTAATTATCCCACAGGTTGTGAATATGGCATGAGGCACAGATCTATATAAATTGACTTAAACAGGGCCTGTAAAATTCAAATATAAAATAACTGTTGAGCATAGGGTTGTAAATTCAGTATCAACTTATGAATCCAAAAGCTGTAGTAGCCTCTGAATCTTCTAGTGTTTTACTCTTTTTTTCTTTCCTCTATCACCCTTTCAGATATGAGGTGATGCTAAGCTGCTGGCACAAAGAGCCCCCTCAGCGGCCTTGTTTTGCAGAGTTGGCTCAGAGACTCAAAGCTCTTCTGTGTGAGCTTCCGCCTTTGGAGCCAAGTAAAGAGAACTACTACATTAACCAGGGCCTGGAGGCAGCCAACGCCACCCAGAGCGGTGCTGCAGAGCCTGACCCTGAGGGAGCTGTAGGAAACATTTACTTGCCCTCGCCAGTGGGCAAAAGTGACTGTGCGAAAGAGGATGAGGAGGAAGCCATGGAAGGAGGATATCTGCTCTGCAATAAAAGTGCCATGTAGACTGTCAAAAAAGAGGCACAAAATCTTGCTGTACTGTGCATAGTGTTATGTGTGTACATTAATGTATCTATTTACACTGGATTCACAATGCAAAATTAGATTGATATATATATACATTTTTTTAACATTTTTCCTAGCTTAAAAAAAAAAAAGAAACAACAGCACAACAAGTTGCCAAAATTTGTCTGCAGTTGAATTTGAGTCTTCTGGGTTTTTTTTAATTACATAACCAGCATTTTCCTAAATAGCTGATACAACTTGATAAAGTCTAGTGTTCATGCTTTCTATTTAGTGCCTACGGTATTTATAATTCAGACATTAGGGGCATGACACTACACCATAAAGCCAGATTAATATTTGTGTGATCAACAGTTATTACTGTTTTTCATACAGTCAGTCATGAAAAGAAAAACTATTTTCTTGCTAAGGGAGTAATAGATAACACAGATGGTCCCATAGAAATAGTGAGCTAATGTCAAATTATCTTGATATCTGATGAAGAGCTCCTTTACTAATACTAACTGAGTAAAAAGCTGTGGTTAAGTTCCAAATATTACTGCACTCTGATCAGAATTAACAAATACAATCTACGGCAATATTTGCTTGGCATTATCTTTGACAAAGTCATAGCCCATTACAGCCTACTGTTGATACTGTGGTCTCATGGATTTGTGCTAGCAGCCACAATTCAATTCTTTATCAAACCTCTACTTTCAGCCTTCACTTCTACTACCATACTTTTGCAGGTTCTGTTGAAATGTATCCCAGAATGATTAACAATTTTCCATTTTTTATAATGGCAGCTGGACGGCGATTGGGAAAGTTCATTCCTTCTTCCATTAATCTTCAGCAACCGCCTTACATTGTTCATAGAGATGAAACTGTAGAACTTGGAGAAAAGACATGCAAACAGGGGGGAGAACATGTAAAACTGGACAATAATCTGAGCTCAGGATTGGGACAAGAGAGCCGTAAGGTGGCAGTACTGACCCATCATGCTGCCCTCAGAAAGTTTCATTAAAACAAAGTCAGTTGGCAACCAAACCAGCGCTTAAAATTTTCTGAACATTTTAGAATTTTTTATATTTCTGCATAAATATGACCTAAAACATCATCGGATTTTCATACAAGTCCTAAAAGTAGATGAAGAGAATCCAATTAAACACAAGTCAAAAATATGTGGCAAAAGTATATGAACCTCTAGGATTAGCAGTTATTTGAAGGTGAAATTAGATGAGGTGTTTTCAATTATTGAGATGACCATCAGGTGTTGAGTGGGCATCCTGTTTTATTCAAAGAACCGGGAGCCATCAAAGACCGATCTTCACAATGTATGTTTGTGAAAGTGTACTTTGGCATGAACAAAGGAGACCTCAGAAAAAGAGTTGTTGATGTTCATCAGGCTGGAAAAGTTTATAAAACATTCTCTAAACACTCTGGATTCTACCAATCCACGTTCAGTCAGATAGAGGAAATTCAGATCAATGATCTCTGCAGTGGTGGACAACCAACAAAGATCACTCCAAGAGCAAAACGTGTAATAGTCTACGAGGGCTCAAAGGAACCCAGGGTAACGTCTAAGGAACTAAAGGCCTCTCTTACATCAGGAGAACATTGAACAACAATTGTGTGCATGGCAGGGCTGCAATGAGAAAGCCACTGCTCTCCAAAAAGAGCATTGCTGCCCGTCTACAGTTTGATAAAGATTATGTGGACAAGCCAGAAGACTATCAGAAAAGGTTTGTGGAAGAATGAGAGAACTTTTTGCTTTAAATGAGAAGCGTTATGTTTGGAGAAAGGAAAACACTGCATTCCAGCATAAGAACCTTGTCCCATCTGTGAAACATGAAGGTGGTAGTATCAGGGTTGATGGAACAATGAGTTCTGAATTATATCAGCAAATTCTAAAGGAAAATGTCAGGCCATTTGTCCGTGAACTGAATGTCAAGAGAAAGTGGGTCAGGCAGCAAAACAACGACCCACAAGTTGTTCTTCCAAAGAATGGCTAAAGAAGAATAAAATTGGAATAGCTAAGTGAAAGTCCCGACCTTAATCCAATAGAAATCTTGTGTGAGCAGTTCATGTGAGGAAACCCACCAACATCCAACAGCTGAAGCTTTTCTGTACAGAGGAATGGGCTAAAACTCCTCCAAGCTGATGTGCAGGACTGAACAACAGTTGCTGGAAATGTAGTTGCAGTTACTGCTGCACAACAGGGTCTAAAAGTAAAGGCTCACATACTTACCACTAAATAAATAAATAAATGACCAAGTATAATGTTTTATCTCATTTAATTGGGTTTTCTTTATCTGCTTATGGGACCTGTGTGAAAATCTGATGATGTTTTAGGTCGGATTATGCAGAAATATAGAAAATTCTATATTTATAAAGGTTCACAAATGTTTAAGTACCACTATACTTGTCATCAGAGCATGCAGTTCGCCCACTCTTTTTGAAAAAGTGATTAAAAATAATCTTCAAGCACCCCTTTCAGTTCAGACTCTTTCACAGGCTAGTATGGAGGGGCCTTAAGGGACTCCAGCACAAGGAAGGACTCCCACGCCAGGCTCTTAGAGGACCATTGCTGTAATAGATTATAATAAAAGGTTGCAATCAATTGTGAGACTCCAGAGAGATGCCCTGAGATGGTAGCACTGAGAATAGCTTCCCTCTCAAGAGGAGCTCCTTCATTCATGATTAATTTGTTGCAATTCTCAATTAATACTGATGGGCCAGGAAAAGGTAAAGGAAGAAAACTGTATAGTAGATGGTAAGGCCAGTCATGGGCCAGTACATCCTGTCTTGCATCAACATAAAGCCTGTTCTGCAGATATCAGGCTGGCAGAATCTGATAGCAAGCATTATAATGTGTAACATGTTGGGGTAACAGCGTGGTTTGCGTTCTCATTGAATCTAGTCTGAAGCTGATAAATTGTTGGAGCTATTTTGGTGTTAGCGTCCACTATTTTGAGTTCACTGTGAGAACAAGCTCTGTAATGGTCACATGGATGTGTGCTGTATGGGCTGCTCATTGGTAGAGCCACAAAGTCATCAAAATCTCACAGTATCTTGATGCTACTGACAAGGCAATGGCCATACATCTTGGAAACAGCCATGGAGCTAAAAAGAGACTGAAGGGTAAGACTTTGCACTGATGAAATGTTTTAAAGTGGTGGGGACATAAAAAATAAGCATTATACAGGTTCACTGACATGAATCAGTCCTGAAGCATACTCTGCTTTACTCTTTTGTAGGGGTGGGGGTGCTATTTAGGGCATATACTACTAAATTGGGCATGAGAAGCCTTTTAGAGGCTGGAGGGGGTGACTCTCATTGCCTAAGGCCTGTGCAAGGCATAGAGGGCCCTGGTGGATACTGGAACACAGATTCAGGTTGTGTTGACCTAAAAGTGCCTCACAGATGGTTTTGTTTAGCTAGGCCAATTTTGTAATTCTGAACCATGTGCTCTTCTGTCCAGGGTTTCTTTGGTGGCAGGCTCAAAGTGCAAAACTAGTACACCTGGAGAGTGGATTGTACTAACCACTCCTGATGCCATGCATAAACCATGTGCAAATCCTAGGTGTACCATCAATCCAATGCTATCAGCAACACAGCTAATAAAATGCCAGTGCTTGCATCAAACAACACATTAAGTTCTCACTAAAACTTCATCAATGTGTCTGCATTTAGTACATGGGCAGCACGCAACTGAACTTCTGCCAGCTGTGCACACTGCATGGCTCACAGCTACACATTGCATCTTTTAGATGGTCAGGGCCAAGGCAGGGAGTACATAGCTGGTGGATGGCTTTGTCTTCCAAAGTATTCAGACACTGAATAAATAAACACAAGTTTTGCAGTGTAGTTCTTCAGGCTAACTACTTAGCTTGCTAGTCACAAGCCAGGAGACTTGATGACACCGCAAACTTAGCGAGAAACAGCACATGATACGGAGAGCAGAGAGGAAAAGTGATACACTTTATGGCCAAAAGTTTGTAGACACCCAACTATCACACCCTATAAACTATATACTTGTTGAACATCCCATTACAGATTAAGTCCCTCTTCCCATGTTATAATAACCTCCACTCATCTGGGAAGCCTTTCCACAAACTTTTGTACAGTGGCTGTGGGTATTGACCATTCAGCCACCAGCGTATTATTAGTGATATTGGGCACGGAGGCCTGAGACAGGGCCTTTAGCACTGACCATAGCAACAAGCTGGAAGTGTATAGCTTAATATAGTGTGCATGTGGTCTGATGTGTTTGAGGTGAGAAGAAGGAAGGGAAAATGGCAGTATGACAGCAGTATTTACGGCAGATACTGCTTCATTGTTTATTTGTGACTTTTTTATTAAAGGTCTCGGCATGAAGTAACTGAGCATGTTTGACAGTATGGGAATGAATAAGTCCCACGTCATGGTAATTGACTCACATCTAAGGCAACTTTTTCTGCAAAGTACACTAGTAACAAGAGTACACTAGTACTGAACGTCAGATGATGAGAAGAGATGATACTATTTAAAATAACGTTCATGATACATTTTTTTTTTCATGAAATTCCCTGGAATTGCTCTTCAATGAACCACGTTTATAATTCTGTGAATCAGTTCAGGTTTCAAATTAAAGTGAACTCATAAGAGCCAGAAACTATAAGGGCGAGTGACGTCATGCAAGTGTTGCCTAACTTGCTTTCTTGTTCTGTAATGAAGTCTCTTTTGAAATCCGTCCGTATTGCCACGTCATCTGATGTCACTGCCGCACCTGCGCAGCCATCTTGTACTTCTCCTGCGGCCAAGAGAGGAAGGAAGAAAAGCAAGGATAAAACAACCGTGCTGTTATTCAGTATAGTAATGTCCGGTAAGTAAACGGAGCTCACAGAAAGGCAGTGTGCAACGTGACAGCAACGGAGGGTAAATAGCGACGTAGCAGAGCTCGCCACAGTGCCTCACAATTACAGGCGGAGGAATCATCTGTTATCTAGGAGTGAAAAGAGGAAGGAAGAGTGTCCGTCAGATTTCCACCTAAAAAAAGACACACCGGCCTTCACCCACCATGAATCCTGAATAGTAAGTATTACTTTCACTTCCCTACACCTGCAGTACAAATGGGCCATTTTCAGTAGTAATACATTCACTAGTGATAAACCATGGCGTCGTTAGCAGATAAGCTTTGTCACTTCGTCTAGTTAGCCCCCGTCAGCTGGTTGGCTGGCTGGCAGGCTTGCTAGCTAAACCAGTGTTGTATTCCCCACTCGTTTTGCGACACAATCTACTTCCTGTGCTGTGATTGGCCAGGATCCAGGACTGCTCGTGAGAATGGACTATGAGCCAATCCAAGCGAAGAACGAAGCACACGACCAGCCACTCGTAGCGTCGGAGGCGGGACTTATCGGAATACGGGTTCGTTATGCTAATTTAACGAATGTAACCAAACTAGCTAGCTAGCTAATATGATATTGGCCGTGTGTAGAGGCGTACAACATTTGTGCGAGTGCTGGTGGATGACCATTCTCTGTTTATACCTTTTTAGTTATGTAGACAGTCAGCTTTTGAAACAGACAGTGGGCTAATTTACGCTGGGCTGCTAATCGAAAGTGACGCCATTGGTTTACGCCGCAACCGGTTTCCTGTCGTTTTATTTGGCCTCAGTAGGCAAAATGGGCGCGTTTCACACTGGCAATGTCTCATTAAAAATAAGAGAGAAGCCGAATAAATTTGTCAGAAGCCTTAGGCTGTGTGACTGGGTTAGGCCCGTGAAGTCTCTGGGCTGTGGCTGGAGGAGGAAGAAGAAGAAGAAGAGGAGGAGGAGGTCATTGGCGTTAGTGTAGGGGAGGCTGATATGACAACAAACTCCACGATATCCCGATACATGTTCACCATACACGGTAATTGTGTTGACTGCTCGCCAACAAAATTTGATCAATATTATGAAAATCTTTAACCTGAAAGTTACCTGAAAGAAACCTGGTATTAATGAGGAAATAATGAGTCAGTGGTGATAATCACAGTGCCATAGAAAAGCGTGTTGTGGCACGATTCACACGCAGCCTTCTCCAGGACCATTTGTTCATACAATGTACACCTGATCCAAATAACACTTTTTCTTCTCAAATTTCTATCTTGACATATATATAAATAAATGCAAGCAGTGTGGCCAACATGTAGTATCAAGGTTTACTTTCCTTGAGGTTTGCTTACAGCAGAAATTTACAAGAGCAAAATTCTCTTGTAATTTGATCATAAACAAAGAATAACGCCTTGCTATGCTGCTTGTGCAAGTGGAGACTATTAGGCATTTCCATGGCAATGAATCTTCGGGCCAGCTTGGTATCGGATAAGTAAATTAGGCTGTTTAATTTGACCGTGGATGGTAATGTTTTCTTATGGATACATTTAAACTCTCATATGCACAACATTCGGTGAAAACCATTGGTACGGAAAACCCCCCAAAAAACCACAGAGTTAAAATGTGAATTCAGGTTAAAACCACAGATGTGTCGGCAATGGTTTCCCAGGTTGGGACAGAAACGAAGCCCTATCAGAACGTGTGGTGTTTAAAATAAAGCCGAGCTCAAAAGTGAATTTATGTATTAACTTGTTCAACGTTAGGAAAGAAGAAAAAGAAAATTAGCAAAGAAGAGCATTTGGTTACATTTCACATCCATATGTTAACACACTGTTGAATACACTGCAAGTCAATTTTGACAGTTTGTTTTTTCATAACTGTGTCCCGGCGCTCTATTCCATATCCATCGTTAAATGAAACATATCCTTTCTCATGGCTGATGCACACAGTATGGTAAAAAATGTTATTATTTGACTCAGGATCTCATGACAACATTTAGAACATATCACCAACCTGTAAAATAATGTCACATTTTTGGACATGGACACGTCAAACCATATGACATACTGTATGCACAAAGTGCCGATTGCTTCACAACAGATGTGACGCAACACCTTGTTGCATGTGTAACGTTAGTCCTTGGCAGTGCCATGTGCTCAGGACTCAGAAGGCACCAGAACAGCTTGTCGATTGCAACATTTAGATAGTTAGGAAGGTTCTCGTCACATGGTGGTGTTTATCAGGGGGACGGGCTCTGTTTTTGTTTACCACTCTATCCAGCGTTATGGTTCATTTGCATTTTATTTGACAGCAGCTTACGAAATATAACATTTTGTAATATTTAGATTAAATTTCTGTGCAGAAATGTAATTAGGTAGATTTATTTTATACAGTTACCATAATCATTCATTTCCACAGTTGCTTCCGAAAGGAATAGGAATCTGTGGAGGTTTTTTTTTTTTTTTTTTTTGGGGGGGGTCATGGGTTGAATATTTGCTTGGCACAGTGAGTGCTGTAGGTGCAGGTCTTTAAAGGAGCATCTGCTCCAAATTTGTCTGACTTGTGATGAAATGGTTTTAGATCTATGAAATACAAATGCTAATATTTTTCCCCGTCACTGTTTTTGAACTGTGAACCTCTATGGTGATATTTGATCTGCAATGTGATTTATGTTTTTCAGTGACTACCTGTTCAAACTGCTCCTCATTGGTGACTCTGGAGTGGGCAAGTCGTGTCTCCTGTTGAGATTCGCGGTAAGTACATAGCTCAGTCAACAAAATTAAATAAGATATTTAAACTGATGGTTTCTGGTTATTAAGCTTTTTGGCAAATATGCCATTTTGATGCATATCCAGTCATTATATGTTGTGAACAGCACCTGTGTGACTGATTGCTGTGAATATATGAAATATGCAAATAGTCTTGTTGAAAGCCTGGTTTCATTTGGCCTGCAGTGAGAAGTGGAAAAGTCCCTCTCGGGCCTCCCCAGTAAGATGTAGACCTGGTGATTTTCCTCACTTATTAGATAGAGCGAGCCAGGAAGTGGGTGGCATTTTGCGCAGCCTTCAAAGCACAAGGATCATCATACAAGATTCAATAACTCTGAACATTGTCTCTTTTATACACAGTGTTTCTTGAAGTTCTTTTGGAAAGCTATGTAATGTAATTCATTCAGCCAGTATGTAATTGGTTTAAAACAATACTTAATATTTGTTTAATATACAACCGATTGTGAAAATGCATGCTTGTCGTCTAGGATGACACGTACACGGAGAGCTACATCAGCACCATCGGAGTGGACTTCAAGATCCGCACCATCGAACTGGACGGCAAAACTATTAAGCTTCAGATTGTGAGTGATGTCTAACCTTTCGTTTATTCAGTTGCTTCGTTTATTCTAGACCAGTTTAAGAATAGGCTTTAAAGATTGATCTGGAGAAGATGTTGTCTCCGGTTCTTTATTTCTTTCTGTAAGAAATTCTTGCAAAAGTTGCAACTAGTTGTATGGCTGTTCGTTTTGGTTGATATGCTTACCGAACAGTTCTTTTTTTTTTTTTTTTTTTTTTTTTTTTTTTTTTTTTTTTTTTTGAGTATATACTTCTCTTTCTTTTTTTTGCCTCATCATCTCCAATCTGTTCCTCCCTCACAGTGGGATACAGCTGGACAGGAAAGGTTTCGCACCATCACGTCCAGTTACTACAGAGGAGCCCATGGCATCATTGTGGTGTATGATGTCACTGATCAGGTAATGCAGCATAAAGAATATACCTCATAAGGTGAACCAAGTGCAGTGATGCATATACTGCAACATGGCTGTAGATTGGACTGGGGATCTCATTGGAAATGGAGGACATGAGCAGAGGCATACTATGCGCTATAGGTGTCGCATAAAGCTTAGGCTTAGCATGTGTACCAGTGTCCTGTATATTGTTATATTTTATACTCCTTGCTTAGTACGTAAACTGAATCTTGAATCTGTGAAAACCCAGATAAAGGTACTTCTAACCATTTATGGAATAATCAGTACACGGTGAGACTTCATTCCTAATAGACGCGATCGGCTTGCTCAGCATCCCAGTCGTCTTGTTCAATAGAGTCAGTGTAAGGAATCAGCTGAATGATTATTATAGTTAATGATTAGTAGTGCTGTGCTGAGGTCAGATAGCCTAAAAAGGAATCTTTGTACAGTAACAGACCTTAGCCTTTACTCTAGAAGTCCTTGGAATTTCACTCAACTTCCTGAAGGTTTCATATAAGACTCCCATGTAATGAGCTGGCACTGAGATTTTAACCACAGTTACGCTGCTTGATTCGGTTAGGAAGAGGTGCTGTGCCACCTGTTGGCATGGAGACAAAAATTGATGCATCTCTGTGCAGTATCCTTACAATGCAGTTAATTGGCCACTTAGTCTTATATGTCAGGGGGCAGTTTAGAGCATACATTCATTTTCTGCACTTTACTTGACTATAATCAATGTGTTGAGGTACGTTGGTGTTTTATAGAACCCTTACTGCGTAAATCTGTTGGTGCAATATCTGCACTGTGCCATTTATTTTGCTGTGTTACTCTGTGTAGGAATCTTACAACAATGTAAAGCAGTGGCTGCAGGAGATTGATCGCTACGCCAGTGAGAACGTCAACAAGCTGCTGGTTGGGAACAAGTGCGACCTCACTACCAAGAAAGTAGTGGACTACACAACAGCCAAAGTATGAGCCTAGACCAGATTCAGTAGTGTTACTCTGTACTTCACTTTCAGAAAGTGGTGGTGGTGTTTTGTTTTTTTTTGGGTTTTTTTTGGGGTTGGTTTAATTCAATAAAATGTATAATCCATAATAGGGAACCGTTTACATCATTTTATGTTTTTGCAGGAATTTGCTGACTCACTTGCCATCCCTTTCCTTGAAACGAGCGCTAAGAACGCCACCAACGTGGAGCAGGCCTTCATGACCATGGCTGCTGAGATCAAGAAACGCATGGGGCCGGGAGCTACGGCTGGAGGAGACAAGCCCAACCTGAAGATCGAGAGCACTCCAGTTCGGCAGTCTGGTGGTGGCTGCTGTTGAAGTGTCTCTCTCTTTCTCACACACACGTACACGTACACAAAAACATGCCCTCTCTGCCCTCACATAAACTCACACACACATACACACACTTGCATACATCTAGGAGCATAAGAACAGAAGGTGAAGACGTTCTAACCTTCTCATGGGAGTAACCACAGCGTTTGAAGCCAAAGCCTGTGTAACTTTCTCTTGGCTTCTTGCAAGGAGTTTTGTAGCTTCTTCTATGTCCTCTCCTTGGTTTTATACTCCTAGACTTAGACCCTCCCTCTCCCTCTCCCCCTCTGTCTCTCTCTCTCTCTCTCTCTCTCTCTCTCTCTCTCTCTCTCTCTCTCTCTCTCTCTCCCTCTCTCTCAACCTTTGCCTTCTCAATCCTTGACCTATTCTTCTACATTAGTCTCACCTGCACTCAGTTTCCACCCATAACCACAACAGACACCGTGATTTCCGGGTCCCTAGAAAGCTACCTGTTCTATGACCAACAGGTGCAAATTCAGAATAGAAGGTTAATTGGCTTTTGAAGGACATCCTACTTATTATATGCAGAGCTGAGGGATGTGAGCGAGGAGAGAACGTTACATAATCGTGTTTGTCATGAAGTCTCTCCCCAGTTTTGCATTCCCAGACCCAACACACACACATGTGGAAGCTTCTTCGGTCATTGAGTGTATAAAGAATGAAAAACAAAAAATTTGGCAATATATAGTTCATATTTTGATCTTACTAGGATTATTATTAATTTTAAGACTTATCGTAGGGTTTTTTTCTCCTAATCATAATTATTGTACAAAGACTTACTGCTGTCAAATGAAGGTGTTTGGCGGGGAGGGGGTGGAAAGCTTGATGTCTGGGGTTTAGGCTGAATGACTAAAAGGCTACTGTTCCCTGTTACCTCATTTAGCCCCTCCCCTGTCATTTGTTTTCATTGTATTCAGGAGCAGGACGAAAAATGTTATATCCAGACTGGAACTGCAAAGTCTAGAGGCGGCACAATTTTCTCTCCTGTATTTTAAGTGCAAGTCAGTTGTCGTCCTCCGTCACTGGATGCTTGGTGCAGTGGGACGGTGGTAAAGGTGAAAGTTCATGCAAGCTTTTTTGCTGAGTAGTTTGTTTTTGGATTGCGATTTGAGCTTTTGTTGTTGTTGTTCTCTCCCCCCCATCAAGTTTTCCTGATGTGATGGCTTTCACATATTCCACTCTGTGTAAGCCATTCTGTCTTTTGTCAAAATTACTGTAGCTTTTTGTCTGAGATGTCTTAGGTTTGACGTGTGCTTTGACATCTTGGTGTTTTGACGAGTTGGTCTTCTACAGAATCTGTATAGGCATTGCGCATGTTCCTCTGTAGCAGCTCTGTGTTTGACACAACCCATCATCCCTGCATAACTGTGTGGTTTAGAAACGTCTTTGTATGTGTACATGAAGTGTAAACATACATGTAGAGGGATTTATTTTGACGTGCCCATGAAGGCGTGTTAAGTCAGTTGGATGTTTGTACTGTGGGTCTTATCAAGATGGAGGATCTTGGGACTGACTGGTCTTGGCTTGGAGACCGGATATGACCTCCCGTCCCCTCCAAAAAGCAAGTGCAACACTCATGTTCAAGTTCCTTTTTGCATTAGGCCTGAAATAAACCTTAAAGTAATCTACAGGACCTTTCTTTGTTTGGTCTGGACCAGTACAAAAATCTTATCGCAGCAAAAATGCATTTTGGCAGTATACATAGGTCATCAAATTAATGCCCCTTTACCCCATTTGGTGTGGTTTAAACGTCAGATAATAATAATAATAATAATAACAATGTCCCGTTACTGAATGTTTTTAGACTCCGAGCCCATGAGCAAGGACAGCCTCTGGTGGACAGCAGACAGTGTTTTTGTCATAACGTATAGAGTGAGAATCTAGAAAAAAAAACACAGTTGCAGTTTGTAGAATTCACAGTTTAAGTGTTGACCTGTCTTAAATGAGTCGCACCAGTGTCTTTCATATTGTAATATTAGATTACTAAAAAAAGCTGAGCCATTGAAAACTACTTTTAATGCCACTTCAGCCATCGCTAACCTCAGAATAACAACGTTTTTTGGGAGATTAATGACAATGTTTAGCAAGTGAAGGGATTGGTGGAACGGGGGTGGAGGGAGCAGTAGCAGGTTGGTGGGAGGTGTACAGGACGGGGTTGGGTTTACTGTATTTAGGAACATTCCTTCTATTTCAATTATATGTGATGTCTGCAAAAGAATATACACGTCTCACTTCAGACCTGTACTCCATCACACATTAAATCTGAGCGCACCCGGTTTCCAACATGTTCAGAACGCGTGTGTTTTTTTTCTTTCCCCATGAGGCTTGCTGTTCTACTGATTTTAACCTATGAATTGAGCTATTTCATTGTGATGCCGTGTGTCTGATTAACGGATGTGGGCCTAGGGGCAATATTGTAGAGGGGTGGGACATTATTAAAAGGGGGGAGGGATACTTCTGAATCTGATGGAGTTTTGCTGCGTGCTTTTTTTTTTTTTTTTTTTTTTTGTTTTGTTTTTTTGGGTTTTTATTTTTAACTTTGTTTATTGTTCTCTCTCTCATTTGCACATCTCTGTTGCTTTGGGTGAGGCATGATGAAGGCACGGGCGACGGTTGTAGCGAGCACCTGGCCGGTAGTTCTTCCCCTCTCCCTCTGCTTGCTCACTCTGGTGCTCTCTTTCGTAGCTCAGTTTGATCATGTTTTTCTTCTTTCTGTACATATTATTATAAATATATATAATAAAAATGATCAATGTCTTACGTGTGGCTCTTTGGGTTTTTTTGGGTCATGAACAGCATCTCTGGATCCCAGGCCTGGATCGTGATCAGCTGAAATGTAGACGGTATGGTTAAGTAGGAAGTTTAGGGTTAGCTGCTATTGTATCAAAATATGAGAGCCAGTCAGAGTACCACTGCAAACACGGACCATGCAGCAGCCATTTATCAGGTGAATGAAGTATTTTCTCATTTGCATATTCAGGAAGCCTGGATTACTTGATGAGGGTAAAAGTACACATGATTCTGTACTTTTTTCTGTCTTCTTTTAAAGTCACGCTATTGATCATTTAAAATACTAAACAATGTCTGATCATTGGTGACTTTAATGCATACCTGACCTGTTGCTGTTCAGGTTACTGTGTTCTGAGTTTTTGAAATGCTTCATGTTCGTTTAATAGGACTGTTGATTGGCTCTAAATTGATTTGAATACTGAAGATGTTAGACCACTCATCAGTTCTACGCTGCCGTTTAAAATGGTCTAGATACATGACTGTTGAATGTTCCAAATATACTAATGAGCAAGGTGCAACCCAACATTAATCTAAACTCATTAAGATAATTGCACATGTTAATGAAGAGGTGTATATAAATAAATCTAGTTTGCTTTTGACCCGTAAATGGCCTCTGTACTGTATATCTTGTTCTCTTCCTTACATGCTAAGGACAGTGTGAATAGGGGAGGGAGGGGAGGCAATCATGACCTTGAGTTATTTATAGCCAGGGAATGAGCTGCAGTCTGCAGACACGACTGTACCACTCTGCTCAGACTTCCCTGAGAAACAGAGATGAAGAGACCGGGGACAGAAGGAGGAAGGGAAGGGAGGGGACAGAGTCTGCTTAAGTCTCTCTCGGTCTCTCCTGCTGGGTCATCACTGAAACTTGTCTAAAATGTGTAGTGTTTATAATATTATCTGGTATATATATTTGTTTGTCTGTGTTTATTTTGGGATCCTGGCTCCTACCCACACAAATTTGGTTATCAGCATGGTTTCAGGCACAACAACCTACCTGCCCCAAAATGATGCTCATAAATTTCTCTTAGTCCTTTGTCCACGCTAATCTCACAGAATGCAAACAATCATTTTCATTTTATTCCATCACCTTTATTTACATATTCTCTCAACATCATTTTCTCCTTTTTCAGCACGTTGATCTCTTGGTGCAGTAACAGTCCAGTACATTTACTCCTCAGGTCCTTTAGTCCTTTTCTTTCACATGCAGTCCTGCTGTCTCAGTCAACGGGGCCTTGGAAGATGAGCTTGACATGGCCGTGCTGGCCAGTGAGCCATGTGCCACAGAAGGGGCATGCTGCGTGAAAGGCATGTGTTCCGTGCGGCAGTGGGATCTGGCTCCAGCCTTGAGCCGTTTTCTCTGAGCACACGTGGCCACAGGGGCAGAAAGCGTGTGTCGGGGGCCCTGCGTCCAGATACAGGCCACCCTCGCAGCCCAGCCACAGGGGCACGTAGGGACCCACCTTCCTGCACATTGGGCACTCGCGCTCGGCTGCCCCCACCGCCTTGTCCTTCTCCCTGCGGAAGCCCCAGTTGTGGTAGCCGTGCACGTGACCGCAGTTCATGTAGACCCATGGCTGCTTCTTGTCGACAGTGGCACGTTGCGCCAGGCTGGGGAAGGCCAGTGTGTTGAAGCCCACCGGACACTGAGGACGTGCAGCATTCAGCTCCTGGCGCAGTGACTCGAGCTGCTTGAGCGTAGGCGTGCGCCGTAGGCCACTCGGGCTCCGCCACAGCAGCGTGGCGCCACACAGGTCAATCAGAGAGCCGTCCTGCAGTGTGTTTGACTCATTCTCGACCTGCGAGAGTGGAAAGCCCACACACTGGTGAGGATTTGGACAGATCCATGCATTACTAAGCCCAATACTGCTTGACTTTTCAGATAAGCACTCCCTTTAAGGCAACGATCTCTTGATTTTTCTGCATCTTTTTGTTCAATTTTTTTGTTATATTGTGTATGGCATCACAAACGCCTGCTTGGTCTGTTTATCAAGTGAACAACTGCTTTGAACCTTTTTAGCAAATTTCAAGGATCGTACCACACTTTGCTGTCTCACCCCACTCACCAATTTGCCTCTCTGCTGAGCCGAGCGTGTCTCTCTCAGGGCGAAGACGTTCCCGCACACTGATATCTCCCGCCACACCCCAGGACTGGGCTCAGATACAAATTCCCCCGCAGGGTGCATCACTAACACCCCGTTGGTGGTCAGACCATCCATCAAGCCGTCTGATGTCCGCCATTTAGCGGCCCGCTCCTGGCACAAATGAAGTAGGAGTTATGATTTCAATAATTCAAATTCAGTTACTAAGGTGTTTTTTTATATATACATGCCAAAGTGAGGCTTTTTATAATACCATATTTATGTCCTAGACATACAGTACACAGTGTCTTTCTTATATATTTATTTCTCAGGCTTTTTCTCGCCCTATTACTCTCCACCTCCACAGAATGGCAGTAGGCAGAGGGAGTCCGTTGTGTGCCAAGGACATTAGTGTGTCAGGACTCATGCTGTGGTATATCAGAACATGAATCACTTACTGCTACAAAACCATCACCATTATTTGTTCTGCTGCCTTTTAGTTACATTTCTGGTTTGCAGTAATGCCGTTTTCTTAATGAGCGAGGAACGTATTTGCTTCCAGTGCAGTGTTTCCGACTTGCAGTGCCTCCTCTGCTAAGTTTCCTTATAGATTAAATTCAAAAAGTTCTGTCACAATGATTAACTGAAAAGTCTTTCAACAAATGAGCAAGTTCACATTGTATACTCTCTTATCGTGCTCTGATACACATGCTAACATTAAATCTCTTTGCAAAGCAGCATTCTTTAAGTATCTATTCATCTGGGCTATGGGAAATGATTACTACTCATGTTTTTGATCGGAAACATGATTAACAAAACTCAAGTATATAGACTTTACTGAAGCAGAAGTTTCAAGCTTCCGCAAGCAACCTTTCACAAAGTGCCTATAACTACTCACTGGGTTCTCTTTCCTAAACCTGTGTTTATTTTTATGTTATTTTTCTTTTTTCTTTATGATCATGATGCATAATTTAATCATTAAAGCAGTCTGCTTAGTGTGATTTCAGTACAGGGTTTGAGTTTTGCCATCATCTGTGGTCTTCTCATCTTGACCTTGGAGTTTTGTTTTGATTTGGTGTGTGTGTGTGTGTGTGAGCCTGAGACTGAGCCTGTCCGACTCTCTCCTCTGTGATGCTGTGTGTGAAATCCAGTTTTCTCTCTGGTGCAAAGTAATCTTAACCTGGGGGTCTACTGGTTTTTGAGTCTCTTTGAAATTGTCATTTTATTAAAATGTTATAATTTTGTCTAAAAATTGTCTTATTAACAAAACTGAAAATATAAACTTTACGGAAGCAAAAGTTTCAAGCTTCCTTCCGGCAACCTTTCACAAAGTGCCCATAACTACTCACCGGTTTCTCTTTCAATATCACACACCAAATCATTATGACTCAGCGAAAAGAAGTGTCCTCTTTTTAATCAGGGCTCGTCTTCAGCAATTTCTGTTTACAACATAGTACTAAAAACCAGCACAAGCAAGTACCTAAAGTCCTGCATTCCATCTTCTCAAACGCTGCTCGTGCAGAAACCTTGTTCAGCACGCTTGGAGGAAAAGACTAACTGTTCACCTTTCATCTGTTAAATCAGTAATTACTACACTTGTAGATTGGAAAGTGACAGAATCACACTTTCACACAAATATTGCCTTGTCTGGCTGAGCAGCTTGGGAGCGGTTCGAAACTCAAACAGCTTACAGAAAGTGCAAGCTCTCTCATCAGTCATTTTAATGGCAGTAAATCCAGTTGTGGCAGCGTTTCTTGTCTTTTCTATTTTTTCCTGCTACCTCGGTGATTGCCGCTATGACTCACCCCGAGGAAGATGTTTTTGGAGGAGTCGAAACCAGCAGCATAGATGCGGGCTGTGTAGGGGGCACTACGCTCACACATGATGCGGCAAGCGTAGCGGGAGATGGTGCTCTGTGCCGATTGGCCCCCGTCTCCTCCCGCACCCCCCTGACTCTGACCTTGGCACTGCCCGCTGCTGCCCGCCATATCCGTCACCACAAAGTCGATCATGCTCTCTGTGGAACGGCCAATCTTGGAGGAAAACAAAGACATGTATATGAGATAACAGTTAAGGTAAAAACTAAGCTCTGGTGCCCTTTACAATGACTAACTTCACTGCTTTGCTTACATATTCCCCCACTCCCCCGTTTGAACTTTTCCACACTTTGTAACATTACAACCTGAAATCGATTTAATTGGGTGGTAGCATCATGTTGAAAGTTACCCTTGGCCTTAGTTGCTTCTCTGACTAATTCTTTCCTTACCTGGACTCTGACGTTCGGTAGACGGTGTTCTCTAGGCAGAGTTACAGTTGTACCATATTCTTTTTTTTTTTAAATAATGGATATAACAGAGCTCCATGGGGTGTTTGGGATATTTTAATAATCAGTTCAAGGTTGATCGGTTTCCAGAGATTTGCCCCAGGCCATTTGCTCCTTGGTCTTCACGATGCTGTTGTTTTCTCTTACATACTCTGGGGCCTTCCGGGAACAGGTGTACTTATAATGAAACCATGTGACTCTTTAATTACACGCTAATTAAGTGACTTCTCACGGCGATTCATTGCACCAGAACTAATGTAAGGTTTCATGAACACTTATGACTAGTTTGCAAACCATATTAGCGTTGTGTGTAAGTTTATGACATTAAAATATCAACATATATATTTTTTAAATATTAAGTCCACTTCTCTTCCAGACTGTAACACTACAAAAGGGGGGTGAATTGTTATGCAGGTCGCTGTACAGGATTCTTAATGTGTTTCAAATGATCGTTCCTGTTCTCTAAATTACAACTCATGAACATATATATTATATATCGCCTTTACAGGTGCATTAGAAAGAGGTTGAGCCAACAAGATGTGGCACTTATAAGCTACTGCTGTTAAACTGTGTTTACCTGAAACATATCTGTGTTGGAGTCATGTGTGTACTCCACTATAACAGAATGACTCCTTGACAGTGTGTAGGAGATACTGTGCTGGCTTTTGTTGCTCAGTGCCTGAAACACACACAAACACATCACTCCATCAGCTTATCCTCCTTTGTTAGCGCTTCCATTACACCAGTATATGGAACAGTACAGAGGGTGCTCTCAAAATCTCAAATCTTATGCAATGGCCACTGCAACGTTATATAATGGGTTTTTACTCATGGCATTTAGTGGGAGAACCAGGAGATATGCAGGTGGATATGTAGGACTACATTTAATGTCAGGTTACAGATATTAAGCCCACTGTTTCTAAAATAAAAATAATAGAACTTTGAAGTCATTGTGTGATCGAAACTTTCTTTAGAGTGAGAGCGTTGATCTAATAGTAATTTCCCCACTGAGCCGTATTTTATGGTACAGGAAGGTAAGGAATCCATAATCCCACATTTCGCCATTTCCATTAAGAAGTGACGTGTACTGTGGTCTCTCCATCCGGAGAGTCTTTCACCAGAGAATCGGTTACTATTTGTCCCTACTTTCAAAACAGGCGACCATGTTTACTTGCTACTATTTAATCATTTTAACGATGGTTTTTACTCTTAATTTACTCACCGCGGACAGGTCCATAAATATACGGACACTGACGTTGAAGTTACTGTTAATTGTCTACCACAGTATATTGGAGTTGATATTAAATAATTACTTTCAATTTGAATTTGATTGTATTTGCATCCAAGTTGGGTGTAGGAATCACAACACGTTCCACATGTGGTTCCCCCACCTCCTTTTAAGTGACCATACGTAATCAGACACTTGGCTGCGAAACTGCTCCATGGCCAGGTGTGTGTTTTTAAAAATAAAGAGAGATAAAAAGTTGATTTCAAATGTGCCTTTGCCTTTGTAAATACAGAGGGTTTATTACAAGATCTGTGAGCCTCAAAAACAGAGTTTGCCAAAAACAATGTAAAGCCAGTACAAATTTTGGAATAACATCCTATGGACAGATCAGTCTGTACCTGAATGATGGGAAGATGAAGGAACTACTCATTATCCAAAAGCATACCAGCTCATCTTACGGTGTGGGGGTCATTGGGGGAACTGCTTCTCTTCTATTTATTGATGATGTGACTGCTGACGAAAGCAGCGGGATGAATTTTGAAGTGTACAGGACAATTTGATCTGCTCGGATTCTGACAAATGCTTCAAAACTCATTGGATGATGTTTCACAATGCAGCTGGACAATGACCAAAGGCATACTTCAAAAGCAACCCAATACATTTTAAAGGAAAAAAATAGCCAGTTCTATAATGGGCAGACAAGTCAATCACTTGACCTGAATCCAAGTGAGCATGCATTTCACTTGCTGAAGGCAAACTGGTGATGTCTGTAGCTTCCAGTGATTGACTGCGAATGACTTCCGAAGCCAAGTAATTTATGATTCTTAATTTGTCCAATTTTCTTTTGGTCCCTTTAAAAAAGGGGGAGACATATAAAGAGTGCCGTCCATCCTTCAACATTCACCCCATTGGCTGTAAACACCCTTCGATTAAAGCTGAAAGTCTTAATCACTATTTAATTTCTAATATACTGTTGTAGACAGCTACAATCACAACACCTTAGTCACCATCCACATATCTATGGACCTGACTGTATTTCTTCCTCCTCAAAGCTTATTTTTTTTCCAAAGTTTGTTTCCCCATGGGTCTGTTGAAGTTTGCATGAATAGCCAAACAGATTACATCTTTCCAGATTTTGAAGCTTGTGACCATATAAATGTACAAGTAGTATACAAGAATAATAATTTACCATCAATATCCAATACATCAGGTACATCCTCATCATTTTCGCTGGGTATCTTTAACAAGTACAACAAGCATTCCCACCTTTATTCCATGTTCATATATTTAAGATACCAGCTCTACCAGAAAGGTTCTTGCAATGTGACTATATGTATAATATTTATATGCTACTACAAACCTGTTAACGTAGCACCTTTACAACAAACTCTCATACTAGCCTACCATCACAGTGGTTTATGCGATTGTCACTCACGTTCATGTATTTCTATGAAGTACAAGTCAGACATGTCAGACACCAGTCTGTCCAGTGGTTATACTCCATGAGTAATGACAATCGGCTTAGTGAGTTCATTAACAACTGTCACTGTAAATAGAATGGCTTCATTTCAATTTGGCACAGTAATCGCCCATAGTAGTGTAGATCATTTGATCATAAACGTTGTTTTTAGAATCATTTTTATTTACTATTTTATTTTCTTACAGTAATGTTTTCTTTTCTCTGATATTCAGTTTTGTCTGAAGTTTGGCTGAATGGCTTCCTTTTTGCCACATTCTTGCTAAATAGAGTATAATATACAGTAATGTCTTGTTGGAACATAAGTAGTGTACTATATTCCCTCAGAGAACTCCATTAAAGTAGAGTAACTTCGGATTTCAAGGTTGTTTGTTACGCATTTTCTGTCTTTGCTAAGACTAAAGTATTGACACAATTGGTTTTGCTCTAGCGCCCTTACTACCATTACTGCTGGCCAGCACATTTGCTGTGTCTCATGTTTAACAGGATGCTAAGAGGTAGGCAAGTGAGAGAGGAATGCACAATTTAATACACTGCCTGTCCAAAAAAAAGGTCACCACTTGGATTTAACAAAAGAAATGGTGTAAGAGCCTCCCATTGGATAATTACTGCATGGATGATTATGTTTCAGCTGGCAACAAGTTATTTAACCCTGACTGATGCAGTGAGTAGCTTCTCATTCCTTAATCAACCATGTCGGAAGACACATCCTGTGGTCGTGGAAAAGATGTTAGTCTGTTTCAGAAGGGTCAAATTATTGGCATGCATCAATCAAAGAAAACATCTAAGGAGATTGCTGAAACTACTAAAATTGGGTTAAGAACTGTCCAACGCATTATTAAACACAGGAAGGAGAGTGGAGAACCATCATCTTCACGGAATGAAACCTTATCAGATCTTGGCGAAAAATTTATGCAACACTGGATGGAAATAAATGTTGTGACATTGCAGAAGCTCATCGAAACGATGCAACAGCGAATGCGTGCCGTAATTAAAGCTAAAGGCGGTCCAAGGAAATATTAAGAGTGTGTGACTGTTTTTTTTTTTTTGGACAGGCAGTGTATAAAATAAGCTATGGGCTTATGAACCCTCTGGGAACTCCTACATAACATGTAACATTGTTCAACGGGAAACATGTACAGGCTACAGACCGTTAGGAACAGGCTTGATATTAGGTGATGCTGTGAATTCTCACCTTTGACACCAGAGGGGTGGATACGTTGTGAATGACATCAGGTTTGACCCCATTGGCTTTGGGTCTCTTGTAAAGGGCTAGTCGACTCCTCCTGCGCCCTTTATCGCCACCCGCTAGTGATCCATTATGTCTGCGTATAACAAAATTAAAAGAATTAGCTATGATGACTAGAGAAGTTACATGTAATGGGTAGTTTTACCAAGTTTAATGTTTTAGTTCATGATAAGAGGGCTGACCTTAATTGAGGTTAACAAATAATTGGTTCTACAATATACATTAATTTGGCTGCACGGTGGTGCGGTGGTTTGCACTGTCGCCTCACAGCGAGAACCTTGGTTCGATCCCCGGATCACCCAGGGTGCCTTTCTTGCATGTTCTCCCCGTGCATGCGTGGGTTTCCTCCGGGTGCTCCGGTTTCCTCCCACAGTCCAAAGACATGCAGAT
>JAQQZR010000001.1:14443374-14463116 GCA_030068235.1 Notoglanidium macrostoma
GGAGTAAGACAACATGCATGAAGAGGATGATGTGGCCAAAATACTCATTTGCCTAATAATTCCGCACTCCCTGTATAATAGATGTAATTACAGTTTATTAGGCACACTTACCTCTTACTTGCACTCATTAATCGCTTTTTGAGTAGATATTATTTGGGTGGATGGAGAAGTGTGTAAAAAATGAACAACTAACACAAATTGAGAGGGGGGGATAATATTACCAGGTATATTAATATTATATAATATTACTATTACCAGGGATATTAAGGAAGGTGTGTCTAATAAGGTGAAAATGAAAATGTGTCCAAAATCCCAGAAACACTCTGAATAGCAACGGATGAACTAAACACAAGCATACAAGGTAGCCAGACGGGCAACGTAACATAAAACAGCAGTTCGGTGTGACATGCATATATCACATACTTAATCTATAAAGTGTATCTGAGATATGTTTTAATGAAGGGTTCAGTAATCCTCAATAAGAATGCTGTGTTGTTCTGACATTGCTTTTAATTTGTCTCTGCCTTCCATTATACAGCCTACTCCGTCCTTATTAGCACTCATGGGAATCCGATTTGAGGGCCTCGTTGCAGCTGTCATTCTTCCCCTCATACTGACCATGGTACGGAGAATGGCCAACTGTCAAGATATTTAATTAATACACTTCTTACTATTTACCAAATGCATTTAAATGTGAAAGAGTATCATGTAAGCTTTTCAAGTTTACATGTTTAAAAACAAAAAATACTGAATGAATATGTGCATTTTGTATTATTGTTTACACTATAGTGCTTTTAGAATTCTCAACTCGGATTGGTCAGAAGGTGTTACTTAAGTTTGTATAACAGCAGCTCTGACCGTGGTTCTGATTTTGTAACGCCTAGGTAGGTGGAAGTGTTGAAACCATAAATGCAGTGGCGTGCACGGACAGACAGAACTAGGATCTTACCAGGAGCTGGGAAGGAGGTGGAAAGGTCGTATTCTTGCAGATGGTGGAGAGGCGGAGCCCAGGCAGCAATGCCGTGCGGTAGGACCGAAAGAGTGCGGGAGCATACCCGAGGAGCAATCGGGAATAAAATGCGGAAAGGAAACGCGTAACCAGTACAAGAGAAAATGAAACCGAACGTTGGGATAACGTAAAAACGAATCAAAGGTTTAAACACTAGATCGGAATAATCCACGAAGTACACGCCAGTGGGTAAGCGTGAGACTAGTAGCATAACCCGTAGCAGAAGATCATGAACCAGCGAAGAGCAGCCCGGACTTCCGTGTTATATACCGAGACCCGGGAGTGAAGTCTTGATCCAGGATGTGGTGGCTGGTGCTTGCGGCGGTGTTGTTATGGTGACGGGGGACGCATTTACACGTGTAGTTGTTGTGGTGTCAACAGCGGTGAGCGTGACAGGACCCCCCCATGAAGGGCCGGCACCCGACGGCCCAGCCAACTCAGGTCTGGAATCGTAAAACTCCTGAATGAGAGTCGGATCCAAAATGTCTTGGCGAGGAACCCAGGACCGTTCCTCCGGACCATAGCCTTCCCAGTCCACTAGGAATTCGTAACCCCTCCCACGACGCCGAACATCCAGTAGCTTCCTAACTGTACCCCGGTTCCCAACCTACGTCCCGAGGAGGTGGGGGTTCGGTGACGGGCATGGCAAGCGGGGAGGAGAAAGCCTTCCGAAGGAGCGAAACATGAAACACCGGACTGGTGCGAAGGGTACGTGGAATAGCCAGTTGATACGAGGCTGGGTTAGTCCGGCGAACCACTCTGAATGGGCCCACATAACGAACTCCTAACTTACGATTATCCGTCGTCCCAGGAAGCCCCCTGGTGGGTACGTATACTCGGTCTCCGGGGTGATAAATCAAAGCGATTCAACGATGGCGGTCCACACGATGCTTGGTGGTAGTCCTGGAGGCTTTGAGATTGCGGCAGACCCAGGACCAGACCCTATGGAGTTGATCGACAGCCGTGTTCATGGAAGAAATGGGTCCGGGATTCCCGTCGCCGGGGAACCAAGAAGGGGCGACACCCGTGGCCACTTCAAATGGAGACATGCTGGTGGGGGAGGTATATAGTTGGCTATGCGCTAATTCTGCCAGAAGATGTTTGGACCATGTAGAGGGGTGTGAGGAGCAGTAGCATCGGAGATATTTGATGAGTTCCTGGTTGACCCGTTCAGTTTGCCTGTTGGACTGAGGGTGGTACCCGGACGTGAGGCTGACGTCCACTCCCAACTGTCTCCAGAACTGGCGCCAGAATCGGGCGATGAACTGGGGTCCTCGGTCGGTTAATAGGTCCATGGGGGGGCCGTGATATCTGACTACCTCTCTGATAATTAATTCGGCTGTTTGCTGGGCTGTAGGGTAAGCCGGGAGAGTGACGAAACGAGCGGCCTTGGTGAAACGGTCCACTATCACCAGGATGATGGAGTGGCCCTGGGACGGAGGAAGTCCAGATATGAAGTCCAGCGACACATGCGACCACGGATGTCGGGGGAATAGGAAGAGGCTGGAGCAGCCCTTGAGGGCGTAGATTCTCAGGCTTATAATGGGCGCAGACCGGGCAGGCCCGGACGTAGACGCTTACGTCCTCCTTGATGGATGGCCACCAGAAGTGGCGTTGTACCAGTTCCAAGGTGCGTAGGTGCCCCGGGTGACCAGCTAGACTTTCATCATGACCCATCGAAGGACACGGGGACGGAGAGGGGAAGGTACGAAAGTGGTGTGAGGAGGAGTCTCTGCCGGAGCCGGTTCGGAGTTCAGAGCACGCCGAATGTCCTCCAGCAGGGCCCACCGAACCTGACCGATGACACACTTCGGGTCTAGGATCGTAGTAGGGGGAGCAGGGTTGTCGTCAGGCGAGTGGAGGCGGGAGAGAGCATCGGGTTTGCTATTCTTGGCTCCTGGTCGGTAGGAAATTGTGAACCTAAACCTAGTGTAGAATAGAGCCCACCTGGCCTGTCGAGGGTTAAGACGTCGGGCTTCGCGGAGGTATGCGAAATTCTTGTGGTCAGTCCAGATGAGAAACGGGTGATCAGCCCCTTCCAGGCAGTGGTGCCATTCCTCCAAGGCCAATTTGACGGCCAGTAGTTCCCGGTCCCCTACGTCATACCTCTGTTCGGTGGGACTGAGTTTCCTCGAGAAGTAAGCGCATGGATGGAGTTTGTTGTTGGACGCCGAAGTCTGCGACTAGACCGCTCCGACCCCATTGCAGGATACGTTCACTTCAACAACGAAGGGCCTAGAGGGGTCTGGGTGAGTGAGGATAGGGGCGGTAGTAAATCGTGCCCCGAGGGTGTCGAACGCCCTCTGGGCGTCTCTCGTCCACTGTAACGTCCCAGACTTTCCGCAGAGTAAGGATGTGAGGGCGTGAGCCACTGTGCTGTAGTTTCTAATGAAGCGCCGATAGAAATTGGCGAATCCCAGGAAGCGTTGAAGCTGATTAATCGTTCTTGGGATGGGCCATTGGGTGATGGCAGTAGTCTTACCCGGATCCATGGATACCCCTCTGGAGGTAATGACAAATCCTAGGAAGGATGTGGTAGTGGTGTGGAACTCACTCTTTTGCAGTTTAATGAATAGGTGGTGTCGGAGGAGACGTTGGAGGACTTGTCGAACATGTTGACGATGGCTCTCGAGGTTGGGAGAAAAGATGAGGATGTCATCCAGGTAGACGAACACGAAGTGGGAAATTCGGTGGGGATTGGAACTTGGTAAGGCTCTAGGGATCTCTTGCCCTCTCGTCTCCTCTCTTGCCGTCGCTCATTAATGTCCTGCGCCAGCCTAATGAGCCTATCGAGTTCTATGCCCCAGTCGCGGTGCACTAGCTCATCCTTAATGTTTTCCTGGAGGCCGTTGTAAAACGCCGGGGCGAGTGAGATGTCCGTCCACCTACTCTGGATGGCTAGTGTGCGAAACTCGATGGCGTAGTCAATCACAAACCGTGCACCTTGGGAGATTTGGAACAGACAGCGGGCGGCTGTCTTCTGAGGCGAGCTCCGGCCAAAGACCTTGCGAATGGCAGCGAGAAACTCCGCGTTGGTGTCTAGGTCAGGGTCCTGTCGATCCAACATGGCGGTGGCCCAGTCCAGGGCTCGGCCTCCCAGCCGAGTTATGATATACGCGACCTTCGACTCCTCATCAGGGAACTGGGGCGCTTGGAGGCGTAAGATCAAGGTACACTGGGTGATAAATCCTTGAACGGTCTCCGGATCATCTGAGAAGACTGGTGGGGGGGTGAGTGCCATCACGCGTGGTCGTGGCGAGGCGGTGGCAATACGACTGGGTTGGAGCTGAAGTGGGGCTGAGGTTGTCGGAGTGGGAGTTTGAAGCTTACGAACCTCCCGGGCTAGCTGGTTATATTGGTCTCCTAACCCCTGTAACATCGTCTGTTGTTGTTGGACCGTACTCATTAATTGACTCATCAGGGTTTTGAGATCCTGAATGTCTGCTGTGGTTTCAGATGGCTGGTTCATGCTGTAACGCCTAGGTAGGTGGAAGTGTTGAAAGCACAAATGCAGCGGCGTGCACGGACAGACAGAATTAGGATCTTACCAGGAGCTGGGAAGGAGGTGGAAGGGTCATATTCTCGCGGATGGTGGAGAGGCGGAGCCCAGGCAGCAATGCCGTGCGGAAGCACCGAAAGAGCGTGGGAGCAAACCCGAGGAGCAATTGGGAATAAAACGCGGAAAAGAAATGCGTAACCAGTACAAGAGAAAATGAAACCGAACATTGGGATAACGTAAAAACGAATAGAGGGTTTAAACACTAGATCGGAATAATCCACGGAGTACACGCCAGTGGGTAAGCGTGAGGCTAGTAGCATAACCCGTAGCAGAAGATCATGAACCAGCGAAGAGTAGCCCGGACTTCCGTGTTATATACGGAGACCCGGGAGTGAAGTCTTGATCCCGGATGTGGTGGCTGGTGCTTGTGGTGGTGTTGTTATGGTAATGGGGAACACATTTACACGTGTAGTTGTTGTGGTGTCAACCGTGGTGAGTGTGACAGATTTATATTAATGCACTTCGGATATGTTACCGTTTCTATAGTAGCTAAAAATTTACTGGGGAAGAAAGGCAAGATGGTTCACATAACCCAATCTTATAACAAATGTGTTTACCAATCCTAATGGATAATTGTTCATATACTGAAACTTTCTATTTGAAGGGCTTGTTTTATTTGAAGGGTAAATCTGTTCCTTTAAGATTTCCACCACTTCAGGAAGTTGGTGCATTTTGAGTTTTTCTCTTAATTTATTTTTTTTTATTAATTTCATATCAGCTATAATGTAAATGATAACAGATGCTAGCTTGTTTGACAGACATTCCCCAACATTAACTGTAGCTATAAACAGATTAAAAAAAAGGAATGTTTGTTTCTTTAATAAATAAGAAATTATCATCTTATCTAGCAAAGTGCTGTAGTAAAAGAGGAATAAACCACTTTAGGACATGCTGTTAAGGGGTAGTCACAAAAAACTTTTCCTTTATGCAGTGGTTAGTTCTGGTGTACTAATTTGAATAGTCAGGTGCTGACTATTCCAAGAGTGCTTATATTTAGTATAACTGCACTGGGATGCTTCTCTGTTTGTATCACTCCAGTTTGTGACTTCTTTGGAATCTATTTCCACTAGCGAAGCAGACATTAACAAAACATTTGACTATATTGTGTCTGAAATGTCACTTACTCAATATTAAGTTCTTATTTATAGAACTGTTGTATTAAAGCAATATCACACGAGCAAGCGCACGGATATACGTAATATACAGGCACGTAAATATGCCTAAAATTTTTAACACTCAAAAAGTCATCTAAAAATATGTGTACGACAACCCTTCTCTTATTTCCATTTCTAGACTTGAGTTCAGTTTCCCAGATGATCAGGTGTTTCAGTGTAGTGCTGTGTAGTGTAATGGAGCTCCAGGACTGTAATGTAATGTAATGTATGCATTTAAGACCACTATTATGCATTTTTATTTGCTTTTCTTTTCCTAAAGATGGTTTTATGCATCTTGGGCATGTAGTACGTGACTACTACTACTTTTTTTTCACCCTAGCCTTCTATTCATCTCCTACTCTGCTAGTCTAATTATAGATACTAGTCTAATTATAATATTTCACTGAGCAAGGCTGTGATGTATGGGACTGTCGATGTTCATTAAATTGATTATTCATTAAAAGGATCACACTGTAGCAGTGCTGACATTTATAAAATGTCCATAATTTTAAAGCTATATGGATAGCAGCAAATCTATATATTCTCCTATGAACTGATCCATTTACAGATATACTTAACGAGTGTGCTTTGCTGTCTCAGGTACTGTTTCTGGGGCCTCTTATCCAGCTGGCTGTGGACTGCCCTTGGGGCTTCATTGATGGAATCAAAGTTGCTGTTGGTGAGGATCACAAATGTTTTGTGTATTAAACAATGTTTCTGCAAGTCTCAGTGTTTGCATTTTTATTAGGTACATTTAAAAATAACTTGCTAAAACCGTGCTCTCCAGCACATCATCAAAACACCACCTGAGGGATATCTTTAAGGAAAATGATGTCCAGCCCTCCAGTACAGTTGCAGAGACTTGTAGACACATCCTGGCCCAATGCTGATATCAGTCTTTTTTTAGTTTGTCGTCTGGCTGTGCATTCTCTCCTGTCTTATTGGTTGTGCAGAACAACAGTCCTGTACTGGGGAAGCACTCAGTGTCATACTTTAAAGACAGCTGTGGCATTGCATATGAAAAAAGAAAAGAAAAATGAATAATTCGAGAAGTTTGTAGAAGAGAAGTATCTGCAGGGAACTAGATTATCCTTAAGTAGGAATAAATCAGTCTTTAGGGGTACTTTTTTAGGAATTTGCCTGAGGTTTTATTATTTTTTTGTTCCAGTTTTGTGCATGGGTCATTCTGTAATTTCTGTGTAACTGCATTATGGAAATCAGCTCACAACATGTTATTTATTTTTATTTGACAATATTCAGACCGTAATATGATTATGATTAAAAAATGAATCATATAAAATTTTGTTCCTTGACTGTTAGATCAAATAGGAGCCTTTTTGTTTATAGCGAACTATAGGATTATCATATATTTAAATACATTTTTTTTGTTTGTTTTTTGTTTTTTTCTGCTGTGGCTGCACTCTAGTGTGGCTGTTAATTGTTAAAAATGTTATTGCAGATCCACGCTTCTGGGCGTTATGTCTGAGTGACATGCGCTGGCTGAGGAATCAGGTGGTGGCACCGCTCACAGAGGAGTTGGTGTTCCGTGCTTGTATGCTGCCCATGCTGGTGCCCTGTGCTGGACCCTCCGCCGCCATCTTCACATGCCCACTTTTCTTTGGTGTAGGTGAGTATAAGACTGCAACTTAGACTGCAGCTTGTAACAGCAGCTCTGACCTGGTTAACGAAAATTCTGTGAACACGGCCTGATTTTCAATGTTATTTGGGGTGCGTGTGTGTGTGTCTGACTGGCAGCACATTTTCACCATGTGATTGAGCTCCTACGCTTCAGACAAGGGACTATCTCAGGAATTTTTCTTTCTGCAGGTATGTAAAACATATATTTTTTTACATTTTTTCCTCCATATCAGTTTCTATCAATATAAATATAATACCTATATGTCTTTATAATGCTTCATGGCTGTCTGTGTTTATGTTGCAGTGTTCCAGTTCTCATACACAGCAGTATTTGGAGCTTACACTGCTTTTATATTTCTTAGAACAGGTGTGTTAAGATGACATTATAACAAGTATAACAGTATAACAACAGTATAATGTCCAAAACACCAACTAGGATAATGTTTATTGCATTTTTATTTGTAAGAGCAGATCATTTGTTTTGGAAGTTATTTTTAACTAGAAATAATTATATCCACAATTTTCTTATATGTCATTATTTCTTATGAGCAAACTTTGTGGTGAAGTGGAATTAATTATAAATTATATATAATGTATAATAAAAATGAAATATAATGTATAATTATTAATTTAAGAAATGAATTACAATTTTTAAATGGAAGAAATATTCAAAAACTACCATTAACATTGTTTTACTTCAAAGAATGAAAAACCACCCATACTATTGTGAGCCATTTTATTAATTATTTAGTTAGCAGTGTATTAAGCATTAATAATACGAAACGCTTTGAAGCACATGAGTACACTTATCCCAATTAAGACTGATTCATTCTAGACAATTATTTTAGTTTAAAATGCAGATATTAAGCCTGGACACAGCCTGAAGAATCAGGGTAGTTACGAATACTACCTCTTTCTCTTTCTCATGTTACTCTTTTTGCTTTCTTCTGCCCTCCCCAGGTCACTTGGTAGGCCCTGTGCTGTGCCACTCATTCTGTAACTACATGGGTTTTCCTGCGTTGAGCTCAGCACTGGAACATCCACATCGCCTTATTGTATTGTCTTTCTATGTGCTGGGAGTGTGGCTCTTTCTGCTCTTCCTCTTCCCCATGACTGACCCGCTCTTCTACGGCCGGCCCACACCCGTCTGCACTCTTGCCTCCTCACTCGGCTCTCTCTGCTCCTAACTTTCCACATTCCACATTGTTCTGCTCTTCTTCATGACCCGTGCTTTTTTGCACCTAAACAGTCACCTGTGTCACCAGGATGTGCAGTTTAATGGGGATTGCAATGGCCCCATGGAAAAAGGTATGAAAACTCCCATGCTGTATCTGTGGGCATGTTGGACAAAGTCTTTGTACTCACCAGATCATCAGAATTGCTCTTCCAGCATGGATCGGGCCAATAAAGTCACTAAGTCAGACTCTGGAAGAGTTTGGAGAAGACGGGTATTTATACATCGCTGCATGTTCATTACGTTTATATAATAATATATTTGGATTCGGGTTTATTTGGATGTAGTGTTTTTATTATTTTATTGTTCCACTAAGAAGGGTTCTACACTGTATGTTGCATCACCACAGGGGCATGGATGGATGGATGGATGAAATTTTTTATTATTTTTTTAATTCTCTTTGTTGAAATTAACATAAGCTGCTTTGTACGATGCTTGTACTTGAAGAACAGTGTTTAGACCTGCCCTGAAACCTGTAGTTTTACCCAAATGTTTTTAAATGCCCTATATAGCAGGACTTAGCTCATTAACAGGTGCATTTCATGGCTCATCCAACTATAAATTATTCACATTACAAGTCGCTTTCATAGAAGGGCATAGCCTTATGGCTAGATATACATGTAACTGACCTCATGTTAGACAGTTTATGCCATTTTATTATAGATCAGTGTGCAACAGAAAGCTTTGCATAGATTCAAAGCTACCTTGTCTGTTTTTGTTACTTCAGACAGATATTTATAAAATACACCAGCTTTCTGGATGATGGCAGACCATTTATATATGGAGAATTTTTAGTAACATATTTGTCACCAGTGAAAGCGCTAGTCACATGCTTCTATGAAGTCTGGGTAACCACTAGCAGTGGTGTGAAACACTGAGAAACCTCCTTGTTCGCATGGGCACTCATACGAAGCTCTTCCAACAAAGCCACATTGTAAACATTGTAATAATTGACACATTGTTTTTTTCATAACACAGCCTTCATACTCTGGAACCTTCTCATTGAGTTGGTGCTACTTCCAAACCAGGAACCCTAGTAGTTATCTAGGGTTCATAAAACCACAGTTACATTCATTACTACCATTCCATTTCACTTCTTCTGACAGGCAAGGGAAGGGTGAAACACCTGGACAGTCCATGCCAAAAATATCATGAGAAAGTGAATAGTTACACCCAGATAGCAACAGTACAGACCTCTTGACACATCTCTTAATAAGTACCATGGAGGAAATTGAGTGATTTGTCATCTTTAGGGGCTGGGCACCCAGCTCATCATGAAGGAATAATTTTGATACCACCCAGTGGTATTTTCTTGGTACAACCCAGCCTCTGTTTAGACAAAGGAGCCCTTCTGTTCTTTTCTTCATAATGAATAAATAATGTCTGAGGATCGGATGACTAATGTCCAAGTGAATTCCTATTCAGATGTTGTGTTCATGGTGAGGAGAAACAAGTTGTGGGCCACCTGGTACAGGAACCACCTGTACTTTGTAACACCTTTCCCAGATCTGAGTTCTCACTATTGGGTGCAGATGTATGGGCTGTCTTGACAGCGTGTCCACTTCATCAGCCCTGGAAGATAAGTTGTCATCAGTGAAGCCAGGCATGAATGGGCTTACCTGCAGAGATTTTATGCAAGACGGAGAGAGCTGCTCAAACCCCTGCCGACTTGATGGTTCATACTGCTGACCATTGCAACACTGGATGACTCGAACAACATATGGCATTGTCTTAGAGCCAGCAAGAAGTTTTTGAGGGCCAGATGGATTGCAATTCCAGCTGGTTGATGTGTCTGAAGAGGTTACACCAGGGAGCCACATGCTCTCTATTATCCTGTGGCATCACCACTACTAGCCTGTAAATGGAGAATTTGTGGTGAATACCACTCTTCAGTGAGCACCACCCCTTGTAAACAACTGCTCCAAGACGTGAATGCTGGCATTCCTTCCTCTGAGTTAAGGATATATTTGTCCATGGTGATTGGGCCTAGTCATAGGCTGATACCCCACTTCTGTAATACCTGTTGCTCCACCATGCCAATTGAGATCATCACTGTGACTGCTGTCATGAGTCTCTAGTATTCTCAACAGATAATGATACTTCATATACTGGTATGGCATCACACATTAGGGTTCTGTGGTAGATTGGATTCTCAGTAAATCTAACCTCAACTGAATAATTTACAGTCAGACCAAGCACCAAATACTGTAATCTTGGATGGCCTGATCCTTGCTGGGGATGCCAATTGTCCAAGAATGGTAGTATCTGAATGGCCCTGAATCAGAGGAGACAAAGTACAGACTTTGAATTGGAATGCCTGGCCGTGGAAGTCAAACTGTAAAAAGCACCTTTGTTTAGGGTAATGGGGGTCACGTTGCACAAATTTTGTCTATCATGCTCTCCATACAAAACAGGCAGGCTTTATTAACTGGAAATACCATTTGTCTCCCAGTGACCTCAGCATCAGGGTACACTGGTCTGATCTAGTTGGTGTCCAGTGAGCGATATCTTTGACTATAAGGCATCCCACCGCCAGCTCCTGCTTATCAGGTGTGTGCAGGGGTGTTACAAAGGTGCATGAGCTAGATGAGAGGACACATGGATCTCCCTGCCTAAGGTTGGTGGGAGACAGGGAATTCCTTTGAAGGCATTGGAACACCTGCCACCAAAAAAGGCCCTGGATAGGAGGGCAGAGGTTTCATAATCTTTAAATCAAGTACGGCCATATGGTTTATTTGTGTGGTAAGTACAAGGAGGTGTTTCACACCAGCCCTGGAGGTTAGGAGGAGTGAAATGGAACCATTTTATGCACAACTAGACCAATTGCTCATTGTCATAATACTCA
The DNA here is from genome assembly GCA_030068235.1 of Notoglanidium macrostoma. Taxonomy (NCBI): domain Eukaryota; kingdom Metazoa; phylum Chordata; class Actinopteri; order Siluriformes; family Auchenoglanididae; genus Notoglanidium; species Notoglanidium macrostoma. Next base: position 14,454,814 of record JAQQZR010000001.1, read on the forward strand.
TTCTTTAGCAGTGAGTTTACACTAAGTTTTGATGCACAAGCCATTGAAATGACAAAGAAATAACCCAATTACACGGTCATATGCGATATGACATGTTTGGTTGTAGAAAAACAAAGGCCAGTATTTCTTTTCTAATTAATGGGTAATCATTTTCATTCTAGTGGAACTCATCTAATTTGCTTGTATTGTTTTTGTGCATGATTGAAGATGAAGGAAGCTCATGTAAGCAGTTCTTCATTATGAAATTTCACTCTGACCACTTTCATGCTGCTGCACTGCTAGTCTGTGGATTTTGGAGCTGTACTGAAACCGACAAGCATCATTTGATATTGGCATGAAACTGATCATGCGGAAACTGATTAACTTGTCATATATAGTTTGTAGCTCAGCATGGAAAGATGCAGACTGGTGAAGCGCATTTGTTTGGATCATGGGTGATGCTGATATTTTGCCTACATGTTAAATCTCACCAGGAATCAATCGGCATATGATTTTTAAATTTTTTAAAATTTTTTTTTATTATTATTATTTTTTTAAAACCAAAACATATTTTTAATTGTTACATTTGGAAAGAATCGAATCATTGTCTAAACTTGCCCATGCTTATTTAATTACTAGAAATTCAGAAAAATGACTTGTTCAAATAGGTGCTATAGTTTTATTAGGCTATTATTATGCTGTGAAGTGTGTAGTTATTACTGTTGTGTACGTCAACTATTCAAATTAAACTTCTAGCAATAATAATAGATGTGACCAAATCAGGGATTAACATGTAGCTCAGCTCCATATTTAGCCTTTATTAGCTACTGCTGGATCATTTTCAAGAAATGTGCCATAGTTAATTTGATTAAATAGTATCATCAAAAACTGACATGTTTACATGTGGAGAAAATTGCTTTTGCTGCATTTTTGATCTGCATTTGCTGCATAATTGCTTTTCTGATGGTATCAGGTCAAATGCTGCTTTTGTGCTACTATGCTTTTTGTGTAGGCCTCAGTCATCAAAGCTGTATGACATGGTACATTTTATTTGTATTTGAAAAGAGCTATCATTTATGCTCATATTACCTCCTAGAGTAAAGTCTTTACAAAGAAGATTAATTGTAAACAACCAACTAGGAGTCAGTGGAAAAAAACAACCTTTTTTACAAGTCTGAAGTATTTCTTGCTAAATAAGCATTCTAAAATATACTCAGATTCTGGTCAATAGAACAGTAAAACATTTATAGGAACTTATTTTGTCTGCTCACTTGTCAATGAAAGTTGGGGGAAAGGAAGTTTGTCACCCCAATGACTGATTATTGTTTCAGTATTTTTGTGTATGCTCAGTGTGCATCAGGTACGGTCCCTTGTGGCATAATCTTTCTTCAAGTGTTGGAAATCCTACGATTCTTTAACTAATGTAGCTTTCAGGGGTGGGATTTTTGTGATCTTTGTAGTCTTAAACCGATTTCCAAAGCTTTGTTTGAAATGTGTATGTTTTTATTCCCCCTTTCATTAATGTCAATTGCTCATTTGCTCTCTGGATGTTTTTTTTTTCTTGTTTACACTTTAGGCTTTTAAAAAGTGATTTGCAAGCCAGACATTTACATCTGAAGATTTGAATCTTCACTTGAGCAAAGATGCTTTAAATATACACCGACGACGGAGCAGCAATAGACATTAGAATTTATTTTTTCAAATACACACAGCTATGTACTATTTCAGTAGGAGAACAGTAAGCAGGAACACTGCTATACTAATGTGCTGTTTTATAACAAGACTTGTAATTATCAATAGTTCAGATGTTTATACTCAGACCTATATTTTATAATTAAATGTATTTTGGTGTCACATGGAGGGTTAATGCACATGCAAGATGTTTTTGACCAAGGCAATGTGCAATACAGTTAGCACACTGAAGGACAACTATTTTTTGACAATCTTTTGGGGGGTCTTTCGAATCACTCATCAAAAACTGTTGTTTGCAAATAAACTTAAATTTATAAAACACTTCATGAAGCTTCATTTTTCCCCCTCTAATATGTCTTATGGGGAATATGATTTCAAGCAGTCTAATAGTTTTATTCTTCCTACTTAAAAAAAAAAAAGTTGGATGTACTATTGCCATACAGTATATTTTACCTGTATGTTTCCTGTCAGGCCACTAGGTAGAGATGTTGTGTTTCTTTTGCAGTAGATATGTAACGTTGCCAGATGGAACTGCTTAGATTTGGAGTTTCAGATTGCCTTAGTGAATTGAGGTGTTTTTAAAAACCGAGCTTGCAGGAAAAAATATCAAATTGATTGAATATTTGATGCATATAATACATGCCAAACAACACATATACTTTTATATAAGAGGGTGGTTCAAAAAGTTACAACAAATTGAATATTTTGAGATATAGAATTCAATTAGAAATGCAAATGATAGGTCATTTTTCTACATAATGACCCACCTTTTCAATATATGTTTCACATTGTTGCATCAAATTCTTTATCCTATCAAAAAAAAAAACGTTTTTGCTTGTGCCTTCACCCAGGAATGCACTGCTTCTTTGACCTCACTCCCAAATCTTTTCATCGCTTCTAAATCTCCATCCTCTCAAAGTGTCCTTCAGTGGTCCAAACACATGAACATCAGAGGGAGAAAGATCAGGGCTGTATGGAGGATGCTGTAAGATCTTGAGATCTCGATCTCCGAATGGTGTCAAGAGTTGCTGCGGCCGTATGAGGGCGTGCATTATCAGGAAGGAGAAGAACGCCTCCTCAAATGCAGGCATCTCCATACTGTTGCAGCATTCTTCTGTGAATTTCATGAGCTGTCGCACCTTTTGACCATAAAAATCTGATGGCTGCTTGCTGCTCTTCCACAATGCAAACTGCTAAGAACTCAGCCATTTTGTATATGTTGCGCATCCGATCACACACCACGCCATCTATTGGGCAATGTCAACAAGTTCTCTAAGAATTTATCTTCCCTGAGTGGGAGTATGAAATGCCAGGAGGATTCGTTTCCTGAAATGCTGTCAATTTGCTGTTACTTTTTGAAACACCCTCGTACATAAAATGGACATTGATCCAAGTGGAGTCTATTGCAGGCACTATGCACATTTTTATCTTAATATCCTTTTGAGGCCCTTCAATTGGCATCATTAGTAATACAGTTAATTAATGCTTTAAAAATGCAGTTTTTGCAAATAGGTAGTTTTCCTTATAAGGACCAGCCAGATGTCCCCACAAGGTCAAAACTGTCACATATTCCTATCCTTGTGGGCACATCTGGTCCTCACCAATATATAAAAACCTGCCCACACACACACACACACACCATGACCTCCTATGGCACAACGAGAAACCTGCCTTGTCCTAAATCTTAAAGAAGCATACATGATACATGGTCATGTAGGTCATATTTGGCAATAGTGAAAGGTAAAGAGGTCTTACATGGATGACAGCTCCTTCACTCCTGTCTCCATCCATCCATCCATCCATTATCTATACCACTTTAGTCATCTGGGTTGCGGGGAAGCTGGGAATCTTCGGGCGAGACCCTGGGCAGGTCGCCAGTCCACCACAGGGCGAACACAGACAAACAGCCACACATGCTCACATTCACACCTATGGGCAATTTAGAGTAGCCAGTTGACTTAATCTACATGTCTTTGGACTGTGGGAGGAAACCGGAGCACCTGGAGGAAACCATGCATGCATGGGGAGAACATGCAAACTCCACACAGAAAGACACCCTGGGAGACCCAGGGATCGAACACATGACCTTCTTGCTGTGAGGCGGCAGTGCTAACCGCTGCACCACCGTGCCACCCCACTCCTGTCTCTGTTTCTGTAAAAAAAAAATTTTTTGAAATGTTTCATGCTCATGTGATTCCTCTTCAGCACCTGAAAGGTTACCTTCATCTTCTGTATTCTCTTTCTGGAGCTCTTTTAGCTTTATGACATGGTTTGCTATCACCACATTACAGATTTCTGTCTGTTCTCTTTTCTGCCACCGGTTTAAGGTCGTCATTCAAGCCTAGGAAGTAAATACAGTCAACCATAGTAAAAACCAGTGGTTTTAGTGCCCTTATTATGCTCTGAAACATACACTGAATTTGGGTTTACTGAAATACCATGAAGAAATACTTTATTATGTTTTCTGTACTGAACATCGGGATTATAAATGATATCTTTGGCAAGCTCTGTCTCTGTCTATGGCTGATTAAATTGTCTAAATATGGTCTGTGTGTCATTTGAATGAACCCTGCATCTTTGCTTCCTGCTGTCTTTTCTTTGTCCATGATGATCTCTCCCTCACACTTACCCAGCCACAATGCCTTGCCTCTTCCTGTTGGAAGAACAGGTTGGTAACCCTGTCTAATGCCTGTCTGTTCCAAATTCAAACATGTGCATGCATTTTATCACCGGTAAGGGTGTTCGTAAAAATGTGATCAAATCACTGTCACACATACCATAGATTGGCTTGTTGCTTTTATAAAATGGTGACAAAAAACAATATATTTCAATAATTTCGAAAAAATAATTTCATTTATTGTTAATTATTCCCAATAAACTATTCTTCCTCTATGTGATACAGTCTGTTATCAGTAAGCTTTCACTACTAAGCAACACAGCAGGCAAAGCTTAAGCTTATTGACAGAACTATGGCTGTAATGTAACACAATTTTTATTGATATAAAACCTGGCAGATTAATGCAGAATTCAGTTATGTGTGTGTATTGTAGAAACATTTTTTACATTACTGCCAGTCAGATTTTGGATCCAAATATAAATATCGTTGTATAAAATGTGTTGAGAATTTATGGCACAGTATAGTATAGTACAATGTTTACATATATATGTATGTATGTACAGACCTCTCTGGAGGATTTCAGATCAATGCCCTTACATTAATGAACACATTCACTCTACAGCTGTCAAAGCCCAGACATATAGTTCATAATAGGCTATGTGGTTCTCCACTGGCTATTGATGTGCTTGGCTCCATGGGGTGCAGGTTTTTCAAATTCAAACCTTTTGTTTTTGCAGTCAGTGGCTTTGATTTCTTTTCTTTTCTTTTTAAGTGTGTGTGCATGCGTGCGTGCGTGCACACGTTGGTGTGAGGTTAACCCAGGACACTTAAAGGCTAGGAAGTGCTGCAGCTGTGTATTCACTAGCAAAAACATACGTTTGGCTGAACAGCAGCTCTTTTGGGCCTATAGTCCCTCAAACACAATTTTGTGTTTTTTTAAAGATGCAACATGATATTGGTACTTCTTGTCAAATAATTACTATTATAGATTATGAACTGTATGTAGAAATGATTATTGCTTCAATGTCATTAACATCGGTGTAGGAAAAAAAACATGTTTAGTAAAACTAAGGTCTGGGATGGACTCCTTAATTGTGTCTACATGTCCCTCGTGTCAGTATTTGTTATATACACACCTTAAAGACCCCTTGACTCCACCCCTTTAGTGATCAGAAACAAGTGATGCAGCAAGAGAAATGAAAGTTAACAAAAGGCAGTTGGCTAGCTTCATGTGTCTTGGAGTAAGCACAAGTCACCTTCTCCAGTTGGTAATGGAGAGAACTAGCTGGTGGGTGGGAATATACTGGTGACCAATTTAGGAACAAAACAAAATCATTTCATTTAGTTTGGCTATAGCACTATAAAATAAGTTTCGACAACTTTCATCAACTATGTTAATTGCACAGAAAGCCTGATCGGCACCTGACTCCAACGCAGAACCTGCCTCCCCTCATCAACTGGCAGGTTTCCAGCATCATTTCCATTGTTGGCAAAAAGTGCTTCTATTTAAAATGATTTTTGAGCAAATAAATCAGGAAAACCCTGATGCTATAAGAAAAATCTAGTTCATGCAGGCAGATCTAGCAATGCCTTTGGATAATCAGCTTCACAGACAGTAAGTTATAACTTCTCTTGATGATGCTTTAAAACAATTTATTATTGTTACTGATGGCAGTGATTTTCTTGATTGCACTCACTCCAATTGAAGAAGATTGCTGTCGCTATGTCTGCATTTTAAAAATCAGTTGGTGTGTCCATCGATCCTTTTAGAGTGAAATTGCATGTTATTATATATAAGTACCTCATCACTTGAAAGTGATGCTATAACACGCTGATTTTCTGAAGTGATTGATTTGTGCTTGAGGGGGAGGTGAAATTGTACTTTTACTCCAAACTGCTAATCCTCATAGTTCACCTACTGACTCTTCGGGATATGTTTTTATATATACATGTTACACTGTTTCATTCATTCAGTCTAATCTACTCTTTCATTCTTTGTCTGCATTCATTATTGCCTTAACTGATCGGTTTCAGTTAACTTTACTGCATGCTCAAGCATGATGATCCCCCCCATTCGTCCGCTGCGTTTTGCATTTTTTCCCCCCTCCATTTTGGAGGAAAACGAAAATGTATCTCAGGGGAGTATATTGCACACACTTTCAGAAAATGATGGAAAGGTTTTGACAAGAATGAGGTCTCTAATGCAGTCATAGCCCTTTTAGTGATTGTGTTAATATAACCATGTTAATAAGAAGGTACTGTATATGTAGTGATCTTTAGTAAAGTTCTTCTAGTATAGAAGATTAGATTTAGATTAGATTTACGTTTAGATTTAGCCCTGACAAGATATTTCAAATCTACAAATGCCTCATGAATGTGATTCAACCTAAAACATGAAATGTTTCTAGATCAAAGCTTGCCAACTTTCAGGAATGGTTTGGAGTGAAATTTGTGAGCAAGGGTGAAGGGTGCGGTCTCAGCGGCTACATTAACTGGGCCATGGTGTTCCAGTAAGAGAGAAAGAGAACGATCTTTTTCAATGGATTTGACCTGACACAATTAAAAATAGTTTTTTTTTTTTTTTAGCCCAAACAAGTAATATGACTCTTATGGTTAAAAAAAGGCTGTAACTGCATATCATGCCGAAAATATCTAGCTGCCAAACACTGTCAAATGACCTGGCAGATTTCTAATTCTAGTGTTACTTTGGAAACCCTGAATAACTTTCACTGCTGTATGAAATTGTACAATGATAAGTCACTAGACAGAAACCTGGTGTTTGATTTTCAGATTAATTTGTGCACTTGTGGTAACTTCAGATAAGATTTTTCACTGACAGGAAGTTTTCAACACATCAATTTATCAACTGAATATAGTTTATATAGGAAAGGAAAGGAGAGCAAAGAATGCTATTACCTTATTTTCCCTAAGCAAAATTAAATTTAATTGATAACATACATCTATGGTCAACTCCAAAAGTATGGGAATGTTATACATTTTACCTCCTGAAGTAGGATTGACCCCCAACCCTCCAAAACAAACAACAACTGAAAGAAGTCATGGTACAAGCCTGGAAAATCATCACAAAAGAAGAATGAAACAGTCTGGTGTCTTGATGCAGTTGTTGAAGCAAGGGATATAAAACCAAACAGTAAGTGTCATTTACTTTAAGTTATGTTAAGATGGTTTGGTTCAATACTTTTGCTCACTCAAAGATTGGGTAGCCCCCGAAATTGTTTAACACATCAAAACGTAAATATCAGGAACTGAAAGCTGAAATTCTGATCTATCATCACATATTCATCTTTTGATCTCAAACCAAAATGCCATAAACAAAAGAATTGGCCTTGCCGGGGGACTGCATATCATGAAATATCAGTAAGTTAATCAATATAAGTTTCTAACAACAATGATGAAGCTCATGTACTACAGTGCTTGAATAAAGCCTATTCCACTTGGTAAGCAAGAACAGAATTAGACATGGGATGAAATCTGTTTGAGTGAATGTGAGTGTGAGACAAGACTGTCAAAAGGTAAGAGACAGAATTTGACTATATGATTATTTGGGAAGAGTTGATACCAATACTGTCACTGATACCATGGCGAAAGGAAGCCTGTGTGTCTCAGTGCTTGCAGAACTGAAGTGCTCTCATGTGCAGCAGTTACTCAACATGCTCACTTCACTGCACAACATTAGTAAATAATTTTGTTTGCACACAGTTCACAGTATCCACATTACCCAGGTAACTTGGTTTCTTGTATTGTAGGAAGATGCTGTAGTATCATCATCATCTTTCATCATCGTCTTTTGGCTATTCCCATTAGGGGTTGCCACAGCGGATCATCTCTTTTCACTTTTTCCTGTTCTCCACATCTTTCTCTGTTACACCAACTACCTGCATGTCCTCTCTCATCACATCCATAAATCTCCTCTTAGACCTTCCTCTTTTCCTCTTGCCTGGCAGCTCCATCCCTAGCATCCTTCTCCCAATATATTCAGCATCTCTCCTCTACA
>JAQQZR010000001.1:14494997-14508054 GCA_030068235.1 Notoglanidium macrostoma
AATCTCAAGTAAACTTTTTTCACGTTGTCATTATGGGGTGTTGTGTGTAGAATTCTGAGGAAAAAAATGAATTTAATTCATTTTGGAATAAGGCTGGAACATAACAAAATGGTGAAAAAGTGATGCGCTGTGAATACTTTCCGGATGCACTGTATATATACATGTATATAGTCTTCTAACATCCTCAGTTCCTTCACATGATCAAGTTCACAGGTGTTTCTCATTACTACTCATTAGCACACAGTATATAAGGGACTCTTCTCACACTCACTATTTGTGAAGCACCTGCTCAGTACTGTTTTGTCTGATCTTGCCGAGTCAAGTCACTCTCTATCGCTATTTGGATTTTGACTCTTGTTTTTTACCTTACTGGTTTTCTGATTACTGTTTGCCTATGATATCCTGTCTTGTGCTTGTTTTTGACCCTTATCTGGATTTGCCCTTTAAAATGGTTTTCCTGTCTGAGTCTGATTAAAGAACTGAACCGCACCAGCATCTGTTCCTGCCTATACTCTGTACACACACGTGACAGATAATGAGGAGATTTAGAAAGAGAAGGATTTCCATGTTGTATGTCAATGTCATTACAAGGAGATCAACCTACCAAGGCAGCAGGTTTATAAACTATAACTAATAAGAACACTAAACAAAGCGCGATGAGAGATCGATCATGTATGCAGTTCTTGATGATGTACTTCAACATTTACATGTACTGTACTGGATAGTCACTTGTGTAGCCAGTAGCAAAATCTGGAAAACCAGAGCAAAAATGGTTTTACATCAGTGTACTATATCTGTGAATGTTGTCTTTAAATATATAGTTACAAACTTGAAAAAACTAAGAAGAGAAGTGTGAGGTTTTCACTTTTACAATAAAAAAAAAGTAAAGACTGCATCCTGTATTAGCAAACTCTAACTTACTTAATCACACTTTTCATATCTAAACCATAGCGAGTAGTGGCTGTCCAGGCAAGGTTACTGTATGTAAGTTTCAGTAGGTGGTTTTCATGTGATTATTTTCACTTCACACCAACTTTATCTAGGTGAACTTTGACCTGTGAATTCACACGCCTCAGTGTCTTTTGTCAGTAAAATGGAAGAACTGTACATTACCATGTAGCAGTCATATCAGATTTTTGCCTAGCTGTTTCTTACTTTTGCTTGGCACACAAAATGTTCATCTTGTCCATTGACATGTGCTAGGGTTTTATGGTAAAATTCTGTTTTTTCTCTGCCTGCCTGCCTGCTAAGTATTTCTTGTTAACAATGTCGGCACATCTGTGTGTGTGTGTGTTTTCCAGAGTGTTAGTGTCATGGGGAGGATACACAATTCTCTTTTTCTTATCAAACACGCCCTATGTGCTTAGATCCAAAAATAGTTTGCTAATGGGTTTCAATGGGACATCATGTAACTAAGACCTTCCAAGCATTTGTTCCTATATATATATACACAAACAAACAAAAAAGTCCAACACTATGATGTGGGACTTATTACTACAAATCTATATATAATAATTCCATGTTGGTTTGTAAATATGCAAAGGTGCAAAAAAGTAAAAAAATAAAAATGAAAAGAGAGCAAAGTACCAAAGTGATATCTTATTGATTATAACATCACTGGTTATAAATATGCAAAGATGAGTCACTAAACATTTTTTTTAGCTATTTTTCAAGATCAGTTTTGAAATTAGTGTCAAATTTTATTATTTGTCAGCCACGTTGAAACAACTTTTACAACTCCGTAGGTGACGTGATAGAAATGGTATGTGCTCAGGTCATCCTCTCTTCTTCTGTCATGTCATGCAGATAAGAGGAGAGAAGATCACAGGAGCACTTTCACTCGAATCAGAAGCCTTCTAGAGCCTGTAATCCTTGAAGGAGACAGATGATATACACTTTGTTACTCACAGAATGTGCAGACCTGGTGACCTCAGGAGTGTATACCATGGTCTCTGGACCCTGTGGATTTTAGCATGTAACGTGGTTCTGAAGAAATGAATTGTGCTAGCAAAATATTAAAGTAACATCAGTCAAATACACAACACAACCAATACAACATGCAGGACTAAGTCACTACAAAATGCTTGCTCCTATTTAAAAATGTTCTATTCTGCTTTAGGGTTAACAGTGCTCAAGAGAGTACATTTATTGTGTGAATGTATGATGTTGCATAATTACATTTCAAAATATAGATATTTTCCACACCCCCATAAAGGAGTCTGTAGGGTACACTCTCTAAGGAAGGTGTGAATGAGTTACCCTTTTTCCACTGACAGGGAATAGCTCTTTGAACCGGTTCTGTTTAGGATTCTGTGAACCGTGTTACCAGCTAGCGAACCAGCCCACGTTTCCACCAGTTTTAAGCGGAACCATTGTAATCAAGGATGCCTCGTCAACGGAGGGTGTTGCACAATGAACAATGGAATACCTCACACACACTGCTCCAGGAATAGGCTCGTAATCCAACATGACACTGACCAGGATCATGTGGTTACTGAAGAGTGCATGAATGAACAAACGTTTTAATTTCTTGTCTGGTTTTCTTAAACACAGACATCATTTTTGGTAGAACACTGAAATATTTAACTGTGGATCTGCTTGGATATGCATAGATCACAAAATAAAAAAAAAATTCTGGTACACATTTATTTATAGTAATAAGGATCCAGAAATGTTCTGTCTTTTTATTTTTTTTCCCACTTTTTTCCCCCGCTGACTAGGGACTGGTGATTTTTTGTTCTAAAAACCAAGGCCTGTGAGAGATTTAGATCCTTTGAGAATAAGAAGTGTCTCTTCAAAGAGGCGTAACAAAATAATGAGGTTTTTGCTTCAGTATCTGCCTTTGTTGTTTTGAATGCAAGCTAAACATTGTATCATCATCCATTGCCCACTTGGTCTGTGCTCTCATGTGGTTATATAAATACTGTGGCTGAAAAAGATAGAATGTCTAAAAAGTCTACTTCAAACCCTTAAGGTAACTGTTTTTGGTTTGTTGTACAGCGTTTAGTCTGAGTGAAATATTTAATTGCTAAATAAGGGCTGAATCCAGAACATCTACAGCATCATCTTAAATTTATGTTTATAAGAAGAAACATTTTTTCAGTTGGAATTTGAAATCAGCAGATAAGCCTAATTTGCATGAGTCAGAGAATAGTGAGTAACTTCATTCCTAACAAAATTAATGACTCAGAATGTGATTAATAGGACAAGGGAGAAGAGAAAAATAATAAATGCACATGTATGGGGAAAGTATGCTGTCTGGATTCTCTACATTGACTTAATGACACAGCTATAGACACTCAAAGGTTTGGCCTAAGGTTCCCAGTGTAAAAGCTGGCATAGAGAAAAAGTGATTAGTTGTCAAAAGAAACTCATTTTTGTGTTTTATTAAATGCTCAATGCTAGATTATTCCAAACATTATTTTATTTGAGAATGTTGCAGATAATTTTTTTATGTTATTAGAATTTCTTATAAAAGAAACAGTAACACTTAAGCGTATAAAGTTTTGAACGAACTATTAAAAAGGCATGCTTTTTATTTAAAAAAGACCATGCAATCAGCAGGAAAGCCTTTGCCTGTGAGTGTAAACAAACCCTTTGCTTGTATTACTACACACAAGGAGACACAGTACGGTCAGTACTGTGTCAAGTTTTACAACACTGTTGCCAAGAATCAAGAAGTACAGCAAAGTCTACATAAACTTTAAAGCTGTATGGCCTGTATGGCAAAAAGTTTAGCACTAAATCTAAGATTATATACAGTACCAGTCAAAGGTTTGGTCATCTACTTATTCATAGGTTTTTCTTAATTTTGACTATTTACTATATTCTAGAACAATACTGAAGACATCAAAACTATGAAATAACACATATGGAACATGTCTGGAATTAGGTTGTAAACAAAAAAGTGTTAAAAAAACCCAAAATATGTTTAATATTTTAGATTGTAGCCAACATGTACCTTGATGACAGCTTTGCACACTATCAGTATTATCTTAACCAGCTTCATGAGGCATTCACCTGGAATGCTTTTCAGTTAACAGGTGTGCGATCATCAAACAGTAAATAGTGAATAATAAATACACAGTAAATAGCCCTATTCAGCAATTGTAGTAATCCATATTATGCCAAAAACTGTTCCACTAAGTAAAGAGAAATGACAGTCCATCATTACTTTATGACATGTCTTAAAGTACTCTTACTTAATGTCTTTTAAGTAATTAAAAGAAAGAAAAAACCATTGAATTAGAAGGTGTGTCCAAACTTTTGTCACCCAGTAACAAAAATCACCCACTCACTCACTCATGAATCCAGACTATAATTCTAGGAACACACAAAAGGCATGACGTGGGAATAGACCCTGGATGGGACACCAGTCTACTGCAAAGATTTGGTATGACTGTAGAGTCAGAATAGAAATAATATGAAGAATTATGTAAAAATATGCTAAACAAAATCATCATGTGATCTATATAATTAAAATGAAAAGTGCAACATGCTCATACATTTTAGGTGGATTGCAGACTGTTATAGGTGCGCTTATGATCTTCAAACTTTGTCATTGAATTAATTAAGGTACAATTTACTATCAAGCAATCATGCCATGTTAATAATACTATTAGGCAAAGGAAATAAAGTACCCTTATTTAAGGCTAACTGGAGATGATTAAAATAATGTGCTGGTAATGGGGGAAAATCTTATCTTACAAAGTCAGACCACCAACCCTTTTCCCCTGCAGTAAACCTCCAGTACCACCCACTAATTAGCATTCGGATATGAAATATTTTTACAAGAGAATTCAAATCCAAAATTCCCCCACAGACACACACACTCTTATTTATTGTCTACTGTATTAACTCTTGATAGTTTTGCCTTCTGTCACCAAGCACTACATGGGTAACGTGGGATCTCTGTAAAATTTTTTTTTTTTTAGAAATCTGGACCCCATTTTCAACCTAAGAATTGAAGGCAATTTAGCTTCTCAGATAACAAACACTGCTGTAGTCTTTGTGAATGGTATCTGTTACATTTGAGCTAACAGTTTTCTGTTGTTGTGCAGGAAGGTTATAGAAAACCTTCCCAAAGCACAATTTTCAACTGGTTCATATAATTGCGGGGGAAAAGAGACACATTACTTGTTGATTGATGACATGATCAAAATGAAAGGCAATATAAACAGAAGAAAGCGACACCAAAGAAAACTAAAGGGAAAATAAAACTGGATGAGATGAATTCTTGGCATAAAGTGTTCTTTGTCTTAATCATATGAACACTCTATTTTTCAATAATGACAGGTAAGCATAGTGTCGGTGAGTACTATATGTGGAGCAGCACTGAGATCCGAGTGCAGAGAACAACTGTATCAGTAGGGTACAGATAGAGGGTAGCGGCAAGATCCAAACCATTTCCATAAGTGTACTTATGAGAACCATACGGAACGCTCTGAGAAAGTGGGAGACTGCTACACCTCCCCCAGATTTCCAAAACACACACACACACACACTCACACTCTCTCACACACACACACACACACACACACACACACACACATCCCTCCCCCATTCCTCCCTCTTCTGAAAACATACAATTCTTTTTTTTGCAACTCTTCCATTGCTCCTGCCTCCTGATCCCCCCCTGTAGAAATTCCGAGGACAGACTGCAAGTCCTCAGTCCAAGCTCAAAACCCCATTAGACTGGAGAGCGAACACAGGGCTAAAGGAGAAAGTAGACAGAAAGGTTTAGATCAAGCAGGGTTCAGTAAATGTAGACTAGCTAGTAAAAGTAAAACAAGAGAAAGATAAAAAATAACAGAGAGCAGGAGACTGAAGGAGAGTGAGAGAGGGAGAGAGAAGTTGTGAAAGAATGGGCTCTCCAGTGCTCTATATGATTCTTCTTACCATACTGCTGTATCTCTCCAGCGTGCAGACTCAGGAGCTGCAGGATCAAGATGCCCTGTGCAACGAGAACAGCTGTGTAGTAATCTACTTTCAGCGTAAAACCTTCCTGGATGCTTGGCGTAGCTGCAGGAAACAGGGTGGCAACCTGTTCACTATCAAGAGTCAAGAGGAGACAGACCTTATTGAGACTCTCTTCTCTAACCTGCAACTGACGGAAAGTAGCCATGTGTGGATTGGTTTGCAAAGGCAGCCCCGTAAGTGTGCTGCCAATCATCCCATGCGAGGCTTCTCCTGGATTACTGGGGAGCAAGGTACACAGTACACCAACTGGCAGCAAGAGGACTCTCCACACACCTGTTCATCCCAAAGATGTGTGAGCATAGGTTACAGTACCTCTCCTCAAAAAAGCCAGGACAACTTCAAGTGGAAAGATGGACCTTGCTCAATCCCTTTGGATGGCTACTTGTGCAGGTACACTTTCTCTGGCATGTGTCAAGCTATTCCAAATGAAGGGTATGGAAATGCACTGTATACAACCCCATTTCACCTTGTCACCTCACTCTTGACTCACATTCCATTTGGATCAATTGCAACTGTACCCTGCCTAACTAAAGGTGACCAAACAGTAGAGTGTACTGAAAGAGAGGATGAGACTGTGGGTTGGAGCAGAGATCCTCCTTTCTGCTCTGATATTTCCAAGACAAGTTGGTGTGATAAGGATAATGGTGGCTGCCTCCATTACTGCATACTACAGGACGAGCACTACTACTGTGATTGTAAGGAAGGCTTTCTCTTGGCTGAAGATGGACTGAGCTGCTTTCACACTGACCCCTGTCAAGGATCTCCCTGTGAATATGAGTGTCTGACAGTGATGGACAGTTATCGCTGTGCCTGCCCCGAGGGATACATGCTGGCACCAGATGAGCAAGGCTGTCTGGATGTCGATGAGTGCTTGCAGAGTCCATGTGAACAGATCTGTGTAAATGCACCAGGCACCTTTGAGTGTCGCTGTCGTGATGGATATAAACCCGATGAGGTGGGAATTTGTGAGGACGTAGATGAGTGTGCAGAGTCTCCATGTGAACATGAGTGTGAGAATGTAATAGGTTCTCATGTATGTCATTGTCACCATGGCTTTGCACCCCTTCCAGGGGATCTGAGTCACTGCTACGATGTGGATGAATGTCAAATTGAGGGAACCTGTGAGCAAATGTGTATAAATTCCTTTGGGGGATTTGAATGCTACTGTGAAGAGGGTTATGATCTCCAACCTGACCTCTATTCATGCAGACCCAGTGATGAGCAGCAAACCTCCATAGTACCTGCATCCACCCTATTGATCACAGATCTTACTAACCATATGGCAGAAAATCAAGACTCTGATTACTACGAGCCACATGAAACTGAAACTCTGGATTGGCTTACTGAGCTTCCTAATGTGGAGATAGTTCCCACTGACCTGCTGTGGCTCACTAGTGCTACCCAGGAATTGACTGAAACCACTTCACCAACTGAAAGCCCTACTAGCACCATTACCAAGGAATTGGATAACACAGACCAACAAACAGTCGCTGAGGATGCCTTTTTATCTTCCACCACTTCAACTCCATTGCCAGAATATTATGAGGAGGAGATTACCACAGAATTCACAGTGTTCTCCACCACTACTGTAGCAGAAGGTGCTTGGAATTGGATGTGGTACAGTAATAGCCCAAATATGCTTGACAAAAAGGCAACTACACAAGATGATACACAAGACAGCCATGATTATGAATCTACAACCTTTTACACTGAATTACAAACCCTTACACAAGCCCTCCTATCCACTCAGGGAGCTAAGGATAGCAGCAGCAATGAGCAGACACAGGGCAGCAGCTGGTTGCTGATTGGATTGTTGGTTCCGCTCTGCATCTTCATTGTGGTAATGGTGGCACTGGGTATCATCTGCTGTACTCGGTGTTCCTCCAAACCACAGAACAAGAATGCCACGGAGTGTTACCACTGGATTGCTGGTGCTGGTGATAAAGCAACTGCTGATATGACAAGTGGTGGGGTAACAAGGGTGTAACCAAACTGTGCCAGGACACACAGATGAACATATACATGTACAGATTTTTTAAATAATTTGCAGCAGATGGTAGGACAAGGAAATTATATCAAGAACTGACTTGTATCAATACAATCCTCAATTATTAATTGTGGATATTTAAATGGAATATCTGTCAGTGATAAGACAGGGGACATGGGAGGAACGGGGAAACTTCTAACACTGTTTCTCTGCTGTACTCTGCTGAAAGAGAAAAGAACCTGTTGCTTTATTTCTTAACCTCCTCACCCTACCTGTGACATGGCTGCTTAACTGTTGCAATGTAGCAGCCACAAGGTCATAGCTAATGTGAAAAGACACCTTAGCCTTGTTTCACATATTTATTATTATTGTTTTAGGTTTGAAGTAGCATTTCATCAGACTATTGTTTGTAACCTCAGAGAACTGTCATTGTTGTGAAAGTACTGCTGCGTTTGCCTTGATATTGAGCTGTACTACTTGTTTCAACTCTCTGAGCCAGATCCGATGAATGACTTTTTTTTTGCTATCCAGTAATGGACAAAGTTTGTGATTGTTACAGTGGACATCACTGTGCTCCCCTCTATGATATTTATATCTGTCATGTTTAACTGTCAGCTATTAATGTGAGGTAATGGTTTATTAACAACATGCCCAAAGCAAAATGTGACCAACAACATTATTATTAAGTCACATGCTGTAGGCTTGAAGTAAATTAACTGAGATGGAGTCCTAATGAACAAATGCCTTTGAGGTTTAAAATAATTTTTTATTTTTATTTATGCATATTCTTGGTGGTGTCATTATGTTCACACACATGCAATACATCTGATCAGAATTACATGGGCGATATTATTATGTGGCCAAGCAAACAATGTCAAAAATAATTTTAATATGTAAATATTGGACACTGTAGCTTATGAACACTCTTTGTTGGATTAATTCATTAACTCTTACAAGTTCTGCTCATTAAAGTATGAATCCACTTTGCTAATGATTTCACTGTGACTTATCAAATAGAAACTAACTATTTCCTAATTGTTAACTATTCATCCATTCATTATCTATACCGCTTATCCGTCAGGGTGATGGGGAAGCTGGAGCCAATCCCAGCTGACTACTGGTGAGAGGTTACCAGTCAATCGCACGGCTAACACAGTGACGAACAACCATTCACATTCACACCTATGGGCAATTTAGAGTAGCCAAGTAACTTAATCTGCATGTCTGTGGGCTGAGGGAGGAAACTGGAATCCCAGGAGGAAACCCATGCAGGCATGAGGTCAACATGCAAACTCTGTTGTGAGGTGACAGTGCTTGGGACATGGGATAGGGGCGTGGGATCACCAAACTGAAAATATACTCAGGTCACTGAGTTAAATCCTCTTTTCAACTTTTTAAAGGGAAATACAGACACACAAACGTTTATGATAGAATTTTTTAAGTGCTCTTTTAAGTTACAGTGCATAATTATCATGTGATCATTTGAACACTGTGTTGCATTGTAATATATGTTTTGTGTCAAATCTTTATCTGGAATCTACAGGAATGGTTGAACAAGCATTCAGTACTCCTAACAGTTGTGAAATTCAGGGAAAAGTAAAAGGAATTGCATGAAGGATGCTCAATAGGTTGTGGAAATATAAGTACACGATGTTTAAAGTGAAACATGCATAACTCACTTCATGTGAAACATGTGCGTTACTCTGATTTATATTACAATTTAAGCTGGAATGGTCCAGACTGCAGAGAATTAAATATGAATGAATATATTATTGCCATTCTACCCATGTGTGTTCAGTATTAAGAGGGAATAAAATTTTCGGTATCTTTTAGTAATAAATGTTAATTCATTTTCAGTAAGCTCTTTCTCCTGGTGAAGGCTGTGGGGCATCATGGGAACACATGGGGGTGAAGTGGGAATACACTCTGGATTTAATGCCATTCCATCACAGGCCACTGTCCACACACATACCTTTTGGCAATGCAGATTA
This sequence comes from Notoglanidium macrostoma, assembly GCA_030068235.1. Taxonomy (NCBI): domain Eukaryota; kingdom Metazoa; phylum Chordata; class Actinopteri; order Siluriformes; family Auchenoglanididae; genus Notoglanidium; species Notoglanidium macrostoma. The sequence goes on from JAQQZR010000001.1 coordinate 14,504,955, forward strand.
GCCAATACACTTACTAGCATGTTTATGAGAGGTGGGAGGAAAACAGAGAACCTAAAGGAAACCAGTGTGGAGAGAACATGAAGAGAACATGCAAACCTCCGAACAAAAAATAACCTGAGCTCAAGCTTGAACCAGAGACCCTGGAGCTGTGAGGCTCCCAGTAGTGAACCCATGAAACAAAATACTTTGTTTATCCACTGTAGATTGAGGCATGAAAAATTCTATCTGGTATATTGTATATTTGGAGTTTACCATGCCTCTAAATAAGAGCACAGAAGGCTCTGCAAGTAGGTCGAATCTTTCTGCTTGATGCAATATAGAAACCAAGTGTTCATTTAAATCCAATTCCTTCTGTAATTCCTGCCAAAAACAGTCTTTATCAGAGAGCACAGCTGTTAGAAGTTTTGTACACATGTTCATGCGAAGGGCAGGAGGATTCCAGCGAGCACGAATATTTGACTCAACACCAGAAACAAACCCAAAGGAAACATGCATACATTATGTATAGTATTCTTTGTTGAGTAGAAGCTTTGTGAGTTTGTAGCGAACTTACTACATAATGTCTGCATTTCTAACTTCTAAAACCTAAAAGTTTTAGAGACTTCCAAAAGTTCTTACAGAGCAGCAATGTCTGCATAATACTCAGTTAGGTAGTTCATGTAGATAAATGTTGTGCTGTAACAAAGAAGAAGATTGATATAAAAAATTGCATATATTGCATTTCTTCTGTTTGTCCACAAAAAGTCTTTGTGAACATATTCAATTTGCTGCCCACAATCACTAGCTAAATATCAAATCAGGGTATTGACTCAGTCCCCTTGTGTTTGAAAACTCAGTGAACAATTTGACTCATATGGATAATGACAGTTTTTAGCTATGTCCAATCTTAGGATTACACTTACTATAGTAAATGTACCACAATACAATACAGCCTTTCATTTTATTCAAATGGAAGCTCTGAAAAATGTGATGTTTCTGTTGTACATGTAGGTTGATGAAATTTAATTAACCTATTTATTATATTTCATATTTTTATATTTTTATATTGGGGGGGTTTATGTTGTTTTATACAAAAGCCTTGACTGTTCGGCTTTCAGCCTCATGTGATGTTAATTTTGCACAGGTTTGAGGTTTGATACAACAAGTTCCTTACCGAAAATGATTTAGAGATGTTTGAATGAGTTACATAAAATATAGTCTAGACCGACAGCACAGGCACAATCCAACAGTAAAACTGTACTGCTATTACTATTCTGTATAATAGCACTTATTAAATGAGGCCCTTGACTTGAGGCTGCCTTTCCATTTCCTGTCGGAGGATTTGGGTTGGATGTAGTGCGCCTGATTGGAGTATAATAGCATTTTGTGCATCGTGTACAATCTAACACACACTGCTCCAAAACATTTTGCTAAAGATCAGCTTCAATGCTGTTGTTGTAAGGTTATATAGATTATAATACTCAGACTGTAGTGTGTTGGGACTGGTATTGTGTTAGACTTATGTAGTCATGTGGTGCTTTCTCATGTTTCGAGACTTCTAACATCTGGATAGTTTCATCTCTCAGGCATATGCACTGCAATGGCTTCATTGTTTTGGTCTCTTTATTAACTCAGTATGTTTTGTTAAAATGACGGAGATGGACATGGTTAGTAGTTGTAGCTTTCCTGTTTCATGAACTTTAAAATTAATTCCAAAGACCCCTCAGTACTGACTTCATTTCTGAGCATAATCCACCCGTTTAAATATTAGATTTATATTAGGACTGTGCGATATGATGATATATCCTGTGACGATAGAAAAATGTCATGCTTTCATATTACAGTATACATCATATTCATTGGACAGCTAATGCTAACGATTTACCACTGCTATTATGAACAACCCCATTAAAATATACATTTATATCAGGTATATCAGGTGTATACATATTATTTAACTCTTTTCTGATCATTTTAATAATCTGACAATTCTGCATTCCTGATTTTTTAAATAGAAATAGGTTATTTATTCCTTGAATTTACAGAAAATGTTGTAAGATATGTGGTAAGATATATCATAATCTGGATGAAATAAACTGAAATGAAATACCCTATATTGGGATATGAAATTTGGTTATATTGCGCAGCCCTAGTTCATATATACAATATGTACAATAATATTCAGTCTATTTATTGAAGCCATTAAGCTGTTTATTCCTGAGCTTTCCACAGACCGAACACATTAGGTAAAATCTGGTATTATTTATAGCCCTACTTCTTTTTTTATTTCTTGAGGTTTGGATTAAACCCACACAATTCAAGTGAGAAGTCAAAGAGTCTAATTACTCCAAGAACATTCAAGAAGATTCATGAATTTATTGTGATTTGCTGGATAGAAAAACTGGTAGTTACATTGCACAATCAAATTCTTTCTCTGCATCCCATTTGGTCAACAGCAAATATTATACAGATATCATAAATGATTAATAAATTAGACTACACTCATCAATAATTATTTTGATAGTGGTGGATTGACTTCCACCATGGGAAAAGGAAAGAAAGAAAGAAAGAAAGAAAGAAAGAAAGAAAGAAAGAAAGAAAGAAAGAAAGAAAGAACACAGACCCTATGTTTACACTACATGAACCCCTGGGGGTTCTGGACCCTATTTTGAGAAGGACTGCAGCAGATGACATTATATATACATGGGCTAACAGTCCTAGTAAGCTAAAGTAATTCACAACAACTTTATTTACATGCACAGACAGAGACAAAAGGCTAAGCTGGCTAAAGCTGTGTCATTAATATAAGCCCATAAATGTGAATTTGCTTGTAGTACAGTGCAAGTTGAAGATTTTTGAATGACACTAGTTTGTTTTATTACTGTTTTATCACTATTTGTGACATAAATGAACCAAAAAGTGCAAAATCTCAAGTTGGGAAAAATATGAAACTTTAAAGTCAACCTTTGTATTAAACAGATCTTTATTAAGTAGCAAGCTATAAAATAGAGATGGGACAGTATGAGCTTTATTAAAAACAGGTGACATAACACACACACACACACACACACACACACACACACACACACACACACACACACACACACACACACACACACAC
>JAQQZR010000001.1:14508154-14518327 GCA_030068235.1 Notoglanidium macrostoma
CCCAAGATGCTGGGATTGGCTCCAGCTTCCCCGCGACCCAGATGGATAAAGCGGTATAGATAATGGATGGATGGATAGAAGTTTCTTTGGAAAAGGAAAATGTGCACTTCTTAATATAATATTTAGCTAGTAGAAAAAAAGATACTAACTGACAACATACTGATACATACAGTAGTATAGATGAATGTACCATGTACTGTATGTCTGTATATATTTTCCTTGTTTAGTCTATTTTCAGCTCATTCATTTTTAGTAATAACAGCAGTTATTTGTGTCTGCATTTTCCCCTAATCCTGTTCAGTACATTCTCATGCTAACTCACTAATAACTTCTTCAAGCAAAACTCTAGAATAATTTTCAAAGATTTGATGCTATGGTGTGACTATAGTACCGTGGACATAAGACGTCCACACCCCCTGTTAAAATGGCAGGTTTTTGTGAAGTAAAAAAATGAAACTAAGATAAATCATCAGAACTTTTTCCACCCACAATGTAAAATTACAACATGTAAAAATGAAGTGAAAACACTCAAAAACATTTTAGGTGTAGTCCATATAAGCACTGAACCTTCAAAACTAAAGCATAAAGAATCAAATGCTCCATGCACCCCTGGAAGAGCGTCTGAGGCTGAGACTAATGTTAAAGTAACTGTGAAATTGTAAGTGAATTGTAAGTGGGGATTGTTTTTGGCCTGTTGCTTTTTTGGGCAGAGCTATACTGCCTACGGGCCACTGTAAATGCTGGAACTAGGTTGCCACAGTGTACCTTTTTGATAGTTGAAGCTTTGAGATGACTACTAAACCAAAACCATTTGCAGCTGTTTAACTAAAAACAGCACAGTTTTATCATGGAAAGTTAATTTCACTCCAGACAAAGTCTCACATCTAGAAACACGTATATGTTCGACGTACAGTTACTGTGAATTGCACATATCTCGTATTCACTGTCTATGACCGAAGTAGCCAGATATTGTTTCATTATACCGCACAACCCTTTTATTGGTTTAATGACAATAAAGTTGAATTTAATTGAACTGAAGGTAAATATAAGAAAGAAGGCTAAATCATACTATAAGTTAAAATACTGTTATATTAAATGCAATTAATAATAATAGCTCTAAATAGAGCTACAAATGGGGTCCAAGCATTTGTAAATAGTGCCTTTCTGAAAAACATACACCAAAAATCTTAAAAGAATGGTCTTTGAACCCAATATACTATAAATATCCCTATCATATTTCTTGATAGTCTGTAAGAGGACACATTAAAACATTACCAGTGAATGCATTCAGAAATCCAACTTTATTAATTCATTTTTGTAAGACATTACTGTCAATTTTGCAAAATAAAAAAAATAAACAACCACAATCGGATACAATTTGTAGGATGAATAGTAAAAAGGGTTTAAAACTTGTAATTCATTTTTGCTTCATAATCCAATATTATTCTGCAAGGACATACAGGGAAAAGAATCCTGATTAGGCTAATCAGTTGATAAGTTATAAAGATTTATAGCAAATGAACAAAGCACACAGGTCTTCACCCCATCAGCATGTGAGAATATGAAGTTACTGGATCTTCAGTTTGGTTGTTATAAGAAAGTCTCTTGTTCAAAGCGGGAGAGGATGTTCAATGGAAATGGGCTTCTGCAAATTTAATTTTGACTCTTTGATGATATTAATTTGTTCATGCAAATGCCATTTCCCACATCACTGCCAGTCTCAAAAAATCATGTGGTAGGTGCTAAATTAATCCATTTACATTGACACTGTTCTACAGTGAATATTTATTCTTTCTGATACACAAAATGGATAGGATGTGTTTCCTGGGTAAAGATGCATGTTTGGATGTTTTTTGCAGGCATGATCAAGTTTTATAAAACAAGGCCAGAACATCCAGAGATTTAGCACACATTTTATGACTATAGAGGCTGTCTAAGGGCCACAAAATGAGCTGAATAGTCAACTCTGACCATCAAATAGTGGCAAAAATCTACTTCACAGTCAAAAAGATGGAGTGCTGTACAGTACGTGAGCTCTTTAGATTTATACTTTTGAATGAGATATGATATGTTAGTCTGCCTGTTTTAGTCAAAAGCTGCTGATTTATCAGTTCTCCAGAGAAATGTCCTGGGCAGCATTCCTTAAATTCATATCTCCCAGGCACTATTCTTTGGAGACAGTATAAAGTATGTTTAGAAGCTGTCCAGACCACACACCTGACATTGCTGTATGTTGGAAATTACTTCCAAGCTTGCTTCCAAGATCCAAGCTTGATTTTGCAATTTGTATAAAACATTACATAGTTGCTGAGCTGACTGTGTGGTTCAGGAAAAGGAATTTTACTGAATTAAAACAACAACAACAACAAACAAATAAAAAACATACAAGTAACACAGTACATGTGATCTTCAGTAGTAAGTGATAAGTGTTACCCAAAATTCCCAGGTCCAGAAGAATCAAGGAAGTGACTCTTGGGTGTGATTGATTGATTGATTGATTGATTGATTGATTTTTAACCTCATGCGTTATTTTCATATTTATTACTTAGTAGCATTTTACCTGTGGGATACCAGGCATTTTTTTTCATCCACTACTCTAGATTTTTTATGGGTTTTTTGATCCTGGATTTTTTATCCTGAAAATGATGCATGAGACAAAAACAGCTACCAACTGGGCTATCACATGCTTCCTCCGAGGCATGTGATGCCACCCACCACATTTTTTGACCTGCTGCTTATGCAGCTTAAGGTAGTGGCATAACACACTTGGGGGAACGCGCTATCCACCCACCTCTGCACGCTTGAGCTTATAGACGCCTATGGTTAGCTAGTGTCACTGTATTGACAGGGAAGAGAGAGTATGCCCCACTTTGTCCCTCAGCACACAGGCCAATTTTACTCTCTTGTGCTCCGGGCCATGGATGGCTGAGGCATCATCAAGATTCATACTTGTGATTTCTAGATGATACAGTGAAGCCCCAGAACAATTTCATATTTTTCCCTAGTGTAAGGGGAAAGACTTATGATACTGATATGGCATAAAGCAAGAGAGATACCCACATAGAGAACATGCTGGTTGATTATCCTTTACACATCAATATTTATTGTCCTGCAAAATATTATATAGCAGGAAGTACATTTATATTTGACATCAGGAGATAAATACTTCAAAAATTAATTTGAAACTCAACGTCATATATCCACAAATTTAAACATTTTTCACTTTAAAACATAATTATAAACATTATGAGCCTACAACACATGACTTGTACAAACATGACTATTATTCAAGAACAGCAATGTGGATATTGCTAACCCCATCCTTTCATAGTGATGCCATGCTGAAGCAATCATTGGACACCTGGTTAACTTTAATTCAACACATTTAATGTTAATGTTATGACGGATAGTTACTGAATACCTACAACTAAGCGCAAGACTTTTTATATAATCATAATTAAGCTTTGTCAGGAAACCTAAACCAAAGAATATAAATTACAATCAGTTAGAAGCACATATAATGAATCATTCAAATATAAAGTGATGCTTAAGTACTGATTGTACATATACAGATAAAATTATTCCTATTTACATATGAAAACATGAATGTTTTTTTATTCTTATTTATGAGAAACGTCTACAGGGTAGTGGTACGAGAGGTACATGTTCCATTGCGAAACACCATATCAGAGGCTAAACAGCACTCTTTAGGGAAGTCCTGCGGACCACATGTTGTTTGCCGCCTCAGGGCCACAGCATAGTAGTCCACCTGCTCTGCATCCGGCCCATTCTCCAGCCAGCGGAAGCAGACAATTCTCTGGAAGGAGCGCCGAAAGTTGTCAGACACAAATCCATAAAGTATAGGATTAGCACCACTGTTGGCATAACTCAGAATGAGAAACAGCTGATTCACCATGGGATCTGGTGGCTGGCAGAACACACTCACAAGCTGCACTATGTAAAAGGGCATCCAGCAAAGCACGAAGACAGCGACCACCAGTAGTACCATGCGAGTAATCTTCTTCTCGGAGCGCCGCCGCTGCATCCATCCTGCCTTGAGTCCTACTGCTCTCATACGCACAACAATCAAGCAGTAGCACAAGCAGATAGCTGCCACGGGAAGCAAGAAACCCAGCAGGAAGGTATAGACCACAAATGCTTCCGACCATGAAGACTCAGGCCACAGAAAGTTACAGTCTACCCCTCCATCCTGCGCTGGAACGGTGTCTGCAAAGATAATGATGGGCAAGATGACAAGAAGTGAAAGTCCCCAAACGCAGACGTTAACCACTTTGGCGACAGTAGGTCTGCGGTAGCGTGCTGCCTTGATGGGGTGCACCACTGCGATATAGCGGTCCACGCTGAGCACAGTCAAGCAAAAGATGCTGGTGAACATGTTGATGCCGTCCACGCTAAGGACCAGCCGGCACATCATCGATCCGAAGGGCCAGTGGCGCACCGCAGCTGATGTGGCCAGAAACGGAACACTTAACATGAAGAGTTCGTCAGCAATCGCAAGGTTCAAAATGTAAATATTGGTCGCTGTTTTCATCTTGGCATACTTGAGGATGACGTATATAACCATAGCATTTCCTATGATGCCCACACAGCAGACTAGGGCGTAGATAGAAGGGATGATGATCTTGCTAGCATTGGACTCTGACTGAAAGTCCTCGTATTCAATGGTGCAATTGAAGGGAAGGTCAGTGGAAGAAAGTATGTTTTCAGTGCCATTATATTCTGTAGCTTTGGCCATTTTATTCAGATTTTGTGAAACCAAGTTTACTGAAGTTTATTCAGTGGTATCATCCTTCTAACCCTTTCAGTCATTTGATACACTTTATTAAAAAGTACCTTTATTAAAACTAACAGTTGTTTTTTTCCATCGACAAAACCTGTCCTTGACTGGGGAAAGTTAAAACAACAACCTTTGGGTTTTGCTCTTTAAATCACTTGAATTTGTTTCAAGCACATCAGGAAAATCAATTTTTGGAACTTTTTGGCAGTGAATCACGGAGCAAGTTGGGATCCTCTGGCTAAATGGTTCCATCTGTGGAATTTCCAGCTCGAATATTCCTCATTCATTGATAAATAAACCTATGTGCATATATGAGAGTGTTGCAGGTGTTGGTGGGCTAAGCTCAGTGAGAGACTCTCAGACACACAGACTTGGCAGTGAGCGCACATTCTGACTATTTATATGGAAATAAGGCTGGAGAATCATAGTATTATGGAGCTACCCTCTTGACAGTATGATGCTGCCTCAAGAAATAATACCTCGTTGAAAATCGTGGTCCTTGCTGCACCCTTGTATCCAATCACATGATGAATTAGGCGCTTATGTCTCTGATCACATGATGGAAAAATTGGCACAGGATCCACAGGAGCGATAATCACATATCTGAAATTCTTATCTTTGTCTCCTGTATACCTTATATATTGCACTAGTCCATATGCACCATCTGTAAGATTCACAAAAAACAAAGAGAAAGTTATGGATTGGTCATTTGGTCATTATAGTTTTCTGCATATTATACAGTATATGAACTCAACACACTAAAATTAAGCAACAAATCATATTTCAAGTTATTCGATCTCTCAACACATCCTGCATTTATTTTCACAAGCAATATGTTCATAACATGTATAGCAATTTATGTGCAGCTCAGAGAGGATGAAAAAAAAGAGCAGAGGAATGATGCGTCTGTCAGACATGCATTTTTGTATCTGCCACACACTCTGCCCTTGTGTGCTCAGCCATCCGCCTGTAAAATTACCACATTCACAACACAGAAACACCTCTGACACCAATTTCTGTGCTTACAAGGAACAAACATGCTGCAGAGGCAGGACATGGAAAGAAAAAAGTTTGCTAAATGAGAATTTGATCCAAGAAAGCAAATGAGAATCACTGACTTTAACCCACCACTCCCACTACTTTTCTCTGTCAATGAGGCCCACATAAAAAGCAGTTAGAGTGTTATTAGAAAAAACACAAACCTAATTACATCCGTGCTTAGAATATCAATAGGTTGTATTTGCATATACATCAGTCTGGGGTAGTGGCTAATCACAGCTCATTTCTAAGGTCTGGTGTTGTCTGGTCTTTGAGAGGAGAGTCAGTAAAATGTTCAGAGGAAAAAGCTTATACAGTATGTACTGAACATTTTCTTACCACAGATATCAAGCTTCTTAATGTTTAACATACCAATAACTCTTTTCTCTTTACCTAGTTTAGCCAGTTCTCACTCTTTAGCTAGTTCTTCCCTGTGGCATGACAGTACTATGAAGAATAACCCTATGGTTTGAATATCAAACAAATAATATTGTACAATTTTTGCCCATGTGATAATAGCTTAATGTTTTGAATAATATTGTTACTGGACTTTAGAAATATCTAATCTTAAGCATTCGGAATCTGAACCAAAATCCACTTTTACTTCATGATTTATCACAAATTCACATGAAAAATAAAAAAAGAAAAAATAATCTATTTGGGCTTGGGGACCTGAGGAAAAAAAGAAAACGTATCATTGTACATACACTGACCAGCGACTTTAATAGGAACACCTCTATACCTGCATGTTCATGGAATTAACCAATTAGCCAATCATGTAGCAGCAGTGTAATGCACAAATTCATGCAGATATAAATCAACAGCTTCAGTTAATGTTCACATCAGACATAAAAATGTAAAAATCCTGATCATGGTGACTTTGACTGTGGGGTCTTTGTTGATGCTAGATGGACTGGTTTGAGCATTTCAGAAACTGTTGATATCCTGAGATTTCCATGCACAACAGTCTTTAGAGTTTACACAGAAACTTGTCTTATGTTGTCTTCTGTTGCACACGTGCACCTTTTGTACTTCTGTTGTCTTATATGTAGCACCTTGATCCTTGAGAAACGTTTCACTGTACACTGTACCACATGTATATGTTGAAATGACAATAAAAGCCACTTGAACTTGAACTTGAGAAGGGTGCAAAAAAAAAAAAAAAAATACCCAGAAAACATCTCATGAGTGTCAGTTCTGTGAGTGGAAATGCCTTGTTGATGAGATAGTTCAAAGGAGAATGTCCAGACTGGTTCAAGCTGAGCAGTTTCTCATAGGTCATATACAGTGCCCTTCATAATGTTTGGGACAAAGTCACATTTTTCCTTGATTTTACCCCTCATTGAGTAAAAATTCTAATCAAATAATTCAAACAATGAAAGTGCACATTCCAGACTTTAATATAAAGTTATTTGGGTACATTTTGGTTTCACCATGTAGAAATTACAACACATTTTATAAATAGTCCCCCTCATTTCAGGGCACCATAATGTCTGGGACAAAGCAATGGTAGGTATATTAAAGCAGTCATGTTTAGTACTTTGTTGCATATCCCTTGCATGCAGTGACTGCTCGAAGTCTTCGATTCATAGACATCACCAGGTGCTGAGTATCTTCTCTGATGATGCTCTGCGAAGCCTCTACTGCAGCCACCTTCAACTCCTGCTTGTTCTGAGTCTTGTCCCTTTAATTTTCTTCTTCAGCCTATAGAAGGCCTGCTCAATTGGAATTAAATCAGGCCATTTAAGAATATTCCATTTTTCAGCTTTGAGAAACTCCCGTGTTTCCTTAGCAGTATGTTTGGGATCATTATCTTGTTGCAGGATGAAGCACCGTCCAATGAGTTTGGAGGCATTTACTGGTACGTGAGCAGATAAGATGTTTCTATACACCTCAGAATTCATTGTGCACCGGGCGCCAAGCGGTTACATCACCAATGAAGATAAGTGTGCCAGTTCCTTTGGCAGCCATACATGCCCAAGCCATAACACCCCCACCGCCATGTTTAACAGATGAGTTGGTATGCTTTGTATCTTGGGCAGTTCCTGTTTGTCTCCACACTTTCCTCTTGCCATCACTCTGATACAGGTTAATCTTCGCAAACTGTAATCTGGCCATCCTATTTTAGTAGCTAACTAGTGGTTTGCATCTTGCAGTGTAGCATTCTGTTCATGAGTCTTCTGCAGCTAGGAGTCTCTGACAAAGACACACCTGCCTCCTAAAGACTGTTTCTGATCTGTTGGACAGGTGTTTGGGGATTTTACTTTACCATAGTGAGGGTTCTTCTGTCAGCAGCAGTGGAGGTCTTCCTTGGCCTCCCAGTCCCTTTGCGATTACTGAGCTCACCAGTGCATTCTTGCTTCTTAATGATATTCCAGACAGTTGATTTTGGTAATCCTAAGGTTTGACTGTTGTCTCTAATGGTTTTATTCTTGTTTTTCAGCCTCATAATAGCTTCTTTGACTTTCATTGGCGCAGATTTTCTCCTCGTGTTGATCAATGGCAACTACAGACTCCAAATGGTAGAAGCAAGCCTGGGTATCTTATACCTGCACTAATGAAGCACTGAAACACACCTGAGTGATCACAAACACCTGTGAAGCCAATTGTCCCAAACATTATGGACGTTATTGTATATGAGCAGTTCGGAAACGAACACAATGAAGACACAACTGGCTGAACCTGATGCTTAAGTGCACTAAACTACTGCCTGGAGCAAAGCCTTAAAGACAGGAGCAGTAGAGGAGTACAGACAAAAGGTTTGCCTGGACAGAAGCAGAGAAATTGGAAATAAAATTAGAAGCAAGAAAGAAAGCAAGCAAGAAGTGATTGGAAGTGGAGAGTGAAAAAATAAACTCCAGCTGCACAGTCTCACACATGAAATTAAAGTGAATAATAGCCCAGTAATGCGTCAGTGATGAAAGCGAGAGAAGGGGAGTGAACAAGAAAGAGTATAAAATAAAAACAAGAATGGCTCCACAAGGGAACAGGGATCTCCATATCTCGTCTCAACTATGAAATCAAAGCTCCTGGAGTACATTCTCTCTGCACAGACACTGATGTCAGTGCTAAAAGAGCAATGAACTAATGGGTAAAAAGAATATCCTATTACATGTGTAATGGGTATTCAAATAAATGAAATGTTAACTTTTTTTACCTGCTGGGGAAATTAATGAGGACTTGGGGAAGTAAGAACGTCTGACTTTGAAACCCATATAGCCCATTTAAATGTTAGTCCAAGCAGAAGGTTTTCACTGGGTGTAATTAATTTCAGTTGTTAATATTTATATTAGAATTATGCTGGAAAGACTTAATCTCTTAGCAGGTTTTTTTCAACACATGACAGAATCAGGGATGTCACCTGAGCATATTTACCTTGGGCTTGGTTTCCTGGCTAGAGGATAATGTTTCATTTGGGTGACTCCTTTCAGGCAGCCTGCTATCCAGCAATAACACACTAATACATATTCCAAAGTCTTAATGAATGATAAAAAGTAAAAAAAAAAATCACAGCAAGCAAGACAGTTCCTTCTTCCAATAATGAGCACCGGGCTGCTGTCAAGTTTCATAAAGGGTCAAAATGGCATTAATTGTATTATAGTTCAATATGTTTGCTAGGCTTCAGATCTCATTTATGTTTTTGGGTGGTCGGAGGAAGCCGGACAACCTTGAGGAAAACTGGACAGACATAGTGACAACATGTTCAACTCTGCACAGAGAGTCACTTGAGCTCAGGATCGAACCAGAGACTGTAGAGCCCATGCCAGCGCTACCTCAGAACACAGCATCTCTACTGAGTATGTCGGTGCTGCAATAGCAACAGTAGTACAAACGACTTACAAGAAAGTAACAGCACATTTTTCTCACAATTGCAAGGTCTTTTGTGAGGAAACTACACTACAATCAAAGCCTGACACTTTTCTTTATATTCTGTTTCTAAGCATGGGTATTACTGTAGCGGTGAATGGCCTTAGTATCATTTGTTAATATCTGACATTCAGTGTTTATTCAGAACATTATATCACATATAAATCACAGGAGCATCATTCACACCGGGCAATCATTTTGTGAATCAAAGAAAAACAATTTAAAAATTTAACTGCATTAGTACTTAATCTGAGTCTCCCTGTACATTTGATGCCATAAACATTATTACATGCATTAAATTAACATTAACACATTAATTTGTTCGCTTTATCCCAGCCAATCCCAGCATCTTCGGGCGAGAGGCGGGGTACACCCTGGGCAGGTCGCCAGTCCACCACACACACTTGCATTCACACCTATGGGCAATTTAGAGTAGCCAGTTGACCTAATCTGCATGTCTTTGGACTGTG
>JAQQZR010000001.1:14520309-14535322 GCA_030068235.1 Notoglanidium macrostoma
CCACACAGAAAGGCACCCTGGGTGACCCGGGGATCGAACCCAAGACCTTCTTGCTGTGAGGCGACAGTGCTAACCACCGCACCACCGTGCCGCCTTCGCATTATATTGGATGTTTTAAATGTATTATTCTATGAATTTATTTTTCGACCCAGGCTTCACATTTTACATGAAAGTATTATTATTTGTTGATTTTAAAAGTTTAAAGATCCAGGTGCATTGACTTAACACACATAACAGACATGTGTTTCTACTTTTAGGCTTTGCTCTCGTCTTTCATGTCTGGCTCGAGTATTACCTTAAGAAAGAATGACAATAAGGATGCCTTGAGAAGAGAATTCAAAGAGAATATCAGCATAACCATTGGACATAACCCAAGAACTTTTTTTTTTTGCTTTGTCATCCTGCTAGCAAGCAAAATTCCTAGGAATTAACAAATGCCTGAGTTCATCATGTGAATGAATTTGTAAGACAACTAGCAGTTTTAAACCCTAACTTTTCATATAAATTGGTTCATGCTAATTCATACAAATTTGCAACCATAAAACGTGTGTTTTAGGATTGTTGGTTTTGCCATGAAGGTTCCAACATCCAAATTGTTTGCCTTCTTTTTTAGTGTTCTAATAGTATGTTGCTTTTCGCTTACTGACTACAAAGATGATACTAAACAGAAGTTTCATCTTCCATTCTGACCAGTAAAAAGCATCTGGCATAATGATTAGTCCGATAATGGCATACTGCTAAAACTAGAACCTACAGCAACTAGAGTGCAACTATTCACAAATGAACATCAAAAAATATTTTAAGAAATAAAAGAAGAAATGTATTTATTTGATTTGTTTTTTAATTAAGAGCCCCATAGCTAATAATGAACAGGCATTCATGTATGTGTGTGTGGGAGAGAGAAACAGAGAGACAGAAAGGAAGCAAGTGACAGCTAGTATATTATTTAATTGCTTAACATTATTTGACATATGGCACTCTCTGTAAATGAATCTTTCGGGACAGAACATTAAAATTAAATCTGTTCTGCTTTTGTATGCCTAACACATCCCTTTACAGTAGCTTTCACTGGAATAATATCATTCTGTTGTCATATTTTATGGATGCATTTCTCACAGCTGTCAAAAAGACAGATTAAAGTGAAGAGCGGGGTCGAGCTGTCGCTGCATCTAGTTAGTTGTTGGTTCAAGCTTTGAACTGTTCTTACTAGAATATTGTAGGGATTAAATTAGGATTTTCTTGACCATCATTATTTTTTCGAGCATTCACAATGTGCAGGTTTGATGGCTGAGTGGCTCTGTTTAAATGCACAGTGAGCATATGTTAATTTAAACAATGACAAATACGACATTCTTATGAGCATGGAATAAATTATAGTGTAAATATATATTTTGTAATATTTGTTAACTGTTAATTAGCTATCAGCTTATTAAGCCACTTCAATCATCATTACTTGTTAGAATAAACACACGTGCTATATAGTAGTACACTCTCTAAGACTATTCTCTTCCTGTCTTGATTGATTAGCCCTTTCCTGGCCCTCATCATTGAAGTCTATTTTTAGGGCTCATTAGGATTCCTACTGCTAGCTTTGCTGAAAAAAGACGTCTTTGCAAGTAATAATATCTTGAATATAGTCATATTTATCTACTAACCCTTATTATAGGTTAAAAGGTTATTCATTATAGATTGAAAGATTATATACCGTACTGTATTTCGAGATATTTTACGAATGCCAAGGTTTAGATTTTCTCATTCTATTTCCAGATAACTTTGCTCCTAGAAATAAATGCCTAATTTGCAAAATAATCTACCAATAGAACAAAACTATGTCAAAACTAGAAATTAGCAACATAGAAACAAATCCAGGTAATCCAATAATCTTATATTTGTTGACCGTAAGCTTATAATAGGAAACTTTTTTCTATATTCAAGATATGTTCGGTTGATAAGATGAGTCATTTTTTCCACTGTCTCAAGTTTCTGTCTGGGTTGGCTATGCTAAAGCTGTGAAAGTATGTGTATGTATTATAACCCTAACCACGATGAAGCAGTTACTGAAGATGAATGAATGAATGAATGAATGAACATTATTGCAATGTTATTCTTTGTAAATGGTTCCATTTTGTCTGATTCCAACTATCTGTGTGGCATTACAGCCTTCAAGAGTCTAAACATTGATCGTGCTTCCTACATGGTTCCTCATACTTACAGATTCCAGTGACATTTTGACATTCTAATGCTTTAGAAACTGTTCAAAACCTTTAAAATTTGCCTTTTTTGATAATAAAGGTTAAATCCAGCTAAGGAAGGCTTATATATGTTGAAAAAGATGCTGTACTGTGAGATACGTGCACCGCAACTACATCTTCAGGAAATGTTTTTCTACGCTTATATAATGAGATGAGATTGTACTCCACCTTGTGGCAATATCATGATGTCTTGATGCTATGAATAAATGTAATCCACTACACTTCACGCTGCTATCTAGGTGGGTCTTTGCTTTGATAAAGTGAAAATAATGAATGAATTATTTATGTCAAAGAATATCTTATTTTATTTTATTATTTACTGTAGCAGGTCGTGAAAGCTTCATTCAAAACCAATTCAAAACCTTAATATTGTAGCAGGTCTTTAAACCTTTTTTTAAATGAAAGAAAATGCTTTACTTCTAAACAGCATAGTTTATTACCTTGTATGATTACATTAGGCACCTGATGGCATTCAAATCCCATCATCTTTCAGCCTTTCTAGTATTATAGTCTTACAAGGGCTTTTTCAATTTACTCTTGATCAATTGAGCATAAAGGAGACATCAGATTGGTTTCTCTGCAGAAGACAACATTGTGGTCCTTTCTCATACATTCTCATTTTCTTCTCTCTCTTTCAACTATTTATATTCTCTAAAGGTTATATTTGGACTAGAAACAATATTCTACAATTTTGCTTGGTCTTATACCTCATCTTAAATCAAGTTACTATATTATATTTTCTGAATTGATGTGGAATAAGTCATGCACCAATCTAAACCGCTGGAGACTGTGTTAAAATCATACAATTCCTACCTGATGTTTCATAGAATATGGGTGTCAGACTGAAAATTAAACAAATGGGATCAGGAAATTGTTTATTCAATATGAAATGACCTGTGTTTTGCTGGCTACATGCCGAATATCTAGAGTTACCTTCCAGAATGAATGGGGACGGTCATAACGGTATCTTATTAATTCATTTAGTGTGGAACTTACCTTAAAAAAAGAGCGGGAAAAATGATGGGTTTCTGTTTTACACGTGTAGAATCGTCAACTGGCTCAAAGCAAATTATTTAAAAAAAAGATGCATTAATCTGTTTCCCCTGCCAGTTTAAATACATAATAATACAAGTAACACATACACTATTAGCATAACTAACGACTGTAACTATACAATCATCTTTGTGCTAGGAATAAAATCAGTAGTTAAAGTTGTCTGAAAGAATAGCAAAAGGTTCACTAAATATTGGCTACAGAAATCAGTTCATTCAGTTCTCTCTCGAGCAACTTTAGTGTACCACCTGGCTCTCATTATACAGTTTCTCAAGAACTCTCATTAGCATTCAATACTGATGCATCTTAGACAAAAACACGTAGGTGGCTGAAATCACTTGTTAAAGACAAGTATTGAAATTAAAGCGCCTGCTGTTTTGCCCAAGAATCAGGAAATCCAGTCAAATCCAAACAAAAACAAATAAGTATTCCTGAGATAGGAATCTTTACATAGATTTTTAAATGAAAGACATGGAAACATGGACTGGAATATGCCTTAAAAAAAGAGAGAATTGCTATCTATAAGAATTCCATCTTTGCTGAGCAATCTAAAAAATCAATTTTAAAGAAAGCACACTAAACCAAATGAAATGAAATGTATTCATAAAATCACACCCACAATGCTTCTGGTTGTATGTGTGTGATAATAAGGACTCAATATGGTCCTCCAAACAACACTCACACTCCATATATTCTTCTGTAATAACTAATAATTTACACAACAATACATAACAATGCAAAAAAAAGAGCAATAAATCCATACTCGCTGTTCTATACCTTTTTTATTGTTCAGTATTTAGCTGTCCAGTGAGACAATGTCAAGATCAGCTGAGTCTTTTTTCCAAGCTGCTGTTTATATGTAAATGATGCTGATTCTTAGGATTCGTCCAGAACAAGTGTATCAGAATTGAAATAAATGTAGTATAGTCTTACTATTTAAAAACCCCTAGACAGCAGAGATATAAATTACAACTATAGTTTTTCATTTCATGGCTGTCAATAGGACGCAGTGTGATAGAGATGATTGATGTGCATTGATGTTCTTCAAACAACTTTGTTCACTGTAATAATGCTGAAATAACTGTTGCTTGGAAAGAAAATAATGAAACATAGAATGGTAATAATAAAAGAAACTTGCATGTGTATCCACATAAAATGTGTACATCTTAGTTAACTAATAATCGATCAATGAATCAATAGCCTGTCTCTTTTTACTCTTTAAGTCTGTCTTGGCCGCATACATTAGCATATACATGTACATAAATCCATTATGCAAAAAGTCCATGTCAATAATCACTGAGAATAGTGAATGAGAACTGGCTTTAGATTTTTATTAGTTAGAGAAATGAAAGAAACGACCCACCTTGTTTGGTCCAGATAAGAGTGCACATGTATAAGCGATTGTTGAAGGAAAGGAGGATATGCAGGATGTGCAGGATGCCGGTGCTGTGCGTTCCCTCTCAGGAGACTGGAGACTGGAGACAGCTGAGCTGTGCTTTCTTCTCTGCTGCTTCTGCGCATCCAAACAACCGCCAGTCTTCTACTGCTGCATCCCTCTCACTGTAACATTCTTACACACACACACACACTCACATGCACAGCATCATGCTGCCCCCATCATGGAAACCTAATTGCTTTTCCTGTGTAATGGAATCTGATTTCCATTTTTTTCTTTTTGGATTCACACTTTTTTTGTTTTACTAACCTTGTGAGGATATTTCATAGACATAACTAATACTGCAGCTAATTACTGCCATATCTAACCCCAACCCTAACCTCAGAAAAAATATATATATGAGGAATGGAAGGAAACTGGAATATGGAATATATATATAAAGCTGCAGTTTCCTTATGGAGACCAGCCACAAGGTCAAAACTGGCCATTCCTGAGCTTGTGAGGACATTTGATTCCCACCACTATGCCTGCACCACCACAAAACCCCACCCTCCACACCCTGATTCCCCACACCCTCCTTTATATATCTGAAACACATTTAATGCTTGAGCATTAATACTTGATTAATACTTGAGCAAAGGAAGGAATTTTGAAAGCTGCAATATAATGTCAGAAAGGCAGATACATTACTCTAACTGTAAATACAACAGAGTTTCTGGATTTCGAATTGCATATAAATTTCTAAACGCAGTGCTTCGCATAATTATTTACAAATAATAATGCTAAAAGTAGTGATTGCTTGTATTCATCCTTGTCTTTGTGAAACCCCAAATTTAGTATTGGTGCAACCAGTTGCCATAAGAAGCCACATAATTAGTTAAATGGAGCCTACTTGTGTGCAGGCAAAGTGTCACATGACCCCAGAAAGTCAAGACCCCAGAGTCTGTCAGAAAACATAGTTAAAGAAACAGCAAGGGGTTATCAAAATAATTCTGGTACAAAGTTCTGGGGAAAAGTATCACTCAGACTTTGAACTTCCCTTGGTATTTGCGTCTCCTGACTTAAATTATTGAGGATTTTAAAATTGTGTGTCCATCAATGGAACCCTCATAACTTTGGAGAATTGAAGAGTGGTAAAATTTAATTACAATGTGGGAAATACACTATAAGGCCAAAAGTTTGTGGACACCTGACCATCACACCCATATGTGGTTCTTCCCCAGACAGTTACCACAAAGTTGGAAGCACGCAATTGTATGGAATGACTTTGTGTGCTTTAGCATTAAGAATTCCCTTCACTGGAACTAAGAAGCCCAAACCTGTTCCAGCATGACAGTGCCCTTGTGCACAAAGCGACGTCTATAAAGACATGGTTTGCCAAGGTTGGAGTGGAAGAACTCAAGTGACTTGCAAAGAGCGCTGACCTCAATTCAACAGAACACCTTTGGGATGAACTGGAACATTGACTAAACCTCAGGCCATCAGTGCCTGACCTCACCAATGCTCTTGTAGCTGAATGAGCACAAATCCCAACAGCTACGACCCAAAATCTAATAAAAAACCTTCCCAGAAGAGAGGAGGTTGTTATTATAACATCAAAGGAGGGAATAAATCTGGAATGGGATGTTCAGCAAGCACATATGGGTGTGATGGTTAAGTGTCCACATACTTTGCGCATAAAATGTAAACAAAAAAGTGTCTGAATACTTATTTTCTTTCAATGTATATTTAAAAAAAAGATGTAAAATGCCCTGCTGTGTCATGCAATGAGGCTGCACACACACACACACACACACACAGTAGCTAAGGCTTAGTTATCAGCTCACAGCATGGTTACCGTGGCACATCACTTCATGGTTAAGTCATTCTATTTCAGCTTGCAGATAAGAACAGACCAGCTGTCCAGTACCGATATACTCATCAGTCCACATCATTCAGAAGCACTGTTATTCATCAATTCAATTCTTCTCTCTACCTTCTATCTGAACATACAACCCAAAACATCTTGTAATGAATGAAAGAGGGCTATTTAAGTCACACGCTTTCATTCCTTAGATAGTGATCCTTTTAAAGTACCATGAAGTTTTATTTTCCTTTGAATTTATTCAAGCACTAAGGACTGCTATCATCCTAACAGATCATCTTGGCAAAATATAAACAGGTTTCATATTTCTAAATAGTGTTTGGAAAAATAATATAATGCACCTAAGTATACACAGCCTTATCTTATTACTTGTTTTAACGAGCCAATCAATTCTTCCGATTAATAAATAAATAAATAAATAAAGCTAACAAATCCATTGAGGACCAATTCAAGTACCTATGAAATCACTATAAAGCCGGAAAACCAGTAATTATTAATGACCGTGCCAATAGTCTTTTATCACACTGTTATTGTTATAAAAACAAATCTAATTTGCTCGTGAAAATCCATACTGAGTACATTTACAACGATTGAGTGCATAATTCTGAAAAAAAACAAACAAAAATATGTATTAATTAAAAAGAATGTTGGGTAATCTACCCTCACTGTCCACTTGTCCACCTGTACACATGCACAATTATACAGCTATTCAATCAGCCAATCACGTGTCAGCAGCACAATGCATAAAATGAGGCGGATACATTCTGTGTAAACGGCAGTTAAAGATTTTAGAGATCACAATTTGTCTCCATTCTGATGTTTGACGTGAACATTAACTGAATCTCTTGATCTGTGTCTGCATTCTTTTAAGCATCGTGCTGCTGCCACATGATTGGCTGATTGAATAACTGCATAACTGAGGTGTTCCTATTAAAGTGGATGTTGAGTTTATATCCTAATTAATTTACATTTCACATGATGAGCATATTAGATTCGTGGAACACTCATGAAGCAGAAATGGAGTCTCTGTATGATAACTCCGGAAATATGCTGATTCCAGATACAGTAGGACCTACAATGCATTATGAATTATGATCAAGTTTGCATTATCTGCTCTAGATTTTTTTCTCTCCATGTGTACAAATAATCACACCCAACATGTCTGAACGTGTTTCTACATTCCTATATGACCTTTCCATTCTTGAGTCTTCAACGTTGCTTTGGTCTGCATTACAAAGCCATTTAAGGGAAGCAGTTGCCAGGGTAACGGTGTGTGAAGATGAGCAGCGGGTGTGAAAGTGATGAAGCATCTGTTCATTCTAAGGTGAGAGCATGGCATTCCCTGTGTTCACTCGCTGAGTATGTTTGAACAAGCCCCTTCCACATCAGGAATAAAACTAATAACAACCGCAAGCTCAGAAATGCTGCTATAATTGTACCATAGAATTGTACAATTCTGTGACCATGCTCATACTTGACAGGACTGGATTTACATTTCAACACCTGCTGGAACCATTACTAACCCTGTCTTATGAGACTGATTCCTCTCCCAGTGGGAGCCCATCTGTTCCCGCTGCAGGTGAAGAAACCTTTAATTAATGTCCCAGGCATCAAATGATATGTTCCTGATAGCCCACTGTGGCTGTGGCTAAGCCAGTGTACACATTCTGCTCAGTGATATGATAGATTCTGTAATGGAGAGTTTAGTTTGCAGTCGAGTGTTGGACCTCTGTATTGTCAGAAGATCACTGAATTCCCAATCTGCCAGCTACAAAACACAGTCTGTATGTATTCAGGCACTTCAGGGAAAGGTACTTATTAACTACTGAACAGTTCATTCGAGGGCAGGCCTGCCTCAATGGGCTTGAATGAACTTAGGAGTTCATCTAACAAGTGATTATACAGTGTGTCTGAAAGCCCCCCTTTCATTATTTTCTACTTCATAAGGTTTGAAATAGCGAAGAGAAGGCAAAGCTGAAAAGTACCTTTCATAACCTAAAACCACAGATTATGTAAATGATACCACATTTTATATGCAGCCTTTTAAACAACTGTCTGAAACTGAAACTGCTGAGCATTTTATAATGTGTGTTCATTTGACAGGCATGCTTCGTGGATACAAGCAAAAAAAATCAATACCAAAATTGAGTAACACATGTAGTAAGTGAGATTTTGAAAATTAGTATTAGCATATTTTGATTTTAACAAAATCAGAAGTATTGGTATCCGGTCAAGGTTGCACAGAAAAACAGCACTGAACCTCTTCTTGTAGTTTCTAACAAGGTCTGAGATGCCCCTTTATATTTTTAGATTTGCGCATGTGCTCGAGCACTCTCTTCATATAATATAATAACTGAAAGTTATTAAAAACTGAAAAAAAAAACTGAAAGACAGTTGAAGATTGGAAAAAACATCACCTGGTCTTTTTTCAATCTTCAGCTATCCAGTTTCGGTGAGTCTGTGCCCACTGTCGCCTCAGATTGCTGTTCTTGGCTTGAAAGAATAATAAGTTATTAGAGTTACTACAGGCTTCCTGTTAGGTGGAATCCATCTGGCCGATCTCCATAGACCTCTCTATTAATAAGACGTTTCTGCCAACAGAATATCTCCTCACTGGATGATTTTTGTTTGTTTGTTTTTTGCAGTATGATGTGCTCTAGAGACAGTTGTGTGTGAAAAAGGAGATCAACAGTTTCTGGCATACAAACCAGCCAATTTGGCACCAACAATCAGGCCCATTCTGATGTTTGCTGTTATTATGTATCTGCATGATTTTATGCATTGTGCTGCATTGTGTACATGATCGGTTGTTTGGATAACTGAATGAATGAACAGGGATCCAGATTTTCCTATTAATGTAGCTGTTGAGTGTACATTTTGATCATGTATCTCACATAAATGTCTTAATATCCTGAGCGAAAATCAGTCCTTTGGAGTGAAACTATGGTCCGAAGTGCCAAATTCTTTAGGAACGTTACACTTATACATAGGCCTATAGGATCGCTAGTTAGAACAAGGAAGAGAACAAGTATCTGTCTCTTTGAAAAGTTGAGTATGTTTATTCTGCACTTCTGCTTTGTCAGATCTCCCTCCTTTAAATGTCACTAGAAAGAGAAATGCAAAAGAAGTACTGCTCTCTTGGTTAAATCTTGAGAGGGACCACAAAAAATGGTGGACTCAAGAGAAGCTCTTACTGATATTGCGTCACCATTTTATATCACAAATACTATATGGCTTTTCTAATAAGAGATTGTGAAGGTTTAGCATCCAACTGATGGCCGACACACCCTTTATTTGGAAGAAAGACAGAGAATGACGGGAAGAAGAGAACCGATAAGGCGAATGTACCCATATTTAATTTTCACGTCACTACAGTAGGTTGATGGCAAACTTTCCACTGTGATGTTTGCTCTCACACCAGTTCAATCAGCTGGCAGAACCACTGCCTGAAGACCACAGGCTTCATGAGTTTGCTTTTAGTGTTTTATATAATGATTCCACATTGTTGACAATTAAGACTGTTTTTGTTCAGATTAATACAAACCAAGCAGCTTCTAAATCTGTTACATATTAAATAAAGACGTTACTGCAACTCATCAAAAACGCTACAGAAACAAAAGGGTTAGTGTTTTGCAAGAAACAGACGTATGCATGAGTTTTTATAGCAACAGTATTACCTTATCTGCATCCTCTCTTAAACCCTTTATACCCTCGCTCTCTTTTTTAATCCATCCTGAAACAGTCCAGATTGAGCTGCTGTGTTTTTTTTTTTTATCACTTGAGTGATTTTTACAGCAGAGGACAGAAACACATTCACACTGTCATAACTGTTCACATCAACACCCTCAGCATGCGTACACCACTGCGTGTCTTGGTGAGAAATCATTAATGTGGACTTGCATTTTTCTTCACATGACTGCAGCCATATCAGGAACATTGTTTTTAATTCATGATCTAAATTCCAGTCCTGTTTGCCCCGTTTGTTAAAGAGCTACTCCGTATGCGAGAGTAATAAATATGTAAAGATAACATTCACCATCACTGAAATGTATTATGACTAAACTCCTTTAGATGTCTGCTTAATATGGGGTTATTTACCAACTCTGATATTCTGATTGGAACACACCATCAAAATGTGTCTTACTATACATACTGTGCCTTGCATAAGTATTCACTCCCCTTGAACCTATTCCCATTTTATCACATTACAACCTGGAACTGCAATGGATTTAATCATGATTATATAGTAAGATTTATGATAAAGCACCTTTACAACAATAGTTTTCCAAATTGTTGTACATACATACGAATAAAACTGAGACTAAAAACATACATAAATAAAGAATAATTCTAAGAAATGTAATACGAATCATTTAAATGACAAGAAGGAAAATTAAATATCCAAGCATGAAAAGATGTTCTTAGTATTTCATTTGAAAATGGTTAAGGCTAAATGGTTACCAGTTAGCCTTAACCATACAACAGACAGGAGTGACTGATCAGAAGATCCCACACACCTACAAGATGTCAGGAATAAACTAAATTAGTAGCCCATAATTTAAAAAGGGGAGGGGGGAGTATTTACAAATAAAAAAAAATGTATAATGTATGTTGAATAAGTATTCATCCTCTTTACAGTAAAATATATAAATTAGTTCTGGTTCAAACAGAAGTCCCATATTTAGTTAAAAGGAGTCAATCTGGAATAAATTACAATATTAATTTGATTCTTCCATGGGTGATATGGTGGTGTTGTGGTTAGCACTGTCGCCTCACAGTAAGAAGGTCCCGGGTTCTCCCCATGCATGCGTGGGTTTCCTCCCATGGTCCAAAAACATGTGAATTAGGTTAATTGGCTATTGCATGTGTGAATGGTCCTAGCCACTAGGGGGCACAGTTAGTGTTTCGTGGTGCCGGTCCCAAGCCTGGATGAATTGGGAGGGTTGCGTCAGGAAGGGCATCCGGTTTAAAAAATCCCAGCCAAATCGATGAAGCGGACGACAGACGGTCGCTGTGGCGTCCCCGAACAGGAAATAAGCTGACAGAAGAAGGATTTGATTCCTCCATAACTAATGAAACAGCATTGATTAGGTATCAACCCAAATCTGGGACAAATTTCTGGAAAAGTATAAATCAGATTTTATTTATTAAAAAAAAATATCCCTAACTTCGAACATCCTGAGATGAAGAGCTTCAATGCCAACAGCTTCCCTTAACAGGGATGTCTTGGCTGCCTTCTTCTTACTAATAAATGGATGAATGTCAAAAATCTTCACTATGCAGAAAATGGATCTTGTGTTCCTGAACATGAATGTGCAACCTCAAACAGTTAGGAACAGCTACTGAAGAAAAGCTATTTCAGACATGTGACCTTACTGTGACACTGTTGGGATCAATTGCAAAATAGAATTAGTTTCTCTGCTGGTTACAATGATATTTCCATATAAACCCTCAAACATTCAATTATTTGCTCTTGAGATAACACACTAGCGAGAACCTCGGACAGATAAACGGATGGACAGACAAGCTGAAAACAGAATACCTCCAGCACCTGGTGAAAGAACTGAAAGAATATGGCATACCCGCCCCTCTGCCTAGAAGGGGCCGTCCATCAATAGTCAGTGACGTAAGAAGGGCATTAATCAGAAGACAACATGATGCTACCAGCACCATGCGTCACTGTGGGGATGGCGTTCTCAGGCTGGTGAGCAGTGCTGGCTTTCCTCCAAACGTAGAACTTTTTGAAAAAGGCCAAAAAGGAAAATTTTGGTCTTATCAGACCAGAGAAGCTTCATCTACAGTATGTTTGCTGAGACTCAAACATGATTTTTTCCGAACCCTTTGAGGGATTTCATATGGCTTGCCACTCCTGCTTTGTGGAGTGTACAGGCTACGTCTGTCCTCAGAACAGCTTCTCCTATTTGAGCTGTGGTTCTCACCAGCTTTTTCAGAGTTACTTGGCCAAGCTAACATTCAAATTCATGACGTAACAAAGGATTCATGTTTCAGATCATATAATGTTTATTAATTAGGATTACAACTACGTTGGCAGTAACTGGTAAAGACCAGTCCAATGGTATCTGATCACGGACAGTTTGTATCACCTTATCTAACAGTCATACAATTTTCTTTACTGATTATACATTGGGTATAAATTTCAATAAAAGTCCTATGATGCAACGGATATCACAACAACTTAATCGCTGACGTTCATCTCACCATGTAAAAATACCTACACAACAGTCTTAATATTTCTGAAAGAGCAAGTTTTTGTTTTGCTTTCCTTAATTCTTGCACATTATAGACTCTGCTTAGATATTAAAAGAGTGGACATATTTAAATAAATCCAAAGAAACAGTGTGTTAGTGTCAATTACATGAAAAAGTAGTAAACTAGAACACAAATAGGCAGTTTAGGATCTTCCCAATACAACTACTGAAGCAGTTGATACAGTAACACGTCATCCAGAGGGCAACAGCTGCACTGCTATTACCACGAGGATATCTAAAGCACAAAAGGCTCAGATGCATTTAAACTCAGGCTGATTGTAAAAACCGAAACTTGTGGAACAAAATAACTGTTCTTTAAAAAAAAAAAAATAATAATAATAATAATAATAATGAAAAACAAATCACATTTTAAAAATATTTTGAACAGCTGTGTAGTACAATTACTCTCACAAATCAACATGCATGCTCATT
Source organism: Notoglanidium macrostoma (assembly GCA_030068235.1). Taxonomy (NCBI): domain Eukaryota; kingdom Metazoa; phylum Chordata; class Actinopteri; order Siluriformes; family Auchenoglanididae; genus Notoglanidium; species Notoglanidium macrostoma. Next base: position 14,533,576 of record JAQQZR010000001.1, read on the forward strand.
GTTTGGGAAACACAGTCCATATTAAATGTGAGAATATTTTAATGCTGTATGTCTTTTTTTCCTAAACAAAACCTGGGTTAAAGCAGCATACGTATGTGCTAAATTCCGTTTGCTTCAAGTTGTCTCCTCCTTCAAACCAAACCCATCCGCTCTACATGAACATCTGATTTAGGACCTGATCTAATCAGATTCGTTATATTATCTGAAGGTTTCAGCATATCTGAACCAGAAATAATATCCTTTTCAAGTGTCCTCTCTTTGTCCATAACATGTTGGCATTTAGCATCCTTGCCACCGAGGTTAGATATTCCTCAAACATCTGCTGAAGAAGAAATGTAGCCCCACAGTGCCTTACTTAGCGAGCGAGCAGAACTCTACCTATCCAGTTTGGACTTTGTCCTCTTGAGGCCACGCTGGACCGTGTGCACTGGGTACCTGTGTAATGGGGGTGCAGCGATGGCTTTTATAAGTCCCTAAATGTCGGAAGCTGCGGCCACACTGGTAGCAGGTATAGGGTGTGGCGCCGCTGTGGATGCGCATGTGTGTGTACAGGTTGCCGAGCTCTTTGAAGCGCCGACCGCACTGGGGGCACGCGTAGGGGCTTTCGCCTGTGTGCACACGCTGATGTCGTTTAAGACCGGAAAGCACGGGGAACCCCTTACCACACTGCGGGCACGGGAAGGGGCTCTGCGCGCCGCTGTGGCTGAGCCGGTGGCTCTTGAGGCGAGCGGCGTGCCGGAATCGCTCCCCACACTCCGAGCACACGAACGGCTTTTCGCCCGTGTGGATGCGCCGGTGCTGCCGCAGGTTGCCCAGGTAGTTGAAGCGACGGCCGCAGTCTCCGCACTCGTAGCCACCTTCTACCTTCTTCTCACGAGCTTGGGATTCGCTGGAGCTCGCCTTCCGCCACACCTCTCCCTCGCTGCCTTGCCCTCCACTGGAAGAGGAGCCGGACTGAGCAGCCTGAGCGCTCTCGTCTCGGTGAATCAGCTTCATGTGCTCCTCCAAGAACGACGAGTCGGGGCAGAGGGTTCCACAGAAGGGGCAGATGAAGGTCGGCGCAGAGAAGTGCTGGTCTGAGGAAGAAAAAGAGTTGGGTTCGAAAGAATCTTATAGTAGTGTAGTACTAGCAAAGCTGAAGCTTGTGCTTCGAACCAAACACAAGGCAGTGAGCTAATGTTTGCGGTTTCTGATTAAACAACCAGCTCGTCAACAACAGCAGATGACCATAACACTCATATGTGCTTGATGAACAGCTCATTCCAGATTTAGTCCCACTTTGCTGTTATTTAAAAAAAAAAAAAAAAAAAAAAACACCTCCTGTACTCTCCTGGAAAGGCTTTAGGGTTTGGAGCATGGAATGCTGGAACATATTTAGGTTTCTTGGTTCCAGTGAAGGGAAATCTTAATGCTACACCATACAAAGACATTCTAGACAACCGTTTGCGTCCAACTTTGTGCAACCGTTTGTTCAGGTGTGCACAAACTTTTGGCCTCATATAGCATTTAGGCACTAAGAAAACTAGCTACTGCAAATGGCAAAAAGGTTTATGATTGTGCAAATGAAAATCCAGAACATCTGAAAGGAAAGTAATCAAGCAGCAACGCTTTGGTGACCATGTTTATATGCAAAGGTTTTCAAAAGTGCAAATTCTTTCTGGATATACAAAACCAGTCAAAAGTTTGGACACCTTCTAATTCAATGTTTTTCTTTATTTTTATGACTTTAAAAGAGACTGGATAATGA
>JAQQZR010000001.1:14549407-14554407 GCA_030068235.1 Notoglanidium macrostoma
ATTCACACCTATGGGCAATTTAGAGTAGCCAGTTGACCTAATCTGCATGTCTTTGGACTGTGGGAGGAAACCGGAGTGGGGAGAACATGCAAACTCCGCACAGAAAGGCACCCTGGCTGACCCGAGGATCAAACCCAGGACCTTCTTGCTGTGAAGCGGGATTGATGGCCATGCTGCAGCGATACTGCAGGCCATGCGGGTGCCTCTAAAGTGGTTTCATGACAGATCAGGTCATGACCATGCTTCCTGGGCTTGATTTACTTTCAGCGAATCTTATTCTGAAAATACTCAGTCATTTACAATTTCTAGGTCAACCATCACCAAATACAGGGGACCAATGCAAACGGTCTATACTGACTGCAGTAGTACAGTTGTCATACCCTGCTACTTGTTCCGCGCCCAGCGCGCGGTAAAATCTCGGCCACGCGCGCAGCGGGCGCTTCTTCTCCGTTGCGGAGGCACGCGCCTCTGCATTTGAACGGAGAACACCCGAACTACAAGAACTACAGTTCCCATGAGCACCTGCTCCCAGCCAGTAGGCCAATCAGCGGGGAGCAGGTGGCTCTCATTGATGGACTAATTGTGCCGTGTTTAAAAGGACTGCTTTTGCGCTTCCGCTTTGGCGAAGCATTGACTTTCTTTAGTATTGTCTGCCGAGCGTATATTACCCGTGTTTGACTCAGTCTTGTGTATTTTGACTTCTCTTTTGGATTGCCCCTTCTGACTCTGTTTGTTCATCGCTCGACCCCTGTTTGTTTGTTTACTCTCTCTGCATGCCGTCTTTGTACCTCGTGTGTATATAGTGTAATATAGTGTATATAATTAAACCCAAGCTGAGTTTCACCTGCCATCTCCAGTCAACCTGCACACGTGTTCCGACCAACCCAGCACACGTGACAACAGTCACCACTAGGAAAATGACTAATAGAGATAATACATGGGTCAGGTCACTGAGCTAGTTTCCTTTTAACATTCTGGATCCTAATAATAGCAAAATCAGAATCCTAAAAAGGAGGTGGCAGAATCCATCTAAGAAACATACACAGCTTCTTAGAAATGCTACTGTTTCGCATGCTATGCTTATAATATGTGATAAAAGTGGTCAGTGAACATGATTGGTTTGTGACCAGTGACCTTCTCACGTTGACAACTCCAGTAGTACAAAGTGGGAGTTTATGTAGTTCAGACTGTTTCAGGTTTGGCTGAATGCTCAGCTCCTGTTTGTGAATGCACAGCACTACTGACAAGGGCAGGTTCACTCATCCTGAGACACTGGTATAGTCCATGTATCTCCCTGCAAATAAGGAAATTGTAATGTCAGATACCTCCTCCAACCAAGGCTCCAACATATAAACATTCTCTACATGCAAGCCAAAACATTTTCACCAAGAGGGGAAGATCGTAACCAGCTAGTGTAGAACATTATCACCACAGTGCTGTTCTATGTCAACCACTGACTGACCACAAAAATCACAAGTAATATTGAGGTGGGTAAGCGAGCTCTGGAAGTGGGCAGATGCAAACCTTGTCTTAGGAGCTGTCTACATATTGGGCCTTTGCGATCAAAAATTGTACGCACTGTCTCTACCTGTAACTGCAGATTGGCAAATTCACAATGAGTTAGTTTGGCTAATGTGAGGCTCCTGCAAAAGCCTGGAAGTCAAACTGAAGTCAGTCACAGTTCAATGTGATTTACAGACAGGGTAGAGACAAACACTTTGAAAACTATCTGAACTTCACACAAAATAACAATCTTGAAAAAAGATCTACTCTGACCAGAAGAGTATGCCACTCTTAAGTGTGCCAATGCAGAACCCAGGTATACAGAGCCACATAATGTACACGTTTGGACATGGCTCACTTCTATCTGAAGCATACTCATAAACTCAATCGGTCATTCATTAATATGCTGTAACCAATTTATCCTGGTCAGAGTCACAGTGGATCCAGAGCCTATCCTGGGAACATGAGGCAGGAATATTCTTTGAATGGGATGCCAATCCATCCCAGGGCACCACACACACACACATGCTTACATGCTCATTCATACCTAGAGACACTTTGATAAGGAAATCTGCCTACTGGCATGTTTTTGAGATGTAGGAAACAGGAGAACTTGTTAACCTCCACACGGCAACAGTAGCCCAACCTCAAGAAACTTTCATGAACTGTTGTCTGGCATTCGTTATATCATATTTCTCTATTTCCTGATGTTTAAATATGGATAATGAACCCTGTTCAGTTAATTAGCATGCAATTAAATCTAATGAATTTTGTCCATTGTTGATACTGCAGTACGTTTTTCCCCATTTAATAAATAAATTATAATAAATTCTACATAGATTCGTTTTGTTCCTAACAACATACTGTACAGATTTAGTGTATTTACTATAAAATATATTCAGCTTGACATCAATAAACAAATAATATGGTATCATTGGAAATCATGCTTTGCCATGTTTGTAATCGCATATTAAAAGAAACCATTTACTTTATTTAATCATCTTATATTTATATTTGTCTGATGCTTTAATCCAATCTGACATATAAGAGAGGCTTGTGCAGTCATGTTCTCAGCACTGAATTACAGTATAAATCCAATTAGTAAGCCGTGCAGGTGAATCCTATACTAATGCAGAAATCTTTTTATCCATAACATTTTTTATACATGAGCAGCAAAACTACAAATCCAGTTTCAGGTATTTACCAACTGCATTTTCCAACTCACACCACAACCCAAACAGATTAACTAAAGTTTAAGGGGGAAAAAACCCAAAGCTGATGTAGGTGGAGTGGCAAAACAGGGGATGTGACATTCAAAATCTGCTGGCACGGTGGTAATGACAAACCCACACTGGTCAAAAAACTGCTGCCTCAAGTCTCAACAAGGCCAAAAGTGCATTTTTCTGACTTCAAACTAAGGCTGACACATGCTGAATATATTCAAAGTAATTCCATAGCCTTGTCCGTCAATCCATGCAAATATTAAAAGAAAATATATATATATATAAAAACAGACTGATTAGTCATCAGATCTGTACCAATGTGTTCATATGTGGAGAGTTCGCTGTGAAATCTCTTTTGAGAGTGATTTCATTAAGCGTGAAATCTTTCATCATTCTATGTTTTTGTCAGAATACTAAAGTTCATGTTCTTTGACTGCCTAAGAGAAAACTCAACACAACACTGTTAAGCACTAGATTTAGCATTAGATTTCTCACTGACATACTGCACAGCAATTAAGTTATGTCTACATTCACTTCAGTTTCTGATCAAGTATACAAACAATTTTCAGGCATAATATCTGTCAAAAGTTAGTGTAGGTCCTGGACCTAAAAAAAAAGCGATTTACCTGTTTGCCTTAAAATTTTGAGTTCATTGAAAGTTATACAGTAAGTTAATTTGTTTACCTTATTGTGCTACTTTTTTTAAATATGAATTCATGAACTCAAAATTTTTAAGTCAACTAGGTAATTCATTTTTAAATTTTTTTTTTAATAGTGCACGCTGACCAGGATAACATGGTTACTGAAGGTGAATGAATGAATGAATGAATGAATGAATGAACATGATATGTGCATTAAGATTACGAGAAGTAAAAAAATCCAGCCATAATATAAAGTTCTGTTTGAAAAGTTTACATTGCAGACTGAAGTTAATATATTATGTTCCTTAATTTTAAATTGGCATACATCCTAAGAATACTACTGTAAAAATACTCACTGTAAAAGCACAAAGTGCGCACATATAGAAAAAAAACATTCATCAAGAAAATAAATGAACTTGGTGTAAAGTTTATATGTGATTTACCATTTGATTATTTTTTTGGGGATTTTTGAACATCAAAAATTTTAATTGTAATGAAAAAGCAGGGGAAAACCTTACTTGAAGTGAGTTATATATTTATCCACAAATATCCCAGCTTAGTTCTTAAAATATTCCAGCATAATTTAAACCTATCAGCTTAATTACACTAACAAATTGAGGGGGGAAAGACTTTCAACATAAGCATGTTATAAGTGTTATATTCCAGGTGTTATGCAGCCCAAATATATACGCCACTACATCTCTGCATATAATTCATAGCTATCTATTTCTTTGTTAGGTATTTTTATTACTTTTAAACTCTGTTGTGTAGAGGTTGTTATTAATAGTTAACATAAATATGTACAACTATTTAATAATAGCAGTAATTACGTGTATGTTTATTTACATTACATATCTTTCACTAAAGATAAAGTATATAAAACTTCAATCTTGATGCATGAGGAATAAAATACGTATCAATAATTTTACTTATAGCATGATTTTATTATTTTTTTAGTAAATATTAAATCCACTTTATAATTATACACAGGTCATTACGAGTGTACAATAATACACAGAATAGTAGCAAGGTCATTTAAGCAATATCGTGCAGGCAAGCGCGCTCTTGTACTGAATATCAGCCTGACTGTGATTCAGCTGTATGTAATCATAGCCGTGCTGATCTTCAGTACAGAAGCATGATTGTGAACTTGATTGTATACTTGATAAGCAAAAAAAGTTAATATTGAGTAACTGATATTTCAGACACAATATGAACAAATTTTCTATTTATTTTTGCTCCGTCAAACAAAAGTAGTTCCCAGTTAAGCCTCAGATGGATAACGACTGACTGACTGACAGCCTGTAGATAGTGTAGTAACAGTTTCAGTGTAATTAATTGTTGGTTGAATTTAGGTTTTATGTAGTGAACACAAAGGAGTGGAGTGATACAACATATTGAAATGTACCAGTGTATACCAGTTATACCAGTTATAATAAATATCAGCGTTCTTGGAATGTCACTGTTGTATATCATGGATTTAATATTAGTACTTTTTTAGTTGAATTTTTCAATTTTATTAAAGAAAAGAGAAGAAAGCTTATAAGTCAACATAAGCTTACAATTAAGCATAGACATGAAGTTTTACAAATACAGGCTGTTATATCAAAAGTCCTTTACAAAGAAATCTTTG
>JAQQZR010000001.1:14559407-14563107 GCA_030068235.1 Notoglanidium macrostoma
GGAAGCAAAAACACAGAAAACCCACCTGTAATGTTCATATCCAGCGTAGTTCCATTCCCAAACAGTATCTCTCCACACGCAGCCACAGCACAGTAATAAGTTCCAGCATCGGAGGGACTGAGGTTCGTCTTGGGCAGGCTGTAAAGGCACGTCTGTTTAGGAGAACCAGCTTTAGGGTTCTTCTTACACCAAGCATTGCTGTCTTCATGAGTGTAAATGATTCCTGGATGAGATTCTTCTGAGTTATGTCTAAACCAGTACACACTGTGTTCTCCTGCACAGCGATTAGAGATGACCGTACAATGCAGAGTCACAGAATCTCCGAGATGAGCCGGTTCTAGCACAGGCTGCTGGTGCACAGAAAGGCTATCTAGCTGGGAAGCTAAATGAGTGTTAAATGACTTTGTCAGTACTTAGGTTCAGTGAAATAATGGGCAGAAAAATTAGCGTCAATACGAAAAAACAGATGTGAAATTAACTTTTCACATGTGGACTTTTCACACATAACACATGTGCTTTAATTTGCTCACATGCAATGCTTTACACATTGTTCATTTACTACCACATGTGAATTATTTTACACGTGACTTTTTCTTTTTACACATGATTTTCACATTAATTTACTTATCACATATTAGTCACATCTAGCCACTTACTTGAGTTTATAGCTTTTCGCCCATAAGAGAATAACTACAAATACAATCTAACATGAATCAAAGCCATAATTACCTTGTACTATCAGCTCGGTTCCTTCCCCAAACTCCACTATGTTGGAATGAGCGCTTCCACAGTAATATGTGGCCGAGTCAGAGAGCTGTAACTCTTTTATTTCCAGATGAGTCATGCCTTTCTCGTTCACCATGTTAAAACGAGCATTATCCTTGAATTCATGATGGAATGTGGGCTTTTTGTCATATTTGTAGAAATTGGCGATGAGTTTAGGCTTCTGACCAAGTTTATGTTTGTACCATGAGAAGTGCATCGTCATATCACTTTGGTAAACGCAAGTGATGCTCACATTGTCTCCTTCCTTAACAAAAACCAGACCCTTGTATGACTGAAAATCTGTTTGTGTTTTGACAAAATCTGAAACACACACATAAACACACATAATAAATGACTGGTTAACTAAATTCTCTGATACAATATGATAACTTTTGAATAATTCAACTTACGAGCTGGACAAAGGAGTAAAATGAATCCAACAATCAGCATTTTTTTCACTTTCTTCAAATAGATTGTGTGACTTCTGAAGAAATGAAGAAAATGTGTTGAATAAGCAGAAACTTATGGGAGGGCGTGCCAAAAGTAAGTGTGTCTTAAATAGAGGTACTGTTTGTGCCTGTTGTGGTTATTGCCCTTCATCTATGTGGTAACTTGACCTTCTTGTGTTCCGACTAACTTTCACACATCTGCAAAATGTGCATCAAAGCAGATGAAAGAAAATGACAATGTAATCATGCATATGTAAAACGGATTAGCGTCAGACGTGTTATATTTCCTTTTACAGTTATGTTTTTCTTTTCATGTTCTTTACAATGCTTTACAAAAAAAAGAAAACAACAACTTTTTCTCCATTCGTTACATTTTATGGTATGCAATTGTCACAGACTTTTGTTATAAAGAATATTGTTACTACATGTGGCAAGAACATTGTGGTTAGATTTCATCTGATTTTATACATATGAAGTTACAATATAAGGTAATGAATACAAAACCCTCATCCTCATACCTAACCTAATGGTCATGAGAATAGTTACAAATTTGCAAAAAATCGAATGCACAGCTTCCATTTTCATGTTTCCTCTTTCAATATCTCATATAGCATGTCTAGAACAATTGTGTAGCTTTTGGGGATTTAAGGACCTCTCAGGTAGAAATATGTTACTGCAAGTATCCTAGTGGGGCATATAAGAGGAAAAGCATTCAGATGGCGATGCAAGCATGAAATATTACATATGGTTCACCTTTAGGCTGAGTATTAAGAAACGAACATTAATTCAATTCAATTCAATTTTATTTGTATAGCACTTTTAACAACAGACATAACAGCTTCACAGAAGAATATAAATTCTGAAAATAAACTTATGAATCTATAAATTTAAATATATATATATATATATATCCCTAATGAGCAAGCCTGTGGCGACAGTGTCAAGGAAAAACTCCCTGAGACAAGAAGAGGAAGAAACCTTGAGAGGATCCAGACTCAAAAGGGAACCCGTCCTCATTTGGGTGGCACTGGATAGTGCGATTACAATTAACACACTTCTGTTATAGTGTCGAGATTTGAGTGCAAGACTGTTCGTGGTAATTTAAGTCCTATTTAACATTAATCTAATGAAAATCTAATATGGCTTCCATTTTTCAAGATGGCCACCAAATTATAGCTACTGGGTGCAATTATTTTCATATAATCAAAACAAACAATCCAAAATTAATATTTGAGGGGTCAATTCCTTTGTTTTGAAACATTGTTTCTATTTTCGCAACATTTGGGTTTGTAGGATGGATTTATTGATTTATGATTTATTTATCATTTTTAGAAGCTATAAGACATTTTCTGTCTCAGTCGCCTAATATTTTACTTACCGATTCAGATTTCATGCTACATAGGCATCTGGATGCATCATGTATTTATTGTACCTCAGAACTGACAGCTTTTCACAGCTATGTTTTTCCACAAAGTGCAGTGCAACTCAGGCCAAACCGATAGCATTTGCATCTTCTATGGCATTCGGTCTTACATCTGCATTTCGTCAGCTGCTGGCAATGCTTTGAAAATGGTTTGATTTGTATACAACAAAGTTCCATTCAGAGAAGTCCCTCATGTGGGTGTTGTTTTTTAATTGATAACATGTCTGTGAGGTATATAGAAAGCCAATAAGTATAATTCACATTGTTATTGCCCAAGAAATAAGGTATCAGCTCTGTGACGGCTTCATAGTAGAGACCAAAATTTGCTTCACTGAAAGACCAAATTAGAGTAAAAATGAACAATTCCATTGTCAATACCAGGTGGCAAAATTGAAAGTAGTGACTCCACATCAGTTTTCCAGATTCAACAAACCAATTGACTTGTTGACAGTTTCTTTAGTGTATTCTTTATGAACTGTGAACTTATGAACTATACAGATGTAGAAGACCCAACAGTAGTTGATCCTACATACTGGACCTGATTGACCGCCAATAGTGATCTTTTTGCTTTTTGCTCTGTACAGCCTGTACGAAATCTGTGAGATTCTGCAGTGTGAATAGGCCAATTTTTCCAATGTTAACATGATATCTTACCAGTCATACCAGCCATGCAATGAATTTGTAACTAATGTTAGCTCATACCAGGGTCTGTGCTAGTACTCGTTCAATGGGAAACAATTTTTGTGCACCAAACATACTATGGCATTCAGGTTATTGGGAGCATTTGAGATTAGTGATATACAAGTTACTGTAACACTAAACATATCAGTTGCGATGATACTACTCCGTTGTGATCTATAAGAATGTAAGAATGCCCCTATGGTTTTTACCAAAATCAACATCAAAGGCACATTTAAATGTTATGCACTAGGCTTAGCTAGTCATACTTTCACTATAGTAATCATAATTTATAGTTTTATACCCCGTACACTACCAGTCAAAAGTTTGGACACACCTTCTAATTCAATTATTTCTTTATTTTTATGACTTTAAAAGAGACTGG
>JAQQZR010000001.1:14608349-14625490 GCA_030068235.1 Notoglanidium macrostoma
GTTCACTGAAAAGCATTCCAGGTGACGACTTCATGAAGCTGGTTAAGATAATGCCGATTGTATCATCACGCTAAATGTTGGCTACTTTGAAGAATCTAAAATATGAAACATTTTTTTTTTCAGGGTTTTTTTACACTTTTTTGTTTACCACGTAATTCAGTATATGCCGTACGTGTTGCTTCATAGTTTTGATGTATTCAGTAATGTTTTACAACGTAGAAAGCAAAAATTAAAGAAAAACCTACGAAAAAGAATAGGTGTATCCAAACTTTTGACTGGTAGTGTATATAATTAGTATTTGTGGTAAGTCATGGGTTGTGTATGGCATTAAATATGTTAAAATGGCATTAAAAAGCATTAAAGTAGATTTTCTGATACCTGCAGAGACCCTGTATTAGATAATTTTATATGACTTGAATGCTGTAGTGCTATAGAAATAAGGTTTAGGTGTATTATAAATGCACCACATGACTGAGAAGTGCTATGCTGACATTTTAGACATGTATTTTAAAAGCTAAAGATGGCTGACAAAGGAAAAAAAAAAACAACATAACTTCTTCAGCGTGTCTTGCCAAAGATTGTACAAGTCTCTGGAACTGTACTAGAGTGATTAACACCATAATTAACACAATAACACCATGATTGTCGAATTGGGTTGAGGTCTGGTGACTATGAAGACCATTCAATATGATTTAAATCATATTCATCCTCATCAACAGTTTAGTGCGTCCTCATGTCCTGTGGATTGGTGGATGAACCACGCTCACCAGAATGGAAATGTTTAAATATAGGGCAAAGGTGATTAACCAGAGTAGCTTATCAATGCCAAAGAAAACCACATAAAAGAGCCGCCATTTTAATTTATCGCCTGTTTGTATTTCAGTGCAGTGATTGATAAGGTCAGTTGATATAAACCCGAGAAACTTGAACAGTACACGCAGTTACATTCATTGATGTAAATTTAATTATTTTGAATACAAGTCAACTCTTTCTTTTGTTCTGATCGAAACATGAATACCTTAATGGGTTATCGTTCCAGGTTTACTGACCTGTCCGAGTTGTCGTGTTGGTATTTAATTTGATTGAATGGCCTTTATGTTTATTTAGTATTACAGTGTTCTGCCTAGGTTAAGAAAGAATGAGTTAATGAGAGCCTTATAGCACTAAGGAAACAATTGTGCATCTTGTTCCTATATTTGGACACTAAGATTTATCCATTGTGCTTTTTCAGGGCAGTCAAATTCTAAGCGGTCTTTCACTGGATGAGTATAAAACTACACTGAAGACGATTGAAAAAGCTATCTTGGCCACTGACCTGGCCCTATACATGAAGTAGGTACTAGGCATCAGACACAGCTGAGAGAATAAAATTCAACCCTCAGTAATCAACACAGTAGTTAAATGTTATTTTTAATTACAGTAAAATGTACTATACATCGTAAATGTTTAAGATTGAATATTAGAGACTTGGATATGTTTGTAAGCAGTTCTGTATCATAATAGTACATTTTATGTACACATCTATCCTGGTTTAGCACATGATCATATTTAGTCGTATTACCTTGTTCAGGATTCTGAATAATCCAGTAGAGGCTTCTGTTAAGATGATACCGTACCAAAGTAATGGCACCTACACTACTTGAATGAAGATTTGTTTCGGTTTTCTAGCACATGCAAACATTCGCTCTGTTTTCCAGCAATTAAAGGTACAGTTTAGCTATGGGTGGCTAAGAATGCAATAACTGAGGGTTTTTCTTTACTACTCCAGGAAACGAACAGAGTTCTTCGAAAAAGCAAAGAACAACCAGTTTAATTGGGAGGACGATCAGCACAGAGACTTGCTAAGGTGATTTCTCTCAGAACAAATTATATATGCCATATTCTTAGAGCAATTATTTTAAAACGCTGTCATGCATAAACAGAGGTGTTTTCTGTCCACTGCAGGTCCATGCTGATGACCGCATGTGATATCTCTGCCATTACCAAACCCTGGCCTGTACAAAAGAAGGTAAGCGCTAAATAAGTTTGTAAAGTTATGGGCACTGATCGTATATCCCTTTCAAATGTGTATATGGTATTATAGTACGTCATGCCTGACACAGCAATGTTGTGACTAATGTTTAGTCACTTTCTGCCTTCATGTCTTTGTAATTTGTTTTACACTACCTTTCTCATCTTCTCCCATTACCTTTCCCTCTCTCAGTATACATCAGTTTGGCAATTAGCAGGCTAGGAGGCTCATTAGAGGAGCTTTGCTTCTGTCAGCTACTTACGCACACACACGTGTACACACAAACACATCCAAAGCAAAAACCCACAAGTGCACTTTCAGTTCCTGCTGTACACACACATTATAAAATGTGTGTGTACAGCAGGAACTGAAAGACAGAAAAAGCCATATCTTGTTATATTTTACTTAGTATATGTATTTTATCTTTTGCACTGTATTATAAACATTGAAATATTTTCTGTTTCATATGGTAAGTTGTCTAGGTAGTATTTAGCAGCCATTTTTGGCAGCAGTTAGACATAAATGTATATAAAACAAAATGCTGATAGAGTCGAATATCCTTTTCTTTCTTTTCTTTTGCCCTCTTGCAAAGTTGTACTGAAAATATTTATGTTTGAGTGAAATATCAGACACTCGAATTTGAATCAGAGATGTCTGTACACATGAGAAGTGAATGATCATTTTAGTTTTAATAATAATTTTTTTAAATAATTACACAATCATCTGTAGGAGTCACTAAAAGTGTCTCATCACAAATATGTAATGCAACATTGACTTGTGTTATGAGTCAGATGCAAATTTGATGCTATCAGTGTGTTATGAGCTGATCAAGAAATTTACTGCTAGCTCAAAATCAGCAGCTAGAAGTGTGACCCAAACATCTGGGACATTATGTGAACATGATGCTCTTATTGCTGCTTTTTACATGCTGTTTTAGGAGAATAATCAAGGACTGGGTGTTGTGATGCATCCCGACATGAAGCAAAGCTCCTGTTACTACCCCAAATATGATAACAGCAGGCCTTAAAGCTTCAAGTTTTGTTCCTATTAAATAGTAGGAATTTACCATCTCCAACAATTTTTATTAATTGAAGCATGACATGTCATACACTTTATCTTTTTATAGTTACATTTAACATTGTGGAACATCTGCAACACAAATTCCCGCTATCACTTTGAAATATAATAGCTATAAACAATCGTTCCCGCACCAGCTACTTTCTCTTTCTAAAGAGCGGCTTAATCTCTGAGCCATGTTTTTTTAGAAGTAAATGTGGAGCATTGTTACTATAGAAAGTATAGCACGTAAGAACGTGCCATCATTATTGTCAAAGCCATGCTGTTATATGTTATACAATAAAATAACACTTCTCTGGGATAGGCAGGTCTGTTGTAGGAAGTGATTGTAGAGAGCGGACAGGAAATAGAAGGGTAATTTCATACAAACTAACTTTTATGGAAGAGAAAAAAAGTGCACCAGTAAGAACCTGTTCGCATAAAATTTGGTGGTGTTCTAAAAAAGTGACCTCTAAATATAATCTAAAATGGTTTGTGTGCTGTACTAAAACAGCGTGAGTCTTCGTAAAACACTTATAGTGACTGTGTAGCGTGTGAATGTGTGTTATGCGGAGGCTTTGTGCAGGAACTGTCGAGCTGTTTGTACAGACAGCGTGTACTCGTAGTCGGATTGTAAATCACTGAAGATGGAAAGAAGCACAGAGAGAAACTAGAGCTGGGCTCTTAATGCAATAAGAAGAGAAAGGGATGTGAATCTTGTAGTACGAAGGTGAAGGTTTCTCCCAAGTGCTGACATCCTGTTTGTTTTCCATCTAACACTTTTTCTCTGCGTGTTCTTCGTAGATAGCTGAGCTTGTTGCCACAGAATTCTTTGAGCAAGGGGACAAGGAAAGAGAAGAGCTGAACATTGAACCTATTGTAAGTTCACTTCCTGCACATTACATCACACTGTCCAAACAGCAGGGCCATGTCAAGAGCAGCGTCAGATTTCACAACTTTTAAAGACTGCTATTGCCTCTCATAGGATCTGATGAACAGAGAGAAGCGTGATAAGATTCCCAGCATGCAAGTGTCTTTCATCGATGCCATTTGCACACAGCTGTATGAGGTAAAAGGCTCATTTATCATTTGCCAGAGTCTTTCTCTAATCTTAAATAAGCTGTGTTGGACAGTTAGACAGTATAATAGCTTGTAACAAAATGTGTGTTTTTTCCTTCAAAATATTCACCCCTGTGTACGCGTGTGTGTTTTCTAGACACTGGCCAGTATGTCAGATTTCTGCTCCCCTCTACTGGAAGGCTGCAGGAAGAACAGGCAGAATTGGAAGCTGCTTGCTGAACAGGCTGAGGAGGCCAGCTTACTGAACGGAGGGCTTTAAACGCCTCTTCCCAGTCAGCACAAGATAAAGTTTACCCCTTTTCCTTACCCCAGGGCCCGCTTCATACCACACCCCACACCGAAGCTTTAAGCAATGAATTATTTCCAATCACGATTCCTGCTATGAAGAGTTCACCAACCACTATGGAGCGAAATGTTATTTTACCTTTGGGATGTAGCTGAATCATATTGGTTCCATGTAGCTTGGGAGGGGGTGGGGGGTGAAGGGTTACAGAACACTAAAGCAATATGGTCTAAAGTACAGACATATTATAAGTCACCTAGATGTGTTTGTTACTTTAAAAAAAGTCACACAAGCTCTTGTTTCCTGTGAAGAAGAGGAGTGATAACAGTTATGCTTAATGTTTGTATCAGCTTTGGAAGTCAATAGTTTCTGCCTGTCTAGTCACTGAAGATCATGCTTTCAGAAATGAGTCTAATTGGGCATTCAATGGTGAATTCTTCCTGGCACTGATTGAGTAGAACTGAGTAAAATAGCTGTGACTTGCTTGGAGCTTTCCAGGTAATCTTAGAGTAAGGGAGCTGGTTGGAGATTATGATTTTTTTATAGTCACTCCTAACCCTCCATAGTGTCTATGCGAGGACATTTATACAAACCTTTATTTATTGTTTTAGTCCCGTGTCAAGGTTTTCTGTAGCTCACTCACTGAAATGAAGAAGCAGAGGCACAAAGGTAATTTATTCGTCACTACAGTGCACCGTACGATTAAGCTAATATACTCAACTTCAAAGGAACACACCCACTTCAGATATGAAGAATGTCCATTTTTTTCCCACATTGTGTTTTATTTTCACCTGCCTTTTGTATATTTATTGACTTTATATCATGTTGGGAGAACTTGGTTACTTGACATGTAACTCTCGCATAAAAGTAAGGAAAGAAAAAAATATATATATTTAATTGTTCACAAATATTTGAGTCCTTTATTTGTATCAGATGTATTGGGAATATATAATTGGGAAACATGTTCTCTGACTACTGGAACGAAAACATTTGGTTGTAAGGTACTAACTGTCCAGAAGGCATATGGCATATTCACTTGAAACCACCTTTAAGTCATTTCCTGAGCTTATCTGTGTCAGGAACGTGCATCGTTCAATGGGTATAACTAGTGCATGTGACCTCTGCTGGCTGTTTTCAGCTTTGTGGTATTTTCTCTTGCTCCAAAACTGATGTTCTTAATTTGTTCAAACTAGTGGTCAACAGATTGATCGACCTGGCCAATTAAATAGGCTAATATTGTGTATTTTAAGGTAATCAGCACTGACCACTCTGCAAGCATGAATGATTAATAAAAGTGATTAAGCTCCTTCTTTTGTCCACCTGGCAATCACAGTATGCAATGAAATGCTTCAGAGAAAGTACTGGCACAGGAACTGAACACCTCTGGGATGAATTGGCAGAGATTCCCACAGCCTCATTCCAAAAGCTAGGGGAAGCTTTCCCAGAAGAGTGGAGGCTGCTGTAACAGCAAAGGGAGGAACCAACATTGGAATGGGATGTCAGCTAAACAAGCTCGTGGGCTTGTATGATGGGCAGGTGTCACATACTTTTGACCATATATTGTATTTTATATTTGTCACAGGATATAGAAACATGCGTCATTAGGTATTTCGCTACCTGCCATTGTTGCAGAATGCACACGCTTCGTGAATGTAAATTGTTTTAGCTTTGTAGTGATACATCTTCTCCAAAACTGATGTTCTTAATACCTAATAATAGTCAAACTCATAAAGGACTTTAAAGCTGATTCAGACATGCCAGTATTATCATTTCAAACCAGAGCATATTAAACAAGAATGAAATTCATAAGTGCACCTACTGATTTTGAGCATTTGAAGTAAATCAGTGTCTTTGAGCATCTTATTTTGCAGCCAGTCTATTAGTGTACAACCTGAATGGCTTGATGTGTTTTGTAACCCTGCCAGATTGATGTCTATTCAGAAGCTTCACAGTATGAGCAGCACAGCACTCTCGTTCTTTCTCATGCTGATCAGATCAGCAGGTGTCGGGGAACCTGGGCTTTGATGTGTGTAGCACAAACAGTTCAAAGAGGAATATGTCATGTCTCAGCTGAGCAACACTTTCTCTAATGCAGACCAAAATCACAGCAAACCTACCTGCGTTACGGGGATTCATGGATAATTAAATATATTTGCCATCAAGTCTGCTTTCATGAAGAGGAATATAAATATGCTGACTTAATACGTGCAATATTTCAGAGCGTCACATATCACCTTATACCTTCTTAATACCACACGAAGCTCTTAATTACATGTTTAAGTCTGAGCACTGCATTCTCAACAGCAGTCAGGTATAACTGGACCAAGCAGTGCTGCCATCATATAACTTCCTGGTGGGTGTGCCATATAGTAACAGCAACTCATAACATAGCACAGGGAAGTCTTAGATTTGTAATGCATAACCCATGTACCCTTCATCGTGACTTAATCACAAAATTTTGATAAGCAAAATGATGTAGAGTTTACTTATATATGAAGTTTCTAGTTCTTGTTAATTCTGTGTAACATTTAGTGTAGATGATGACATTTTTCTCTTTCATTGCAAGTTAAACGTGTCAGTCTTTTGAGACCATCTTTACTGTTAGAGGAAAATGTACCTATTACATATTTGTGGGCAAAAACACTAACAATCTAAACCCTCTACAGAAGGGCAACATAGAAAAGATAGCATCTTTATTTTTCGTTAACCCAAAACAGAAGTCAGTAGAAAGTGAATAAGACGCAGTGTATTTACTGGAGAGGAAACACAGCCCCTTGTACACTCGAATTTAGCCTTTCTGGCTTGCGTTTATGTTGTACTGAGAGACTGGTGCCACCTAGTGGCCATCTCCAGTCATCACATTGATAACAGCAACGGTAAAGAAAACTGAACACTGTGTTAAAGCAGGACATTTTTTATTTTCAGAGATACGGTCATAAAAATCTCAGTAAATGAGAGATGTTTGTGAGGGGGGAAAAAAAAGACATGAAGACTATGTACAGAAAACAGAGAGAGAGAACAGAGTAAGTGTTTACATGGAGTTTGTACTTTTGTAGGCCACCATGCTGTTGACCTTGTGGATGGACGTGGTGAATGAGCGAAGCCGAACCTCCTCTGATTGGTTAATGAGCTGAGGCCCAGACTCCTCCCACTGCTCAGGGACCTCCAGATTCTTGTCTGTGTAGATCAGGAGATCGAATGCACCTGTCACAAATTAGAAGGTGAAAAACATGAGTAGATGTATCGCTTAAAAAACAGAAAAATTGCAAGGGAGAAAGCCTCAAGATTTTAGATAAATATTTATTTATTTGTGAAGAATTGACACCCACGGCTTGACCCCATGAAATATATTTAGTGAAGTCATACATTCAAAGGTTAATTAGCTGTACGTTACATGATGCTGAAGGTATTTATTACTTAAAATCTGGCTGCAATGCAATTTGATTAGATTTCAGTCAAAGCGTTTACACAAGTAATGCCATAATCATTGCTATATTTACACAGCTTGGAAACTGATGCAATGTCAAGCTGCATTATGGGATTGTTTTAGGGATAGGTCTTCATTTGCATGTTACAATCCTTCTCTAACTCAGCTAAAACAGCTTGTGGTTACTTTACTACAGTGTTTTTTAAAGACTTTTCATACTTCAAAGATATTCAATGAATGGGTTGTGTTGGCAAAAATACCAGAGGTATGCCCAGCAACGATATATGAGGGGGAAAAAAAGTTTTACTCGAGGTGTGGCTCAATAGGAACACCTACTACACAAGTGTCATAATGATCTGGTTATGCTAACTCCTCTTACATTTCCATGCATCTTTTCATCTCAGGTATAGCAAAGATTGTGGACACCCGAGTGTCGCAGCCGTATGTGATTCTTCAACAAACTGCTGCCACAAAGTTCAAAGCAGGCAACTGTATAAGATATGTTTGTATTTTATTAAATAAAATTAATATCTTTGTATTTATTACACTTCCAAGATTATTTTTGAGCACCTTACATGGAAAGCAGTGGGATCTGGACAGCTTTTTTTCCCCGTGAATCTAAGTATTTCAGCAGTGGTGTACTTACAGGCTGTTTCCAATAAAGGTAAGAAGGTGACTGTGGCTGTGATCTGTCTGATAACGGAGCGAATTTCTTCCTGGATGGCTTTCATGGACTTCTCCCTGGGAGCACTGTTACACACAACATAACTTCCTACATACACGTACACAAACACATGCAAGAACAATGGGTTTAATAAGCCATTATGTTTGGAAATCCACCCCTTTATGAGAATACCTGCTCTCCTTAGCTGTCTTGTCACACTCTATGTCAAACTGCCATCTCTCCAGGACTTCACTTGTCTCGAGGCATGTGATCACCACCACCAACTTCTGCACCGTGCAGTCAAACAGCCACTCTACAGCAAGGGAAAAAATGTGCAGCAGTGGATGATACATGAATGATCAGAACACAAGAGGAAAAAAGTAAAAAAGCAGCAGACTTAAATAATGACACAACTGATCAGAATATATAATAACAGAGGTGTGACGAAGTAAAACCACAGAAACCTTGAGTTATATATTAAAACTACAAGAGCAGCTTTTTTTCATCTGCAGTTTGGGCAAAACAGGCCAACCTTTGAGTTGTGTCACCACGTTGGTGAGGTAGTTCTTCAGTTTGGGGTCTGTAGTGAGCTGGAGACTCATGTCATACTTGGTGACTCTGCTGAAGGTTTCTGCAGGATAGATGCCTCGCTGGTATAAAATGCTGTTGATCCCAAATGCTGCAAAATGATAGTCACAGTTCAATCAAAGCGGAATCAAACCACAGCAAATCAAAAGATCTAAACGTGGGATTTGTTTCATTACCAGACAGGAAGTGAATGAATGTGAATAATTAACTAGAAACATGGGTATGTACAGCTCTCACAGACACGTTACCCAAGTTTCATCATCACAACTAAATCAATTCAACAGATTTATTTTTAAAGAAATGTAGCTGCATCGGATAATAACAATAGAACAAGATGTACCATTGGCTAAATCGGTTATCTTCAGCACGCTGTATATACACACACTGCTTTACATGGACGAGCTAGTTAATGCTAATCATCATGGACCAGCTGGTTAACTGGGTGAATAAAGGCAGAAGCTATGTTTAAATGTTAGCATACAAAAATGCAGTACAAAGAATCACATTTTCTGAACTGGATAACAAAGTAAGAGTAGTTAAATATGAGCGGATCACGTGACCGTGGAAGGTACATTCCAGCTTTCAGATTCAAGCTAGGCATCTAGCTAGCGAGTTCTGCAAACTGCGACGCGTCCAACTCACAAATAAGACCTAACACAACATTTTCACTTACTGAAGAACTCAGCAACGAGTTCAGCACTTCCTTTCAAAGTAATTCCTTGCAAGGTTTGAGACATTTTGTCGTGTTTTGGCTCTCTTCAGGTTTAAGTACACCAACTCCTGCAACAGTAGCTCAACTCACTTGTTTTCTTTTTACCCGCCGCCCAGTTTGAATTCAGACCGCGTTTGAACGTTTGCGCATGCGCACATTCAAAACGACGGCGCCGTGTTGATGACGTCACGCGCCTCGCACACGTTGAACTCAGAGATTCTTGTAAATGTGCTCTCTTATAAATTCTTCATCCGCAAACACAAATACCTTAAAACCGTTCCAAAATTGAATGTATTTTAATAGAATGTGAATATATCTTCATGTCTTTTAGAATTAGCAAAAATGTTTTGTTTCTAAACTATTGCAACAACATAATGTCTGTATGACCCTTACTGTATGATGTCACTTATTTTTCTGCCCATATTTAGATGACACACAACCACTTGGTTTTTATAGTTCATACCTGCAGTCACTGTGGATTTTATCTGGAAAAACTACCATGTAAGTCACTGTAGGGTCCCCGGAACCTCCTTAATTAATGGAAGTTAATCATCATAGGACCACAGATGACTAGCTGTTATTTGGGTGGTGTTGCATTCTCAGCACAGCAGCACTTGACATGGTCATTTGTGTGTTACTGGTAGGAGTGTGTCATGCACAAGAGTGTTGCTGGTGTTTTTATACGCTGTGAACACTTTATTCAGCACACCTTTCTTGTTGGCATACGTTATAGGTGTACACTGCATATTGTACTCTTCATCTGGGCTAGTTTCGTATGATAGCAGTCGCGTTTCATCAATAAAATGAGTTGATAAAAAGTGTGTAGCATGGCTCAGCTGGTCCCAACAGAAATGTCACAAACAGAAACATACCTAAACAAGGTCCCAGATGTCATCATGTGCTGTGTGGATGGAGCTTTCAGCATGGACTTGCATGCTAAACCAGTCATCAGCCATGTAATGGTGTATGGTGTAAAACAGCTCAGGACGCAAAAAGTTGATTGTTCTTCCCATATATGTTGATTTACTCTTCATTTTTTTTCTGAAAAGAACTTGGAGTTAGAAGAAGAATTGTGATAATGCATGATGTGTGCTTATTTGCTTAGTAGATGCCAGACCAATGATCAATTTCCTATGCATTTGTTCATGTCCTAAGACACATAGTGTGTACTATCTGTAGACTTGCCAGTTTCTCATTCTTTCTTCTTCATTGTCAAAGATATTATGATATTGACTAATGAAATTGCTTTGAAAGCACCAGGGCCAACCAGGGTGCTTTTTCACTTTGGAATTTGCATGTTCTCCCTGCCCCTGTGTGGGTTTCCTCCCACAGTCCAAAAACATTTGAATTAGATTGATTGGCTCCTCTAAATTGTCCATAGGTGTGAATGTGAGATGGGCTCCAGCTTTTCTGCAACCCCCAATGCATAAAGTGGTATGGAAAATGAGTGAGAGGTCTTTGTGTCAGTGAAGCTAAACCAATGTGTTAGAGAAAGTGATCTGTTGTTTGTCCAGTAGGTGACAGCAGAGCACTTTCTATCCTGCCCAAAGCAATAACTCTCTACAACACCTGACTGCTGACTTTATAGTTTATTATATTTATAAAGTATTCTACTCTGTTAATTATAGATATTTATTTTCTGTATTTACTGTCCCATGCAATACCTGGATAACCTGCTGCTGTAATACAAGAATTTCAATTTGGGATCAATAAAGTACATCAATCCATCCATCCAGAGGTTAAAGGTGACTGTTGCTAACCCTGTAGTTGAATAGGCAGCAGACAACACAACTCTTTCTGGCTGATCATCTGGAGGAGTAATTCTAATTGCCCCTTGGTTAGCCTAAAATAGTTCTGGAACTGGGCTCCATTTAACAGTTTAATATTCTATTCCACTTCTGCTAATAGATCCTGATAAATCCTACATAATGGACCAACAGAATCTTTTTTATTTTAATTTTAATGAATTTTTCATTTAAACAGAGGTATCTGTCAGAGGTGTGCCATTTCCCCATATTTATTCCTTCTGGCTATGCAACTTCTCTCAGACCATATTACAAATGAAAACATAGGCATTTCTGTTGTCTAATTCATTTCAATTAATCAGTTATCATATGACACTATGCTATTTTTAAAAGATAGACCTCAATTTAGTAAAGACATTCAGGTAAGAAAAACTGTTTCATAGGCTTCTGGACTTCATTTGGATATTGTAAGGTGTAAAGGAGCTGCTCAATTAAAACTTGCTCAGATAATATGATATACAACATTCCAATTAAAAATAAACTGAAATATCTTGGAATTAGTATTGACTAAAGCCAGAAATCAAAGAGTGGAGGAGAGAAAATTATGATCCTTTAATCAAAATGGTACAGCAGAGGTTTAAATCATGGCTTCAAAGAGACCTTTCTGTTAATGGTACATCTTTGGAAGCCAACGTAGAGGAGCATTCAGAAATCATTTATGCGACATTAGCCTTAGAAGTTCCCAAGAACCTATGCACCAAAATAGACAATATTTATTCTGATTTTATCTGGAAAAAGAAATCTCACTATTTAAAAATAAATCTCTGTTTAGGTGTCATTTTCATCCTTCAATCCTTCATTTAAAGTAAAACGGATAAAGTAATTTTTAAAGATCCGATTTGTTTGAAATTATATCCCAGCTTATGTTACTAATTCTCTTGGTGATCTTAAGTTTTTTCATTAGATGCAATTATGATATTGCAAAAATCCCTGTGAAATTGTCAGACTTTCACAAGCAAATGCTTTTAAGAGGATCCATGATTTACAAACAACTTCTCCTCACATAAATATTATTTATATGGAATAATAGAGAAAATAACACTCAAAACCAAACAAAGCTTGGTTTAATAAAGATATCATAACTGGTTATTGAACTACTTAATAATAACAGTCTTCTTTTAATGTATGAGGACTTCCTTGCCGAATTTCAGGTTCCCCTTATTCTTTAAGACTATGCTATTCTTATGAATGCTATTCCAAGTGGTGCTAGAATGCTCTTATCTATCTAGCTGACTTTAATGGTGAGAATATTTGCATTGACAGTGGCTGTCCCATATTTCCAAAGCCACCAACAAATTTATTAGAAAAGTAATTCAATATTTATACTGTATCCCCCTGCAGTATTTTACTGGAACAACATGTTTAATGGCATGAATTGGAATTGGACAATTATTGCCAAACAAATTTCTCTCAACTAATAAAGTCAAGGAATTTTCATATAAGATCACACACAGATGTTGCCCTGTTAAAATTTAAATAGCTAAATTTAAAGAAGACCTTATATCTTTTGTACACATCTTTTGGGACTGTTATTTTGGAATGACTTGAAAATTTTTACAGAAAAGAACATAAATAAGTGTGATTTTTTGCGGAGTTCCTAAACCTGACCTATTGGAAAACAATGCATTATATGTTATTAATCTCACTTTATTTCTAAGCAAGTATCGTTTACATACCAGCAGATTTTCAGGACAGAAACCCTGTTTTTATCCTGTCTTTTCTGTATTTAAACTAATATCAGTATTTAAAGCTTGAGATGCTTTCATGAATTTTCAAGGGTTTTCTTGGTTTGCTTTGTTTTGTTTTGGGTTTTTTTAAATGCCTTGGTTCCTTTTTTTGTACCATTTTAAAGTGGTATAAAAATCCCTAAGGATAAAACAAGCTGAGACTGTGGATATGCCTTTAAATTTTGGGGGTGTGCTTTTTTTAATTTAAATATGTAAATAGCATTGCTTTGATTGGATAACATCTTGAACAGAGAACTCTATTAGCCACACCCATTCTGCCAACACCTGAGGAACTACAGTTAAACTCTGAGAGGGAAACAGCGGCGGGGCAATAGTAGCTCATTGGTTAAGACGTTGGAGCATTCATGGAGAAGGTGTGCATCAGGTTATTATATGATACTTCCTAATACTATATGTTTGGTAATCTTTGGAACCTTGCCTCTATTTAAACCCAACAAGAATTTAGCACTCACTATCCATTGCATCATTCTTACAACCGGATGTTTACTCATAGTCCTGCATATCCTCCCCATTGAAACATGATCCTATTCATCTGTAGCCAAAAATCTACACTTCATTTGTCACAGCTGGACAGCTGCACTTTCATAAAAGTCTGGGAACAGAGCATCTGGCTGCAGTCTCTTTAACCATCTTTACAGCTTGTGTAGAATTTCCCTAAGGCCTATAGGTCATCTGACCAGCCATAATAGAGCTATAAAATTTCTAGAAAAAAAAAAAAGATTAATAGATTTTTAGTAATCAGGGTCATTTAATCCGTTACTTAGCCATTACCAGATAATCACATTATATAATAAAACCTCCTATTCCAGGGACTTTAGTGAATCACGAACACACTGTATCTCATAATTAATTGGCAAAATGATTCATGTTCAAGTTTATCAGAGTTAAATTGACACACTAGCTTGGCCCCAGTATGCTGTTTCCATTCCGTGTAGGTTTATATTATTCCTGGAAGGGAATAAGTGACCGTGTCATAAAATGCTAATGGTTTTTACAAACACATCTGTTATGCTCTAGGGGTACAAACCGAGGGTGTTAATGAAGAATTTTCCTCCACTCCACCATGTGTGCTTTTCTGTCATTTATTAATGATATGAACTGAAATGTTAAAGCTAGATCACTGATGTTCAACACAAAGAGCCAAGTACAAATTAACTAGATTTTTAAGAAACAGCTGTAAGAAAGCTGCCTTTTTTTCTGAATGATTCTTTTGTTTTGAAGGAATCCATAAATAGCTGGAAAATGACTTAATGGTTCCTAGGGTTAGCAAAAATGATTGTGTTTTGTTTTTTTTTCATGTTTTTTTATAAGAACCATGCAAATTTCCACACTTCTGATCAATACTAAAATTATATTGTTTTTCTGAACTATAATCTAAAAGAAATCTAAAATCGGTCTATTTGAATTAGCTCCAGTATAGTCGATAACAGTATTTTGTAATGATATACCATCTGACTTTTTTTTTTTACTTCACTGTAATTATAGTTTTTTTAAATAAACATTTTTAAACAAAACAGAGTCTATAATTGAACATGCAATAGGTAGTGAGGTAGAAGTAATCTATTCATTGACTCCATGTATAGTGAAAGAGAACTAGTGTGCAGCTAAAATGGCATTCATTCATCTGATGTCAGAGGTGTATAGCCAAGCACTGCTGATTACTGAGCTTTCTCAGTGTACTCCACTCACCATCACCCAGAAGGCACTCATCGGTGATATAAATATCATATACATGGCTAATCATCAGGTTGGTGTGTTCAGGCGTAGCATGAAAAATCAGCAGAGAATTAATTTGGGTAAAGAGGCTGGGAGCTGGTTACTGCAGAGTACTTTTTTAAAATAACAAATACAAGATACACAGCATATGCTGCACACAGAAACCTACGTATATGCAGTAAGTTTCTTTCTTTCTGCCACTCTGTCTTTGCATGTGCACCTACAATCACACTGGCCCACCAGCTCAGGAAAAACAACAGGGTTTCTGTGTAGGTGAAAGCAGAAAAAAAAACAGAGGAAGGGGAAATAGATTCCTCTCTCAGGGCTTTGCTGGGTCTCCAAGTACGACTGGCCAATGGTGCACGATTTGCTGACTACAATCCCAGATGGACACCTAGTAGAATTCAGTAGCAAACCAGGCATTTTAGGTGTAGGCATTCTGCACTGCTTAGAAAAGAATTTAAAGTGTGTTGAATGGGACTTTTTTTTGCCAATTAATCTAGTCATTAATAAAGTCCCACAATTCCCAATGCATGCATGTCAGACCAAAAACCAAGCCATGTTTTGGTTCAAAAAAATCCAAGGAACTTTCCGTATGCATCCACTATCAAACTGTGTCATGACATAGATCTGGACAAGGGTTTAAATCCATTTCTAAAACTTTGAATGCTCCCATAAGCACAGCCAGCTCCATTATCGTGATATGAAAGGACTTTGGAAGCACCAGGACTCCAGCTACAGCTGGCTGTCCAGCCAAACTCAGTAAGCAGGCTAGAAGGCTCCTGGTTGGGAATGTGACCAAAAAACTTAATGGCCACTCTAACAGAGCTTTAGAAGCCCTCCACATAGATAGAAGAACATGCCAGAAGGACATCTATCTCAGAAATATTTAGCAAATAAAACTTCATTAGGCAGACAGATCACGTTTACAATCCCATTTGCTAAATTGGCTGCTTTTTTAGGCTTTTCTAAATTAATCTCTGCATGCAGAGAGCATATATTACATGGCTATAAACATCCAAATGTTTGATAACAAGTGTAAATACCATTGGGGTATATATGGTCAACTGTTTTGCATCTTTTTTTTTTAATGGTCTACGGAGAAATGACACAATAACTAATCTGTTAATGGTGACACTAACACTATTTTTTCCTTCATTGACAGCAAATCCATGCCAAAGCCATTTCCCATTTGGTCATTTTCCAATACCCAGCAACTAGCTTGCTTTTTTCTTTTGCACACTACCAACTGAGAATGTATGATTCATGACTGAATGTCTAAACTCTCAATTGCCTATTATTGGGATTACCCTGAAGATTCATTATATAGTAACCCATGGTATAAGTGTGGTAGCCTCTCAGCTTAATTTTATGTCTGCGTCATCATGCCCAAACATGGTCACGAGTCATTGCTCGCCATCACAGAGAGAAGGAAATAGTCTATAAAACCTGTCTGGCCTAGAGTAGGTTAACAGAATTGTTGGTTAATGTATTACAGCAAACATAAAGGGGTAAAAAGCAAGAAACTTTGATATGGAGCAAGGTTTAAGAACTTTCTTGAACCTGACTAGAGCCATACGTCACATTGACCTGTGCATGCTCCCATCTGGCAGAGACGCTTTGTGCTTTTAAATTAGTCATCTGGACATCAAGCAGAACTCTCAGCTTCAGAATGAACTGAATAATAAATTTATGTACTGTATCCCACTCTATGTGTGTGTGTGTGTGTGTGTGTGTGTGTGTGTTTGTGTTTTTGTGCCTTCATGAGGACCAATTTGTGACATTTCACTATACTTGTGAGGACAATTTTGGATGGTCCTCATAAGTGGGTGGTCCTCACAGCAGTTTTCCGGGTTTTCCAAACAAAAATAAGAAAAAATAACAAGAGATAAAAAGTTTCCTTTTCGTTTCCTTTTCATTACTGACATTAATGACGTGTGTAGCATTAATTAGCTGCATTAATCAATATGTCAGTGGACGGTCCTCACAAAGATAGTAAAACCAACGTGTGTGTGTGTGTGTGTGTGTGTGTGTGTGTGTGTGTGTGTGTG
>JAQQZR010000001.1:14625590-14642705 GCA_030068235.1 Notoglanidium macrostoma
GTGTGTGTGTGTGTGTGTGTGTGTGTGTGTGTGTGTGTGTGTGTGTGTGTGTGTGTGTGTGTGTGTGTGAATGGCTGCATGTGACATAGTTTCTTTATGTAGTAATCATCCTCTTGACTGCACCTATTGCTATGCCTGAGTGGAAAAACGTTTTGACTTAGAACTTGGCATTTGGAGGAACTTCAACTCCTAATACAGAAAGACAAATAACAAAATAACTGATGAAAAATGGAAAAGGGAACTGTTGTGCCTTGACATAAACCTTGGCATGGGAAGCTTTACAGAATAGCCATGAAACCTGGAAATATATTAGGATTCATTTTAATTTTAATCATTACACTTATACAAATATAAACATTTAGCTAACATATTCTTATAAAATATACATATTCACTATATCCCCAAAAGTATGTGGACACATGACCATCACACCCATAGTGGTTCTTCCCCAAAACTTTTACTACAAAGTTTGAAGTACACAATTGTTTAGAATGCATACAAAGTAGTTGTAGAATACTTCATTGAAACTAACGGGCCCAAACCTGTTCCAGCATGACAATGCACCTGTGTGCAAAGCTCTTGGAAGATATGTTTTGCCAAGGTTTTAGCCAAAGAACATGTGTGTGGCCTGCACAAACTCCTGACATTGACCCTAGTAAACACCTTTTGAATGAACTAATACTGTATGTTGCCTAAACCTCAGGCCTCCTCTCCAGACATCAGTACCTGACCTCATTAATGCTCCTATTGCTGAATCAGTACAAATCCTTACAGCCTATCTAGTGGACCCCATCTAGCGGAAGTGGATCTAATGGAAAGCCTTCCCAGAAGTGTGGAAGCGGGGAATAAATCTGGAACAAGCACATATGAGTGTTATGGTCAGCTAGCCACAAACTTTTGGCCATAAAGTGTGATTAAAATATGATTTTGATGCAATCTGCTTCACTTCTTTAGTTTATGTTGACAGATATAATATAAGGTGTCGACTAGAGAAGTAAGAGAAAGAGACATGGAGACTTAAGAGTGATAATATGAGTGATGATTGATCATTACTTTCGTATTTCTTACTTGACTCCCCTTTTCCCTCCACCTTGACCGCTAAGCAGCATGTCAGAGTTGTCAGTTAGTTTATTTTCACTTACTTCTCTTACAGCCTAATTAGAATATGACACGGATCCATTTTCAGATAGATGGACATGATTAATAGGCCAACAGAAGCCAAAGCCAGACCTACTCAGAATCCTAGGTTCAAATCCAGCACAGCCACTTGAGATTATATTAGTTCAGGGTCAGTTGGGCATAGCAGTTCTTCTCTACCACTTCCTGTACATGTATGCTAAAAATGACAAGACACACCTAAAACCCCCTATGTCAATAAACGGGCTTGGTGTACATAAACACATGTGCAGTGCTCTCAGTTTTCTGACATGAATGGTAAAGCAAATGGTCCTGTTAATTCAGAGGGCATGCTAGCAAAACACACTGCTGTTGATTCAAGCCATTCGAGCCACCTGGATAACACATTAAGCATTCGCAGTGCACAGGCTCTCAAGAGCGGCTCTCAAGCAGCTGCGCACGTGGCTGCAACAACTACAGCGGGGGAAAAAGAAACAATCATTAATTTATCGCATATAGCTCCAGGGAAAGTAGTCCTCATGGGACAAAAATAGTTTATCAATTTGGAGTAGAAGCAGATGGCACCAGATTTCTGCTTTCTGGTTCACAGACGTCTACTCATATATTGCAATAGCTGTCTAATAATGACAGATCCGGCCACTTGAGATGCTTTAGTGGATTTATGTCTGTGAACACAATGGGCGTAGTGACACAAATCAATTTTATAGTGCTTAATGATCAGTTGAACATACTGTCAGTAAACCACTGCTAACAGGATGCAGGAATGTCCTTTGAACAATAAAATGTACCTATATGTTTCTTTGTGTGTTTTCCCATTTGCTATGATAAAGATTTCAAGAATGTGTCAAAAAAAAAAAAATGCTGTTCTGTATGCTGCCTTGTTACAAATTGACTCTCAGACAATAAAATGCATTTGGAAGGAAATCAAGAGTCTGGCTATAGTTAACAGCATTTAATGTCCAAATGCAGCACCTAACGACATTACAGCTGAGCTCAGACGTGAGTATGAATTCAATTACCTCTACATGAGTACAGCTTTTGGAAGAATAGGCTCACTCACATTCCAGAATCGCATTCCTTGTTATTGGCAGGTGTAACAGACTTCTATGGGTCCTGCTTATTCACTCATTCAGAAGGCCAGGCATGAAAATTCACATACCTTACAGAGTGAAAAATATGCAAACAAAACCTTTTCTTTAAGCTGCCAAGAAGAGAGTCCACCCTGCCCAGACATGTTGGACATCTATGTTGTTACAGTCGTGGTTGCAGTAGTTGTAGTGGATGTGGTTTACAGGAGTTATTAAGTTATTAGGCACTGATGTCTACAGTGACACATGGCATTATAAAGCTAGTTAAACCTTTCTCCAATCAGCGTGGTGGTTAGTACCACTATTAGAAGTAAAACATACAGTATATTGTTTTGATAAATTATTAAAGACTAAATATTAATAACTGTTTAAGTCTATTTCTAAAGGTATTCTAGCAGTTTCCATAAAGAAATAATGTACATCCACTTTTGCTGCAGTATTAAGCCGTTTCATGTCTTAAGTGGGTTATCAGCATACACTCAAACCCTAAATAGCATGGAGAGAAGCCCAATGCAACATGTTGTGTTGGTTGTGGTTCTTCCTTGCAGAGCCAAACAGCCTGCTGGGACAAGATTTTCTGGACCATATTTGGCCTCATCAACCATTATACGCTTTTCCTCTCCTACTCCTGATTGCTCCCATGTTGCACAGAGTCTCAGGGCTCTGAGATGACCAGCAATAAGTTCAGTTCCTACTACCGCTTTCCTTCATGTTTTCCTAAATGTACCCTAGAAATGTTTGCTCTTAAACCTTGCTGAGAAATAAATTCCTTCATATCTTTTAAAGACTAAGAAATGTCTAAAATGGCATGTTATCTTCATCCTCCTAAACACACACACAAAGATCCCTGAATATGAAAATTAACCCCCCTCCCTTGTCCTTCTGCCAGTCCAACCACGTGACTTCCCTCTTGATTACACTGATTACTTCATGCTATTATTTATGGAGCACTGCACTGTTACACAAAGAGAAGACATCTGCTCATCAACATCAGGAAATAATTGACATCCGTATTAGCAACTTTGATTACTGTCTTGTGTTTAATGTCATTAGCATGCAGGGTTTGTACATTCATAACTTTCCAATTATATCATCTTTGTGATCACAAACTGCACTCATATTTAACGTTCATCAAATAAGGGGACTTGGATCAGTTTTGAATTAGAAAATGTGAAATTTACAAATTGTAACCCATGTACTAATCCATGTCGGCCATCCAAGAGGAATTAACCATATCTGAGCCCTGTTGTTTAAGTGCAGTGATACTTTTTATTTGAATAAAAAGTATTTGTGGACACACAATATCTGAAACTATGGTAAGTGCATAATTGTCATATTGCCTTATATTATCCCATTATTAGTATACTATCAAACTTCTGGTCCTTTAAAAATAAAATCTCCTTTAAAGTTGAAAGATTTCACAACACTTTACTCCTGATCCCATACAGCTGATATAAGACCCTCAAGTCAAGTGTTACCGTTCCTTACAGCTGCAGTAACGGCTGGTAATGCTTGTGAAGTGACTCACCAGATAATGGGAGGCAGAATGCTGGTAAAATTTGCTCATTGTTCAGTTTTGTCTTAAGGTCAAAAATCTGCAGGGGATAATGAAGTCAGATCTACGGAAAAGGGAAATTCTGGTCTTGAGCATCTCGGAACAGCAGGATAGCCTGCATGAATGTGCTGAAAGGCCATCTGGCAACCAGTATGTTACTGAGTGAGTCAGGCAATGGAGGGAGGATGCCTGAAATGTCTTATATTACTGCTTATAGAAATATAGCTATGCTTGAGGTACACTGTGGTCCACATTTGTGCATTCTATTTAACTGCACATTGCAAATGTTAACAATGGCCAGCAATCCCAAAATGAAGAGGATGTGCTTGAATGGAAGACACATTAAGCACATAAAATTGTAGGTGGTAAAGAGGAGGCATACAGACAAGGCTATGAATGATTTCATTGTTTTAGCATGAATATGGAGACATGCATTATTATTCAAGTGAATCCATATAGCATCACAAAACACACTGGTGTGTGGCTAAGAGAGAAAAAAAGCAAGTGTTTTCTGTGCTTGGAGGGCTTGTTCATGGATTATAGCAAAGCATTTTTGGTTTTTAAAATAAATGTTTTTTTGGGTTTTTTTGTATACTATAAATATTTCTAAAAATTCACAATGAATTGATTGTTCCATTAGAGTTATCAGATCTCTTTGGTTAGACTGAAGGAAAAACCCGAGCTTAATGTACAAGCTTTTAGTTACTAATCACCTGTAGCCTGATCTATCAGTCCAGTAGCACATTATACACCTTAATCCTGGTTTGAATGTGTTTCAGCTGCTTATATGGTAAATGCCAAGCCACTGTTTCTTCTCAAGTTTTCATGAGAAAGGTATAAGTAAGCAAATGTGTGCGGTGTTCTCACATTCATTTGGCAACAGTAGCTGATTGCTGGATGTGAGTCTCACAGAAAGTGAAAGACAGAGAGAAAGTGGCAGGACCATGTACAGTATCATTTCCAGCTGATTCTTTCTTGCATCATAGGATCATATCAAGTGATATCCCCTTTGTTCAAGTTATATTACCCCCCCAACCCAACCCTCCAGCCACCCCCCATGCCAAGAGCTCATGAAGACATAATATGAATGGCAGGCAGATAGGCAACTGCATTCAATGTTTTCTTTATTTTTTCCTTCATCAGTAATGCTGGTTTCCTGCCCTGCTTCCTCTGAATACCAAACATGGTTAACAGAAAATCTGTAACCCTTTCGTTCAAACCAAAAACAACACTAAACTTGTGTTCTGTTCTCTTTCCTTCTATGCAACTTGTACTTTATTTGTACAATGTGTGCGTGCAATCTTCTTGTAGTCTCTCCTCTAAAGGCATGTGGGAGTAAAAAGAAGATAAAGAAAATAATCCACCTTGGTCACATTCATTCAGGTCTGGATAACCATACAAGGCTATCAGGCACAGACCCATGGGCCAAGAGATCACAGGGGCCCTAAAAACCTGCACCAAGTAAGCTCTGCTGCTCCAGGGTTGACCCTTGAGTGACCCTAATGTGCTATTTTTTGGCAATTCAAATACATTAATATAGCTTATTGCATTATGTGTTGATGTGGTGTAAATCCTGTAGGCTATCCACAGCTATTACTGTAAATATATCATGTAAGCAATGGGTCATTGGACTGTGAGTTGCTCCTTGCTGTGTATGCGTACCCACTGCCTGGGAGTTGGGTGGACCAAGGAGGCTTTCGTGACCAGAGGCCCTTGATTTCCCTTGATTAAACCATCCATGCATTCATTACACACATGGATGTGGCTTCTCAATCACTGCTATGCTAATGACAATTTATGGATGTGTCAGTGAAGCAGGCTGAAAAATATCTAGAGGGTGTTTCACTTGGTGTAATCAGGCTGCATGAATTTACAGTCTGAGCTAGAAAGAAATAAAAAAAATTGAATTGAAGAAAATTGTAATGACCAATGGTGGTGCTGTTGCTGTTGTTCCACAAACATCCAAAATAATCTGTATAATTTGTCAGCAAAAAGTAGTCTGATGTGTATGCTAAAAAATAACACTTACAGATCTGCTAGTTCATTACTGCATGCCTATGTTTCCAACAAAGTTCAGGACAAGAGATGTCAACTGACATATCACAGCCAACTTCAAGAGCACTTTGATTACACAGATAATGAAAGTCTTTTGTCTTTTATCCAAAATGTCTTGTTTTGCAGAAAAATTCACAGCTGATATTGAACACAACTCAAGTATTGACTGTAACGCTACAGATCAGACTACACGAATTCAGCCCAATTTTATAGTAGCTAACACATTTCCAGCGTCCGGCCTGATTATGAACGTTGGGAACAACCAACAGGCCTTGTAGTAGGACATAATTGAAGAACAGTGTTCTGGCACCCCGACAAAAGGTTTACCATGACTGACAATTTCTTGACCCTCCTCCCCAACAACACTCAAGGACATAAAAAATGATTTGTCGCGGTCAAACTTGCCAGTTGCCAGTCTCCTGCCCAAGACACCACGAATTTGTGGCATTATGGTTGCCTTTGAAAGACAAAAAATATCGTGTGGCCTGATCCCAGCAGAAGGAAACATTTCAGATCAGTGGGGTGGCCACAGGGGTGGCAGCTGCACAATCACTTGATCCTCCTAGTCAACTTGAGGAAACAAATTGTCAACTTGAGTAACAAACATGGCAAATCTGTGATTTAAGGTAGAACTGGGTGGCAGCTGCCATTAGCTGGATCAACAGCTGCCACCCAGTTCTACCTTAAATCTTACACTTGTCAGGTCTGATACTCTTATTCTATTTATGCAGACTTTATGTGTCTAGCTATTTGACTGTAGGGTTGTAGGTACACTAGAAGCCTATTAGGGCAGCTGGGAAGCTAGCACAGCAATGTTATTATGTGGCCATTCATTTTTTTAACTGAGAAACAAGGAAATACCCCTTTTGTATAAAAAACAAACAAACAAACAAACC
The DNA here is from genome assembly GCA_030068235.1 of Notoglanidium macrostoma. Lineage (NCBI taxonomy): Eukaryota > Metazoa > Chordata > Actinopteri > Siluriformes > Auchenoglanididae > Notoglanidium > Notoglanidium macrostoma. The sequence continues at coordinate 14,632,322 of JAQQZR010000001.1, forward strand.
TGGACATAGCACGAGCATTAACAATAGGGAGGTATGACACTAGTATTATTTTTATATGTGATTTTTTTTTTAATGCTTACATTTCTGTGTGTGTTAATCTAAAAAAATACACTTCGCGGTTTTAAAGACGTTAGAGGAGATCGTGTAAACCTAATTGCCAAGCGCTTCTGCTCCACCCGCTGGCGCGCGCGCCGCCTCTAGTTGGAACGCACGCACGCACGCAAGCACGCGCCGACCCTGGCGTGCAGACAGACACCGCGCTGTGATTGTGGCAGCAGTGTGTAGACCTTCATGAGCCACTTGGACTTTCGCAGTGAAGGCGGATGGTGTGAGCGGCGAGGCGCGCTGAAGAGGCGGCCATGTTGGTGCTCGGGGTTTTGGCCGGTTTCTGCCTCTGCAGCGCGGCCGCCTCCGGATACGGGAGATGGACGAAGAACTTTCGCACCAGCTCAAACGAAGTGGACAAGCCCGGCTCCCAGCCGCACATCATTTTCGTCATGGTGGACGACCAGGGCTTCAGGGACGTGGGATATCACGGGTCCGAAATGAAGACGCCGACGCTGGACTGGCTCGCGGCTAACGGAGTGAAACTGGAGAATTACTACGTGCAGCCGCTGTGCAGTCCATCCCGGAGTCAGCTCATGACCGGCAGGTGAGCAAGTCATAGCCACTCACTGTCATGGCAGCTCGTACATCAGGACCTGCTCTACATGATCACTTAATTGCATGTTGTTTAAGGCAGTGTGCATAATGACAGTATCTCTGCAGATGCATGGACACTTCCCTCTGCACCTGTACAACAAAAAGCAAGCCATAGCACATAGGAGTGCTGTTACTGGCAATACTATAATGCAATATGCTGGTGCAGTAACAGCCCATACATTTGCATAAAGCATGACAATTACTCAGTACTCAGATTTACACTGTAGCACATACAGTTTACAGTAAAGACCTCTTGCTCAAATCTACACTACAGTGTGTGCATTTTACAATAAAGTCTTCTGTAGTACTGAAATCTACACTAAAGCATATACTGTATATTCTGCAGCAAAGACATCATTTCTGAACAACAGTACTGAAATCTGCACTCGTGTGTGTATATTTTACAGCAAAGACATCGTTTCTGACCTACAGTACTGAAATCTTCTCTATATAAGTATAATAAGTATGTGTATCTTACAGTAAAGCTCTAATGTCGTCACAAAACTACTAAATTACTAAAAGTGCACACATTTTGCAATAAAGAACTATATTATGAACTAAAGCATGTACCAAAGTGCCGCAGTTCAGGATATCATTTATGCAGGATGTCACACTTCTTCTGACGAACAGTTGTGGACAAAACAAATGTGGCCATTCGGTGGTTACACAATATGCCACAATATAAATCATGCAAAACACCATGCACAACTTCCATTTAACACCCTTGATTCTCTTGTCAGATACTGTGCAGGCATTGTAGTACATTATAAAATGCTGCATCTTCATGGAAATCCCCCCAACTATTAACTCATTCTGCAATGCTCATTTCCAAGCTTGTGTGTCTTCAGGTTAAATATGTTCGTTATATAAGGAATACAACATGACAGTCTGTGCTGTTGTAGGGAAATAATCCACCAGGGGGTGGTATGATATGGCCTGAAGTCGATTATTTTTGATAACAGCATGGCCTGAAGTGTTTTATTCCTCTCATACCACAGCAATTTGCCAGCTATTACAATATTTAGTGTAATAATGAACAAGGCATCATACTTTTAACCATTTATACGCAATCATGCACTTTTAGTAGTTCCTTTATCCAGGGACACGGTGGATCCAAGAGACTATCTGAAAACACACAGCATGAAGCAGGACCACACCCTGTCCATTACAGGGCACCATGCACACACAAACATGCACACACACATTGACAATTAGGCTATGTTTACGTTACCAAGCTGAATTGACACAAATCAGATTTTTTTTTTTTTGCCTTAATGTGACTCAGATCTGATGTTTTCAGGACACAGAAATTCGATCTTTTCTAATCAGATTTGAGTCACTTTCATATGTGGTCCTGGTGCGGATACATATCCAATTCGTGGGCATGCGGCATGAAAGCGGACAAGATCGGCATTCGTGTGGCTTTTTTCACTGAGTGCAGCAGTGCCATCAACAGCTGCGAAAACAGCAAAAGCTAGCCGTCTGGCCTTTTTTCACCCTCTCAACCTGATCATGTTCAGCTGAAGTATTTGCCGACCTCCAGAGCAAAATGTGATGCATACATTAGCTTAGCTACTAGTGTGTCCATTTTGTTGGTTTTAATACCTTGAGTTGTCTCTCAAATATGACCTTTTTTTTTGTGACACAGATGTCTCATGCAAAAACATGTCAGTGTTCGCATGCGTGCCGTTTCGGGGGAGAGTTGCGTTCTCGTTATGGTTACAGATACAGATAACTTGTAATTATGAATGTGAACCGTCAAGATGGGTAAATCCGATCTGAGCAAACAATTTGGAGATTCTTTGCCAGTCCACCTCTGGGTATGTTTTTAGAGGTGGTAGGAAAACGAAAAACCCAAAGGAAACGCACACACAAGATAAGATATACTTTATATCGTGGGGGATTATGGGAGCATGCACCAAAACTCCACCCGTGCACCATAACCATTTATAATTACAGTTAATGTTATGGAGTGTCCATGAGACAAGTTAGTTCTTGTTATCACTTATGTTTTAACAGATATAAACAGTTCACCAGCGTCTTCCTTTTTTCTCCCTCACTCCCTCTTGAAGTTATTATCCAGCTTGTCATAATACTGGAAAGCACACAATCCTCTGTCCTGATATACTGACCATTACAACACACTAACACCCGATACTCTTTCCATAAACCTTAAATAAACGTCTTCACAGAAAGCGTCACCATATCAACAAGTGTAGGTTTTTCTTTGTTAAATAGCTTTTTTTCAATCCAGTTTTCATTAGGCTTAGATTACGTGGAGTGGCCTGTGTACAAGTCTTACTATGGACATTACTTGACCTTACATAACAGTACATAACTTAGCATGTTAAACTTATCATTTGAATTACAGTCAGCACTGTAGTCAGTTACGTGGTCCTAGAAAATAAATCAACATCTTCTGATCCATCAGATTTGAACAATGCTGTGAAAATACAAAAAAAAAACCTTTAATGTAGAGTAGAGCGGTTGATTGAATTCTTTAAAGCCCTCCACAGAACAGGAAACTTGCCAGGCTCCTGCTTTGAAGGTAATGAAAAAGAGGCTCCACTTTCGCAATCCTTAAGGACTACAGAATAAGTAGCAGGGTTTGTGCCCATGTTGAAAGCTCTTGTGACTTTAATCAAGTCCTCTCTTAGATAAAAGAAGAAGAGCCTGCAGGGTCCAAGATATTTGGAATAAGGGGTGCTATTGTTTGGATCTGTTTGCTTTCTGCTCAGGAATATTTGAAGAGATCTTTGCATCGTGAATGAACAAGCAAAACCTTCATCTTATTTATGTGTTTAATAAATCAATGCAGAATGACTAGGAGGATAAACTATGGTATGGACATTAACTCAAGGGCACCAGTATCAGCAGGCAGTCAGCCTTGTGGGCAATCTATCAAACTGTTAACCAAAGTGAAAGTATACCAACATGCCAATGAAAGACATTTAAACAACAACAAAAAAAATCAACTCAGAATTTCAATGCAACCTACATTTTGTATGGCACTGAAGATCTCGCTATTATAAAGATTAATAGCAAGTCATTCAGGGAGGATTTGTCCTTTAAGCCTTAAATCAAGAGTTTTGAAATGTCTCAGCATGTGATGTCTGTATGACTGGAATTAACAGAAAAAAAAGGAGAGATGCAACTCATCAGAGTTAGAGTCTCTTGTTGAGAGAAGTCAGCAGATGGAAGGATTAGCATTTTTATCATCTACTTGACCTAAATACTAAGGTGCATGTAGATCTGACATGGCTGATGTTGAAAAATGCTGAAATACCTAAGAGGGTCTTTCATCGTGTCTGATAAAGTACCAGAGGGTGCAAAGCAGTGTGCGTCATCAATCAGATTATAATGATGGGCCAAAAGAGTCAATTCAAATCTTCAAAGATAAACTGTGAGGTCTTTCTTGTCAGCCTCTTGGTGATTAATGTACATGTTGACAAGAGGTTTCAATTTCTGGCATGATTAAGTAATGATTAATTAGAACACCGTGTACGATGGCCAAAAAATCCTCTTCACATGTACCACCACCTCCTACAGTTTCTGTCCACACTCGACAACCTGCCCATGCCAGACAAGTAAAGTTAAACCTTAAGTTGTCACTCTCGTAACCATCTTAATTAGGGGTGGTGTCAGGCATGATCCTATTTGATTTTGATTCAGTGTGATTCATAAAGATCTAGTTCATTGAGAAATATATTTATATCCTTTGAGAACCTATGATTTTGTTCAAATGTATTAATGTGAACTGTAACTGATCAGCTTCAAATTGTATGATTGGTTATGTGTTACTGCAATTTTATATATGAATTACATTGTCATGTTCAAATATACTATATGACCAAAAGCACCGTTTATGGACATCTGACCATCACACCCTATTTGGACATTCTCCCAATTGTTAACACAAAGTTGTAAGCAAAGCAATTATGTAGTATGCTGTAATATTAAGATGTCCCTCCATTGGAACTAAGAGGCTCAAACCGGTGTACCAAAGTGGGCTCCATATAGACATGGTTTGTCAAGTTTGAAGTGGAATAAACGGAGTGACCTGCCCAGAGGCCTCACCTAAACCTCACTGAACAGCTCGAACTGGTACACCAACTCCATGCCAAACCTCACACTGCAAAATCTCGTGGAAAGCATTCCCAGAGGAGTTATAGAACACAGGGGAGGGGCTAAATCCATATGATTTGGTTTTGGAATGGGATGTTCAACATTTTTGTTTTCTTTTTTTTGTGGCCATATAGGGTAGAATGTTTATTTCAGTTGCATGCACAAATTTTCTGAAACTTTGTGGTTTTTCTTCATTTCTTGACAGAATGGAATAAATATGTAATAAAGAAATAAAACTAAGTTCATTCATTTGTCATAAATTAAGACAAATACTACTATAAAATTAGGAAACAACAAATGCTGCCATATAAAAGGGTGAAAAGTGTATGTGTATGTCTGGTAGCTGACATCGTACAACGACAGAGCTGCATTACTGGAACCTTAGGGGACGCTTCTTTGCCATTTAGTCATCTTTCTTTTTTTTTTTTGCTTTTTTAGTGGCCGCCACTAAATCAGCTGTGCTGTGAACACCCTTGGTAATTTATGGATAATTGGCATTTATCAACGCGCACAATTTTCCCAGTTTTGCTACACTTTCAAAAGAGCAAAACGCTTGCATGGCTTAGTTTTAATAATGTGGTACATTACATCACATTGTTCATGGAGTGGAAAAATGGAGAGGATTAAAAAGGAGGAACTAGGCAGATTGAATTGTCTGTTAGAAAGACTCAGGGACTGGAAGAAGGTGTGACTGAATGACTGTTAGTGTAAGGGAAAGGCTGAGAGAACTGCTTTTGTTGTTTCTGGGTCTGTATGTGATTAACTGTAGAGTGGAGTTTAATATGTTTATTTGGACCAGATGTAGGAGGAACACTGCAGTGAGGAAGAACATAGGGCTGGGGGAACTTCCAGTGCAGATTGGGTAAGGATTTGTAGAGCCAGTGGCTATGGTGGTCGAAAGATACATGTCTTGTGGATAATTTTGATTGCATACAGGGAGAAGGTTTACTGGGTGTGTGATGGGTTGGAAGCATGCTCCAGCATTTACGTCAACACCCTGGTGGGACGCTGTGATTAGAGAGCACGACAGGATTTTGACAGAAACTTTTAGCAGTTGAAAGAGCTCTTGGCTCGGTTTCCACTTGTCTGCGGCGTCTCTGACCACAGATATAGCACCATAAAAAACCTATTAACTATAAAATTTACCCACTTTTACTTTACCTCAGCATTTTTTCTCTTTAACAACACATTTTCAGTCCATTTCTTAAACACTTCGCTTAATCCGATGGATCTGTATAGCTATAGCTATATTGGTCAGTAACCCTAAAGTGACCTACTTGAGACCTAGAGGTTGCTGTTGCAGATTTATGACCTTGTAAATTAGAGATAATGGAGCTCAAGACTGTGGAGATCCTGTCTTCTGACCTGTTCAGTTTTACGAGCTTCTTTCAGGCATCAAAATTTGATGTTACAAAAGTCGTAGAATGTGCTACTGGATTTAATGAATAAACACTTCAAGAGTCCTAATTAATTACCAAAGATGAAGAGGAAACCTTTTGCACGTTGCAGAGTATCCGCCAACCTCAAGTTGTCTACACTTCTCTTTACTGTTCTGTTTTTATTATATTTACTAATACTATAGTACTTTATTTCACTTGACTCTTTATTCCACGACAATGCATTCATCTTCCTTCCTTATTGACTTACAGATAAGTGTAACTTGTTAGTATTTGGTGTCTGTAATTGCAGCTGTTTCCCTCAGGAAATGTTCTCTCTCTCGTCACAAGGCCATTAAAAGATTTCTAAGAGATTAGTGCGGTAACATTTGCCATGCCTCTTTAGAGATATGCTATCATGATATACACTGTTTCCCCCATCATAATATTTATTTATATGTCAATCTAACTGTTTATTTATTTATTTAAATGGTTTACAGTTTGCTTGTATAGTTAGCAGTGTTATGACGAAGACTACTGGCAAAAGCTGTAAAAAAATAAAGAAGCTCTGTAGCTTGTAACTTTATATGCAGGAATCTGTATAACATGCTGAAAGCTTGCCTGAAAGACTTCACAACGGCTAAATGAACTTTTATCGGATTTTCTTTTGTTAACAAACATGAGCTGAAACGCAAATGCAATTACAAGGTTTACTAAAGTTTACATAAAAAAAGGTTTGTTTCTAGCACACAAAAACGAACTATTATAAGGGAATTAGTTTTATATTGCAACCACTATCTGGTGTAAACCATCAGAAAGTGGAAAGGATTCTTTGTCTTCCAAACCAAGTTATGTTGCTGTTATTCATTTCATTTCACATTAATGAAAAGGCATGAACAGATTCAGTAAATGTATTTAAAAAAAAATGCATCTACAGACACAGCAAGTAGTGTTGCTGTTTCATAGCTCCAGGTTTCTGTGCATGAGCTCTCCATGTTCAAGTGGGTTTCCTCTGGGTCCTCTGGTTTTTTCACTCCTCCCAAAAAACATGATTGTAGATGGATTGGCAATGATAACTTGCCCCTCCGTATGAATATTTGTGTGTGTATTGTGCCCTGCATTGGACTTGCTTTGCTACAAGTTTGCTACACCTGGATTTAGGAATCTTTTCCCGGAACCTCAAGCTTGGTCAGTTTGAATGGGGAGGGTCACTGTACCATTAATCTCTCCAGAGAAGTTCAAGTCCACACTGGGCTTCTCAAGGACATTCACAGACTTGTGCCATAGTTATTTTGGTGTAACTTGAGTATATGTTTTATTTGACCATAAACCTGTCTGAGGTCTTGGGTAGCTTTGAGCATTTTGTTCTCTTTCCCTCAAATCTGACAAGCCTGTCAGTCCCTGCTGCTGAGAAACATCCCCATAGAATAATGGTGCACCTTTTCAGCTAAACACCATTACCTAAAGGTCCATTATGTAGGATTCAGTTGATTGTAACCAACTGAATGCCCTCCCTTTCCCCTCCCTTGAATGTTTGGTGGCCGTCAGGTGCCTATAGCGTACTTCCAGTACTTACATTCACACTCCCTTGCTTTTATTCATGCTAAATCATATGTATGATCCTCATATATGTATGATGATATGTAAGGTTCTCAAACTTGTTAGCCAGCACCAGCAAACACTGATTCCTCTTCTTTCTTCTAACTTGTCTTCCTTTCTTCTTCTTGGTCGTCCTTCTGGTGCTTCCTTCCAGATTCATGCTGCAGCTTGTAAATATGTGAAATGCAAAATGTGCTCTCTAGAGGTTTCTCTGTTCTGAGCTACTGTAGCGGTACAACATGGTGGCTCTGTAGAAGAAGACTCTCCCTATGTAGATATAAAGGGCTCATACGAAGCTTATGAAAACACAACGATTCATAGTTACAGGTAATTATATGCTAATGAAAGCATACTTCTGCTAATAGATCCCCCTGAATCCTACATAGTAGACCTTTGATCTTGACATCTACTGAAATCTACTGAAAGTTCAGAATATATCTGAATTAATTAGGCTGGTATGTTACAGTAATGTTGATATTACCTCTCTGCATTTGCCTGCCACTCTACATTTGTCATAAACTGCATCTCTCCAGCGTGCTTGAGACCCACCCCATTTTTTTAAAGCGCATTTTCAAAATTGCAGGAAGGGCTGGGTCTGATGATGTATATACTGATGAGGATATTGGAAGCCACTGTGTTCTTCCAGTTCTCCAAAGTTGTGTACATTTTTCATTCCTTTTTCCAGATGTGTCAGATGTGGGCCTCAACACAATCCTGTTCCCAAAGACTATGAACAATTCTATTGATCACATGGCCTTTTTTTTTTTTTTTTTTTTTGCACTGTCAGCATAATTTTAATTATGCACTATATGTGATGCAATTTAGCTCAATTTCAAGTGTTGCAGCAAATAGCTTTCATTATGGAGTATTTATGTAGACTGTTGAATTTAATTCATGTTGGAGCCAAGCTACAATGTAAATGAATTAGGGAAAAGGTGAAGAGATTCAAAAAAAAATTTCAATGAATGTACATTAGAATTCAGATGATGAGAAAAGCTGAAATAGGTGGACCATTAACAATATGCTCAATTCCACCTTTATGCCTGTGCCATTTAAATTGCTATTATTATGAAGTGCCTCACAGTCTGTACAAGCTAAGTAAGAAGGAGACAGTTTGCATATCTTGTGTTATCATGCTTCCCATAATGTTTTAGTTTGAGCTGATCTTGTGCGAGCTTACTGTATGGACAGTTCAGAGCCAAGTAGAAAACCAGCCAAGTGTGTTGGCAGGATTTCTAATATAGCAGCCCAAGTTTAAACACATCCGTGGCAAGGATGTGTTTTTGTAACTAAGAGTGTAAGAAACCTATGTGGATAGTGTGCATGTAGTCTACTTAGCCCTAAACTTTGTCTTTGTCTTTATCTCTCAGTATGTTGTGTTCTGTATTAGTTGAAATATATAGGACCTATAATATGCCAAGATTGTTAATAACAGTTTATGATCAATCTACTATATGTTTGCAGTAATATAGTGTGTATATATAATGTATAGTACATTAGAGTTTAGATGCACAGCTCTGCTATGTACTACTCCCAAATATTTTTTATTCTCTCCAAAGTTCATGGCATAGGGAATCTATAAATTAACTGAACAGTGGGATGGTAGCCAGCACAGCTGTGTGTGTGTGTATAGTGTGTGTGTGTGTGTGTGTGTGTGTATAGTGTGTGTGTGTATACTGTGTGTGTGTGTGTGTGTGACTGAGAGAGAGAGAGAGAGAGAGAGAGAGCACACACAACAGCAAACCCTTAATGTCTTAACAGATTCATAGTATGCATGGCTGTAAAAATGCATTTTATTAAATAAAAAATAATTGCAGGCAGTTTATTAAATTGTTTGAAGTTTGAACTTAATTGGTCGTAGATTTGAAGCATTTTAGACTGTTCTTTATCTGGTGTCAAACTGACACCCATGTGCGTGTCCAATCTTACATTCCTCACTCCTCTAACTACATACCTTTCATCTTTGTTTCGCTGTAGTTACTGAATAATATGCTCTAAGAGAAATCTCTTTAAGGGGTTAAACTGAGGTGAATGTTGTCTACCTGCTGTTGAGCTAACTCACACAGAGACAGATATGATGAAATCGAACAGGAACAAACAGAATCAAAGAGATTCTCAAAGATCTCAAAACAAACAAAATCAAAGTTACTTTAACTGCATGGGTTGGATGTAGGTTTATATTTAGTGTACAAATACCACAAACAAGGCCTTAAATAACATTTTAAGTATGATTCAAAAAGTCTTAAAATCATTAAATCTAACTTTACTATACCATTAGGCACATGTGGTATCCAGATTGATGGTTTTAGACCAGATTTTAGCCATTATCCAGGTGGTGAAATTGGTTGGACGTTAAAATGGATTCTGTTTGCTGAAGCAGATAAAGTTCCGCTCTAGCCTTATCATTGCGCTTTCCGTTCTCTCGGAATGACCTGTGCTTTAGCAATAGTGAAATTTAAACAAAGTTGTTTTTATATTTAATTAAATTTTGCATATTTAAAATTAGGCCCTGTGGTGGACTGGCGACCTGCCCAGGGTGTACCCCGCCTCTCGCCCCAAGATGCTGGGATTGGCTCCAGCTT
>JAQQZR010000001.1:14644376-14669031 GCA_030068235.1 Notoglanidium macrostoma
CTGGGATTGGCTCCAGCTTCCCCGCGACCCAGACGGATAAAGCGCTATAGATAATGGATGGATGGATGGATATTTAAAATGATGTTTTTTTACTGTTATACTTTAAGGTAGACATTTAAACTATGAGAGCCTTGTATCTTTTAAAAGATGTAGTTAATAGTATGATACTATAGTATGTACTTAATAGTATTAATATTATGTAGTTAACCATCAATCCTGAGCTCGAGTTACTGTCCGTATGGAGTTTTGCATGTTCTTGCTGTGTCTGCATGGGTTTCTTTCAGGGTTCTCCAGCTTCTTCCAACCTTCCAAAAACATGCTAGTAGCTGGATGGGCTAATGTATATTGCCCCTGGGCCTGAATGTGTGTGTGTTGTGCTGTTTTATTGCACTTTGTCTATTCCTGCCTTGCATAGTGTTTCCAGGAGAGACTGCGGGTCCACCATGACACTGTCCTGGATAACCGAAGATAGATGGAGAAATGAATGAAAGAATGAATGACTTATGGGCTGTCATTATCTGGACAGTAGCAAATAGGACTCTTAATTCAGTTTAAATGGTGCAATAATAATGTTTCCCATCAGTGAGAGAGAGATATTTGTTGAAGCCCCTTTCCCCCTCCTCAGCAACCCCAGTAGTCACTCTGCATATCTCACTACAGTACGCATGCTTGTGGGTGTGATAATTACTGTTTGTGTTTCAACACCAGCATAGACACTAGAACATTGTGAAACCCTGCCAATATTTACACGTTGTTCTGCAACCTGCATGTTGCCACAAACCCCTCAAGAACAGCTAGAGCTCTTATTCCACTGCCTACCTGACGAGAAGATGCCTGTTTGTTGGCCCTGAAAGATAGGAGGAGGGGGTGATGAAGAGAGGGATAGATGGCCGAGATGAAGGGAAAGGAGAGTGACTGAGAAAATAATGAGGGGAGCCTGGATGTCTGGGCACTCAGAAAGGCAGACAAGAGGCACCAATACCTTTTTTTTCCCCCCTAGGTTTTCCAAAGGAAAGCAGTAAAAATTGCTGAAATAAATTTGAGGCTGTTTGCCAGCTTAACGTTAAACAATTCCATTATTTAAACCATGATAGATTAACACCCCATCCCCCAGGCTGTAGAAAACCATGCATATAAATTTATGATCATTAACTCGAACATTTCATTATAAGATCATTGTTTTAGCAAATGTATTTATATTTTATGAGGGACTTTAAAGTCCCTCATAAAACTTTTAAAGAAGGGTTATAGCTGTTGGCTTTGTGTTTAATACTGTTTATATAATATTTGCCTTGATGAAACTCTTAGTGAAACTTCTTAATTTAGGTAATGTGCAAAGTTAGGTAAGATTAGTATGAGGGTTGTATTTGGATATGTGTTTATCTGGTCTATGTATTGTGATTTGAGTTTTGACAAATATGAAGCCATGTCTATTACATTAGATTTAGTTGAAACGAATGATAGATATGTTTTTGTTAAAAATAACAGAACCTTTACATAATAAAATATGAAACTTTCATTTTGTGTTTCTATTTAACCTTGTAGGTGGCACGGTGGTGCAGTGGTTAGCACTGTCGCCTCACGGCAAGAAGGCTCTGGGTTTCAACCTTGCGGACACCTGGGGTCTTTCTGTACAGAGTTTGCATGTTCTCCCTCTGTTTTTAGGTTTCTTCTCACAGTCCAAACACATGCAGATTATGTGAACTGGCTACTCTAATTTGCACTTTGGTGTGAATGGGTGTTTGCCTCTGTGTTAGCCCTGCCATTGTTCGCCAACCTGTCCGAGTACCTTGCCTCTTGCCCATGCCAGCTGCGACTGGCTCCAGTGACCCTGATGGATAACCAGTATTGGATGGGTGATGGATGGATGAATGTAATCTTCTTACTGGTGATTGCTGATATGTGAATAAAATAGCTGTTTTGATATTTTCTGTCCTGTTTTTTAGCCTACATATAGCTGCTATTCCTGGAAATATATTTTAACATTAACATCACCTGTGATGTACCAAGAGCTAGGATGTCTGTAACAAAGTATAGTTTTGTTAACATTGGTTGAATATGACATGAGCTGCTGCTGGTAGTGAGCAAAGCTACATCTCTAAATAAAGTAGTACTGGCTTACATTATAAACCTCATGAAAGTGGCGTATGCAATGGCATATTTAGTTTAAATCTGTTTGATTTTTAAGTTTATTAAAGCAATTATCAGTTTGATCTAGAATGGATTTACCAAAACTTGCTTACCAGACAAAACAACTGTTAAACTTGTGTATCTACTGAATGTTTTTTTTTTTAAATTTCAATAAGATAAGTGATTTACACAAAGATAAGTGATTTAGTAGAGTAAATCTTTAATCTCAAACACAATATATGCTAGATTCCATTATTTTATCTTAGAACTAAAATTAGGCTGTGTGGTGTTTTTGTCTGTGGTATTCATCTTGTGTTTTGGCTTCTTAGTAACTGAGGTGTGGATCAAAGCATGCATTACATAAACACAGCAACTTCTTCCAGACAAAACAATACACGTTTACATGAACTTCAAAAGAAAGCGTTAATCAAACAAAATTCCATGAAATTCTACAAAACACCAGCTGTTGTAGTGATATTATATGTGTGCTATGTCTGTGGCTTTCATATTCTACCCATGATGTATAGATGCCTAGATATTACTGACAAAGATAATTTTGTTTTACTTGTAAAGTAAAGCAGTACTTGTGCAACTTAACCTTATAACAAACATAATTCTTGCACGACTGAATTCAAATTTGAATTTGCTTATATATGTTTCTGCCATAGGTATCAAATCCATACTGGGCTCCAACACTCCATAATCCACCCCACCCAACCCAACTGCCTCCCCCTAGAAAACGTCACCCTCCCCCAAAAGCTCAAGAGTGCAGGATATGCTACACACATGGTTGGCAAGTGGCACCTTGGTTTCTACAAGCGAAGCTGCATGCCTACGCAGCGTGGCTTTGACACCTTTTTCGGCTCCCTTCTAGGGAGTGGTGACTACTACAGCCACTACAAATGTGACAGCCCTGGAATGTGTGGCTTTGACCTACATGAAGGCGAGGAAGCTGCGTGGGAGCAAGACCGAGGCCTCTATTCCACCCATATGTATACTCGAAAGGCAGTACGTATTCTAGCATCACACAACCCCAGACAACCAATCTTCCTGTACTTGGCATACCAGGCTGTGCACTCACCTCTGCAGGTTCCCGCTCGCTATCTGGAACGCTATAAATCCATCCCGAATCTGCAACGACGCAAGTACGCAGCCATGGTCAGCTGCTTGGACGAGGCTATGCGCAACTTAACTCTCGCACTCAAACGCTATGGCTACTATGACAACATGGTCTTGGTGTATTCTTCAGACAATGGGGGTCAACCTCTGGCAGGTGGCAGTAACTGGCCGTTAAGAGGTAGTAAGGGAACCTACTGGGAGGGCGGTATACGGGCAGTGGGGTTTGTTCACAGCCCCCTACTTGTGAGGAGAGGTACCTGTAAGGCCCTAATCCACATTACTGACTGGTACCCAACCCTGGTAACACTTGGCGAAGGTACGCTTGATGAGAATCAGAACCTGGATGGCTATGACGTTTGGGAGTCAGTCAGCGAAGGACGCCCATCTCCACGTCACGACATTCTCCACAACATAGATCCCATCCATGCCCAAGCTAAGAATGGCTCCTGGAAGGCAGGATATGGAATCTGGAACACCGCAGTCCAGGCAGCGCTCCGTGTTGGGGATTGGAAACTCCTGACAGGTGTTCCAGGCTACAGCGACTGGGTTCCACCACAAACCTTTTCCAACCATATGTTGAGCAATCGCTGGCACAGGGAGCGTGTGCCCTGGGACCGAGGCAAATCGATTTGGCTATTTAACATCACAGCTGACCCTTTTGAACGTGTGGATCTGTCGAGACGTTACCCACACATAGTGAAAAAGATGCTACTCAGACTTTTCCAGTACAACAAGACAGCTGTGCCATGCCGCTTCCCACCCAAGGACTATGGGTCCAATCCTCAGTACAACGGAGGGGTCTGGGGACCTTGGTACTCAGATGCTAATGAACAGGAAAATGAAAATAATAGCATTCTTACCAATAATTTACAGATGATTAAAAAAGAGAAAAAATTTAAACATAAAGGAAAGTTGAAAAGGAAAGCTGACGACTTCTTGGTGCTTCATTTGCAGTGACTGTTTTACCTTTAAAAACTCCAGTACTCAGGGACTGACAGGCAGACTTTATTTGGTTTTCACTGACAGAGTTTTATAGTTACATAAATTTATCTCTAGTTAGATATTTTAGACGTAAGCAACAGGAATCGGCTGTTATGCATCTGATTCTTATGAAGAAACCCCCAAACACTGCTGTTTTTCCAGCTTAGAATTGGACAATGCGTGTTAGAGCTTTAGGAAAAATATATCTATTTATGTCTTAGCATTTTATTGCATGCTCAACCTTCATTGGCCATCATATTGTTTTATGACTTGTAGACTAAGAACAGGTTTGAAAGAAATAAAATTTATAAGAGCCACAATTGTTTGGCAAATTAATCAAATAAGGAAGAAATTTAGGTTCCGTGCCTGAGCAGATGCAGTTTAGTCCCAGAATCAAAATCACACAAAACAGTAATTTTACTGATAAACCTTATGGTTAATCAATTCAGACACTTTGAATTTTCAAGTACTGTGTTTGACTTTTGCTTTTTCATTTGTGTTGTGTGGTCCAATAGCAGTTAAATTTGAATGAAAAGTAATAAAACAAAAAACGTGAACTCTTCATAACTTTCGTCTGTCTTGCTTTCGGTCCATCGGCATCCTGTTTAGACATGTACCATCTGTTGGAGCCTTGTGTGCTTATATTAAGGGATGTGAAAGTTCACCATGTATACATTTAATTATGCAAACTATGATAAACATACTTGCAAAAGAAATTGAACTATTCTATAAAATTTACTTTTATTTTGTCACTTTGTGGCCATTTGATTGCAGCCTTAAAACTGCTAGTAACTGATAAATGATTCCTAACAACAGCATCATCTTTGGGCTTCCTGCTGGCTGTATTCCATCAACATATGCTTTCTTTCAGGTAAATATATCCCATTACACAGGGGACACACCCAAAATGTATGAACAATTTTGGAGCTTTCTGTACATGTTTCTAGACCTCTGTAGTTTCTGTATACCTTGCAGAGGTTACAAGAAGAAAGTCCTAGCAGGCAGAGAGCAAAAAGAGAATAAAGTTCAAAGTTCACCTACACTTTAGCTTCAAAGTATGTGAACACTGTAAAATTTTATATATTTCTGCATAAAAATTACCTAAAGTCCTAAAAGCAGATAAAGAGGACCGTATTAAACCAATGAGACAAAAATATTATGCGTGATATATTTATTTATTTATTGAGGAAAATGATCAAATATTACATATCTGAGTTGCGAAAGTATATGAAACTCTAGGATTAGCAGTTATTTGAAGGCGAAATTAGAGTCAGGTGTTTTCAGTCAATGAGGACAATCAGGTGTTGAGTGGGCACCCTGTTTTATTTAATGCACAGGAATGAATTGAAGACTGATCTTCACAACACGTTTTTGTGGAAGAATATAATGGTATGAAAAAAGGAGTTTTCTGAGGACCTCAGACGAAGAGCTGTTGTTTATACTCCCCAGGCTGGAAAAGATTATAAAACCATCTTTAAAGAGTTTGGACTCCACCAATCCACAGTCAGACAGACAGAGGAATTTCAAGCTCATTTTTCCTCTCCAGGAGTGGTCAACCAACAAAGATAACTCCAAGAGCATTGTGTGTAATAGCCTGTTAGGTCACAAAGGAACCCAGGGTAACTTCTAAGAAATTAAACGGTTCTGACATTGGCTACTGTTAATGTTCATGAGTCCACCATCAGGAGAACACTGAACAACAATGGTGTGCATGGCAGGGTTGCAAGGAGAAAGCCACTGCTCTCCAGAAAAAATATTGCTGCCCAGCTACAGTTTGCTGAAAAACCATGTGGACGAGACAAAATATTATTAGACAAAAAGGTTTTGTTAATAGATTATACATTTTGGCATAAATTTGAAACATTATGCTTAGAGAAAAGAAAATACTACATTTCAGCATAAGAACCTTAACCCATTTGTGAAACATGGGTATGGTATTGTCATAGTTTGGGCTTGTTTTGCTGCATCTTCGCCAGGACAGCTTGCCATCGTTGACGGAACAATGAAGGTATGCCGGTTAATTCTAAATGCATATTGGATCATTTTCCTGAATAAATAAAAGACTGTGTAATATATTTTTGTCTCATTTGTTTAATTGGATTCTTTGTATCTACTGTTAGGTCTAAAGGGTGCACAAACTAGGTAAAGACATCACAAAGCCAAAGTAACCTCTGTCTGATGCAAATGCACACTTTTCTCACCCTTCAATGAACTGGCTTATCAGCCTAGTGAATACTACCTATGTTTGGTCTGACTGCTGTTTTTTCCGAAAAAGCACAAATGCATACTGCGGTTTTAAAGTGGCCCTGTATCCAAAATGTAAAGGCTACAGTTAAACTGTATATGCTGACGGTTCTGCTCATGTATACAGAAAAGATCCCTGTTCTCCACTTGTTTTCAACTGCCCTGTAACATGGTGTGAGTTAGCCTTCATCCTCCCAGCTTGGCAGTTGTGCAGTAGGAGAGAGGTGTAGTGTTTCTGTGTGAAAAAAATAATCAGCTGTATTAAAAACCTATTCTTGCAGTTTTCCATAGCAGATAAGGTAAAAACTTGGACTAATGTTACAGCATTATGTCATGTTATTTAATGCTGTTTTCTTGTAAATTATGGTGATCTAGCCTCATATTCCAATATTGTTTTGCGCAGTTATTACTGCTGTGAATTTTTCATACTGTTCCTCCTCTGACACATTTTAGAGTATCATGTATTTCACCCACCTCTTAAATATACACATAAAGTCTGCAGGCAGGTATTACTCATGGTGAGCTATTCCACAGGACCTCCCATTCAGGTGTAAAACATCTATAAAGCTTCTGAGGTTTTTGGATGACGGTTCCCCCTTATTAACTAAAGGTTAGTGCATTTATCATGCATTAGAGAAGCCAGATTGTTTTCAGAGGGAAAATAGTAACGACAAATATGGGTGTTGGTTGCAGAATATATGTGAAATGACATAATGTTCCTGCTGTAGAACTATATCTGTTAACAAGTTCACTCACCCGCCGAAGAATTGTGATCCTGATTACTAAGGAAAAGCATGCCAAAGTTTTCCAAACCTAACTAGAACCCATTTTTATGAGGTTGCTTTAGAACTATCCATCACCAACCGTGACTTATCAGATGCATTAAAATAATGAAAAACAAACCAAATGACTTTGTAGAAGTAATAAACTTGTAAAGAGCAATGGTTTAAGAACTCGTCATTACTGTCATAAGACTTTCCCGATCACCTTCCCAGCCCCCACCCTCTTCCTAAATAAAACAATTTAAGACAATTTGTCCCATCCAGCACCCATACTGCAAGCTTTTTCTTTGATGAAACACTTTTAATTACAAAGCACAGTATTCACACTGAACGAATACAACAAGCATTACATCCAAATACAAATTTACAGCCAAAAAGCAAAGAAAACTTTTCCACAGGAAAATTCACGAGGTACTTTTGCCTCACAGTGAATCAAAGCCTGGCCACCTCCTATGGGGTAAATCATGGCAGACCATAAACTGAGAGTAACTAGGGTAAGTGTTTCTGGTAGGTATTCAACAACCTTACTTAATCCCCATCTGTTCAAAGTGAGAAACATTCTATAGCAAGAGGTCTGTGTGTTTTTTAATAAAATGGAAACAATCTGTATTTAATGACATGTCATCAATTCAGCATACATGTAGCCTACTATACTAATATGTGCAAATCTGTAATATATAAAGTGCATCATATGATATCTATATTTATATTTTTTTACATATTATTTACATAAAATATGTTGTACTAGCCAACAACAGATTAATAGAGCTGTGAGTATATTATGAATAATATATACAAAGATGTAAATGTGTTGTAACATATAGGCCTTGCTGTGACAGTAGTGCTGTTACTATTGCACCATATAGTGTAAAAAAAAACTGTGTGCAAAACTGTTTCATTCTAAATGGTTGAAGTTATAGCTTCATATTAAATTTCAAGGAAGGGGCTTGATTTTTTTTTTTTTTTTGATTTGGTGGTAAAATATTGTAAAACATGTAAAAATCTTAGCAATTTCAGAGTTTTATGAAGCTAATAAACTAACTAAATGAGTTTAACCTGTTTAATTTTGGCTTTTGAAAATTAACAAGGAGAAAATGCCTATGCACAGTTTAGGTAAGCAGTACAAAGACAGATCCACACATTTGAAGGTTCTTGTGTTTAAAATATACTTTATCACATTCCTTCTTGGTCATTTAAGCTGGGTGTTGTTATTGGAATGAGGAATGATCATTAGATTAGCCCATGAACAGAACTTCATCAGAATAACATAATGTTAAAAGTTGTTCTTGACAGTTTTGTTTTACATTTATATTCATGATGGACATAATTAACATTGTAACAATTAAACAATTAATACCAAAATCTAAATGATATGTGTTACAGCCATTCTAATTTATAAGCCTTTTTTTTTTTTTTGCAGCTGTACTACTAAAGGTAAAACCCATTACAAATTGAGGCTTGCTGACAGAAACAGACTTAAGTTAGTTGGCTTCAGAAACCCGTACAGTTTTGAATAAGCACCTCTGTCAAGAGCTTCATAATCACTTGTATCCAAGGCATGAGAAATATCCTGCTGGTGTAATATAAAATTCCCCCTATTTTCTACATCATGATGGAATTACAGCTGAAGAAATCCAGCAGCTGCATTTGACCCACAATGCAGGCTGCCAAGTTCTATACAAGGAGTTCAGTCTCATTTGGTTTGCTTGCTCCGTACTCTTTTATAATGACTATGAAACATAAGCCCATTTCACAGGCTTTTTTGCCTCAAACACAATGCTAAAACAATCTGAGTGGTTTCTTGAAAAGCTAAATCACTTCAAAAGCCTAAACATCACTGAGCTTTTATAGGATGTTTCATTTCTTGTGTTCCTCAGAGATTTTCCTCTCCTTGATCTCTAAAAGAAATGGAAGATTTTTTTTTTTTTGATAACTGGTGCATTATTCCACTACATATTGCTCGAGGCTATACCTAGTGGAAAATTACACCAGGACTCAAGGTTGGCTATACTACTTAAGAGATTCTTGGTGTCTACTTATTGTCAATAAACTTTATTATACATTCTTGTACAGTTACAGCCAGAAGTTTACATACAGTCATCATGGGCTTTCATTGAGTTCTTTTATTGAGTTCTTTTTCTGTTTCATGATGCTTGTATAACATACATATTTAATATAAAACAAACAAGAAGTTTTATGGCTTTTCTGAAATCAACGCAAGGTGACAACTTCATTCCACATGAAAATGATCCATAAAAAATGTGCTACAGCAATCAGACCAAATGTCTTCCTCTACAGACAAGTCTAACAAACTTAATACAACCATACCTACGTAACCATGCCAGTCTCCCGTCTGAAGAGTTCACTGAAATTCACTACAGCTGTCTCCAAAATGCAAACCTAATGTGAAGCAACACTGGTATGTGTTAGAGCTCCAACCGCTTAACGCACGAAAAGACTTGAAGACTGACTGACGCATTACGGACCACACATGGAACTGAGCCAGTGAGCTTTCCGCAGTCTTTGGTCTTTTCATACTCTCATTATATATCATATGTTAAAACCCTTCTTCTTCTTCTTTCAGCTGCTCTCATTTGGGATCGCCACAGCACATCTTCCATTGTCCGGTCACCGAGTTGGCACAGGTTTTCTGCCAGATTCCTTTCCTGACACAATCCTCCCAATTTATCCAAGCTTGGAATCAGCACTATGACCGTACTACCTTGTGCAACCTGTCTGGTTGGGACCATTTACGCCTATGGGCAATTTAGAGTAGCCAACTGACCTAAACCACCTGACTTTGGACTGTGGGAGGAAACCAGAATACCTGAGAAAACCCTTCACCTTCATTAAAAAATATTGTACTTTTTATTTTTTGTCACTTCTATCCTTTCTGCTTTGCTGCTACCCCAATAACTATTATGTTCATATAAGCTTATTTGTTGAATACTATGTCACAGTATGTTCTGTTTACATTCACAGCATTTTTATTATTGTTATATCTTTTTGCACAACCTGTTACATCGGTCCACACTACAACTCTTTACTGGTCAGTGCCGCACTGTCTCTTAGTGTGACTATTGTCCTGTTTTTAGTTATTATTGTTCAGTCTTATGCTGCTGTTTGCATGTGCACTTTATGTAGTCATGTGTAGGTGTGTAGTCTCATGTAGTTCTGTGTTGTTTTATGAATCACAATCCCAGCAAACACAACGTTCAACCAATGTTAGCTTATGGTTCTGGTACCTTCTCAATGTTTAGAGAACATTCTCTCCAGGTTATTATGCATCAGAACATTCCAGAAAATGTTTTGAGAACTTAAAAACATCGTCGTTCTCTTATGGTTGCATTGTGGTTTTCAAACAACAGTCCTAATTTGTTGTATTTTGGTATTTATTTACACAACCTTATGAGAATGCTTATGAGATTCACAGTGTAGCAGCAAAATTAAGCATTATTGAAAACAAGCAATGTGCACTGGGAAATTAACAACAAACTTCAATAAAATAGCACCATGATATAAACAATGACCTGGAGGAATATTGTTTCATTTTATTGTGTACTGTAACAGCTGTATATGATATGCCATATGTATATGCTACTTGATTTGACTTGACATTTTCTACTATAGTATCAAGAACTGAAATTGGAGTCTTATTTGCACATACATAACTCTACCAGAAGTAAAGTTATAGCATTTTAAAATCTGTTTCTCATCTCTTCACTTGACTGGTCTCCGTGAATGCATGCTTCTGTGACGATGCAAGTGCATCACAGGCATTTTGACAGCCTGTATTTGATTTCAAACTAAATTATGGTACATATACCATTTCATTGTGGCACATAGCTATACAAAAAACTGACAGCTTGACATTTATTGCCTGAGAAAACACACTTGGCTAGCAACGTTTTAGACATCTTAAGTAAGCTGACTGCATTGTTAAACTGGCTCCTTGCTTGAGGAGATTTTTTGCAGGCTTAAAGTCAAGACAGGGTTACAAGATAGTCCAGCTAATGCCTAAATAAAGACATTGCAATATCATTTTGGTAAAATAATTTTTCTTTAATAGAGATGTGAAAGTATACTATTGGAAGAAAACCCACTATTGGTCAAAACCTCATTTTTCGTTTCCTGAATTCAGCCACAGTGATGAATGAACTGAAGATTTCTTGCAGACCGCTATGCAGATAGTATGTATGTGTGAATACAATCCTATTTTTCAGAGAAAGTGCTTATACAGTTAGGTCCATAAGTATTTGGACATTGATGCAATTCTTGTCACTTTCTTTCAAAATACCACAACAATGGATTTGAAATTAAGCAAAGGTGTGACAGACTTTCAGCTTTAATTTAAGGGGGTTATCAAAGGTATCGCATTAAGCTTTCAGAAATTACAGGCATTTTTCACATAGTCTGCCCATTTTTAGAGGCTCAAAAGTAACTGGAAATGTTACTGACAAGCAGTTTCATGGACAGTTACGGTCTGTTTCCTCAACATTTCATGACAAGTTAAGGAGATAAAAGTTCTGGAGTCAATTCCAAGTGTTGAATTTGCATTTGACAGATGTTCATGGGAACTCTCAATATGCAATCCAAGAGATATAAGCAAGTGAAGGAGGCCATCATTAGACTGAAAAAACAAAACAGACCTACAAGAGAAATAGCGGAAATTTTATCAATGGCCAAATCAACAATTTGGTATATTCTTAAAAAGAATGAATGCACTGGTGAGCTCAGATACAAAAGGCCTGGAAGACCACAGAAGACAACTTAATTGGATGATTGTAGAATTATTTTCTTGGTAAAGAAAAATCCCTTCACAAAATCTAGCCAAGTCAAGAACACTGTTGAGGAGGTAGGAGTGTCATTGTCAAAGTCTACAATCAAGAGGTGCCTTCATAAATATAAATACAGCAGGTTTACCACAAGATTCAAACCATTGGTAGCATTCAAAAACAGAAAGGTCAGATTAGACTTTGCTAGAAAGAATGCTCAGTTTAGGAACAAGATTTTTTAGACAGATGAAACCAAGATCACCTCGTACCAGAATGATGGGAAGAGAAGAGTATGGAGAAGGAAAGCAAGGACTCATGATCCAAAGCATACTACATCATCTGACAAACATGTTGGACATGGGCATGTGTGGCTGCCAGTGGAACTGGGTCACTGGTGTTTATTGATGATATGACTGCTGATGGAAGTAGCATGATGAATTCTAAAGTGTATAGAGCTATACTTTCTGTTCAGATTCAGTCAAATGCTGCAAAACCGATAGGATAGCACTTCACAGTACAGAGGGATAATGACCCATAACATATTGTAAAAACATCCCAAGAGCTTCTTAAGGCAAAGAAATAGAATTCAATTAAATGTCAAAGTCAGTCAACCCAATTGAACATGCTTTTCATGTACTGAAGGCAGAACTGAAAGCAGAAAGATCCACAAACCAGCAGCAACTGAAGTAAACGGTAAAGGCCTGGCAAAGCATCTCAAGGGAGGAAACTCAACAGCTGGTGATGTCCATGGGCTCCAGACATCAGGTGGTCATTGACAACAAGGATACAAGGATTTGTATCCAACTATTAAAAATAATGCTTATATTTATAACCATGTTAGTTTGTCCAATTACTTTTGAGCCTGTGAAAATGGTGGGACTGTGTAAAAAGTGGCTGTAATTCTTAATGGTTAAGATAATATTTATGTTATAGCCCCTGAAATAAAGTTGAAATTCTACACTTCAATCACATATTAATGGCTCCATTGTGGTGGTGTACAGCGGCAAAAGAAAAAAAATTGCATCAATGTCCAAATACTTATGGACCTAACTGTACATTTCATAGTTACCTCTGTTGTCATTGGATCCTTTGCACAGAAAAAGCCCTGGAGATGATGAAAAGGAGGTTAGATCATTTAAGATATGTGTACCTTGGCTGCTGTGAGAATGCCGCTCATCCATGTACAGGTGGTGGGTGAAAGCTTAATAGAATTACACTGTGTTATTATAATTACAGCTCCCATGACCAAGCTTACGTCAGGACAAACCGATTAATTCTGATGTTTATGGGCTCCCATGAGAAGATATGGAAGATGTGTGGGCATGTATGAATGTCTATGAATGTCTGTATGTGCGACAGAGGAGAGAAATCCTCCCTATTCACGCTGAGCAAAACAGGATTTATGAGGAATACGTTTTGCTGGATCACCCTTGTTTCAGTTCCAAAAACACAGAAATGGGAATATCCTGCAGTGAGCAATTTTCCCCATGCGTAACTGGAACTCTTCTTGGCAGGTGGCCTCGATTCACTCCTTCCCACTGCACTTTCTCATGCTGTATCTCTCTCTCCCTTGCTCATTCTCTCTTGTTTTGTTCCAAACGCATTTTAATCAAGTTAACTAAACATGTACATCAGTCTCCAACTCTTAGAAAATCTTAGATTGCCTTGTAGCCTTTTTTGCCTTTCTTCCAAATAAAATGTATTAGGAGAAAGAGAAGGAGAATGAGGGTGCCAAATCAGCTGAAGTTCAGTGCATAATGCTAGGAGGTGCATGTGTCATTACACTACAAACATTTTGTACAGTCAACTACCACTGTTCCACTATACTGACACAGACACAAGTAGCACAGACACAAGAAACATACATTTTCTTACACACAAAAATACACAAGACATTTTCTCTAGCTAATCTATAAGTGTAGAAAGGGTATCTAGTTTCCAGCTAGCTAGATAGAACTAGATTACATCATCTATATTTGGTCAACCCTTAAAACCACTTCCAAAAAGGTGAAAAATGGATACCAGGACCGTTTTATAAACAGGCGGGATTAATGAAGATGTTCAAACCCAAATGGGGCCTGTCTGTGCAGAGTTTGCCTTCTCCCCCAGCCTGTGTGGGTTTCCTCTGGGTGCTCCGGTTTCCTCCCACAGCACAAAGATTAGGTCAACTGGCAAATTGCCCATAGATGTGAATGGCTGTTAATCTCTCGGTGATCTGTATAAGGTGTACCCGTCTCTCACCCAAAGGCAGCTGGGATTGGCTCCTGCTTCCCTGGGAGAGGAGAGGAGAGGAGAGGAGAGAAGAGAAGAGAAGAGAAGAGAGGTACTCATGGAAAAGTGAGAGGAGAGTAGGAGTGGCAGCATTACAAATATATTAACAGCATGGTGCAATGAACTGCTCCCACCACTGTCTGAAAACTGTCTTTTCATGCATGGATTTCTTTTTTGTAATACTTTTTAAAATTGGTCTATTTAACTAAGGAGTTAAGGATTTTTCTTTTTTAATTAAAGTAACAACTTGTCTCCCTCCACTTCTATTTCTCCAATCTCTTTTCCACTAAAAGGTATAAACCCAGGATGTTATCAAGCCTGAGAAGGGGATTAGGACATTATCAGACTCTAGGTGCATAGTCATACAGTACAATACTATCCTTTAAACAATCATATTAAAATAAAATGTGCAAACAATTAATATATACTCCTAAGATAATGTGTGTGGGCTTTATGTTTTCGAAATGATTCACACTTAATCCTAGCTCCTTTTCTGTGGGAAAAATTTTCATGAAACCATAATTCAGTCCAATAGAGAGGAACTGCCCAGCTGCTGATTTTTTTGGCTTTACACACTTAATCAAGTGGAAAGGTTGTTACTTATATAATCCCCTTTTCAGGAAACACAGGGTGTCTTGTGGGATGACGACATTCTTATGGAAGTTCGAATTTCAGGGATTTTTATGGTCTCTTATCAGCCTATGCATGTGAGGCTGAACTAACACAGCACAGTGAAATGAATTGCTCACGGTGATCATTCAAAAGTAACTGGTTCACGGTGACATCTCGTACCATGTGGTAAACATAAAATGTGGAATTTAAACATTGATACACATATTTTCTCATGTTTTAAGCTCATATATTTACACCAAAATTGACAGTGATCTATACATAAGATATACTTTTATAGGCTTTTTATTTCGTGCTTTTTAGCCGGTCATGTTCAAGCAAGAGTAGCAAAAATAATCAGTAAATTAGATTGGTATTAGGGCACAAAAACAGCACAAAACGTATGATGTAGGTAGGCTCTTGTGTAAGCTTAGGCTCCAGTCTGACATCTACAGTTATTCTTGGCTGTCTGAATTTCCTTTAGCTGAAGCTCCAGTCAAAAAAAGAAGGGGGAGAATAGAAATGGTGGCTTTTAAACAAATTAAAAGCGTGGGTGGTGCAAGAGGAAGGAACAAAACCGTTTGCTACTGTCCCTCCAAACACTGTCATTTTATATATTTTAGCAATAACTCCAAAAGGTGCATATTTTAGCTAAAGGGTCATTCTGTTAACGTTTGGATTGAACGCATTTAATTTATGTGACCTATCAAAGGCTATTAACTCTAAGAATGTAACATACTTTCTGTGATTCATTTTCTCTTTCCCTTTAAATGCACGTTCTCTGTGGTGACGCTAAAAGCAAAATCCATGTTCTGCATGACAAAGTAACAGGAAACAGAGTAAAACACCATCCCTCCCCGTCGGGGAATCGAACCCCGGTCTCCCGCGTGACAGGCGGGGATACTTACCACTATACTAACGAGGAGTGAATGCGTACTACCCACTAAAGATTTAAGTTATATTTATTAAGGCAGTTCATTTATCAATGTATATTCGGTAAGTCCAATATTCTCTTCTTAAGCGTGTCAATTAGTTTGTTTGATGTATACAGCCAAAATCTGAAACTACACACCACTAATCCTAAACTAACCCCTAAACATTTTCCAATTCACTCTCTATAGTATTGCTAAACCACTATGGATGTAATATATTTTTGGCCACTAACGCCCTGTGGCGCTGTTCCCTCGAAACTCAAACTGATTTCCACCTGACTTCCATGTAGTCGGTAATGTCAGCCAAAATTCCTAATTCACCTCCAATGTCTAGCCTGGGAGAGGCTTTAACAGATGAAGTTTCCTTGATTTTGCAAGTGGGACGTAGTCAGAGCCCGTCTACCTATTTAGCAATTCTGAAGTAACCGAGAATGCATGTTTTTGTTTCCTGACCGTGCTGCCAGGCAGTACACATCAACCTGATCACGCTGATCAACCAATCAACCAATAGGCGTGAGGGGTTAGTGTGACCACCTCTCATGGACAGCCCCCTAATTATCATACAGGCAAGGAAATACAGAAATAAATAAATGCGGAAAAGAAGAAAAACATAAATAAAAGAAGGCATCAAAGAATAAACAAAGAAATTAATAAATATAGCCATGAATAATTGCCCAGGGTGTACCCCGCCTCTCGCCCCAAGATGCTAAGATTGGCTCCAGCTTCCCCGTGACCCAGATGGACCCATCTTCTTGCATCGCTCCACCAACTCCTGGTCAAAGAAAACATTGCATGAAGATGAAATCTATCTAAACCTGCTGTTTACATCCAATTTTAAAATGGACAAATAGTTAAATGCTAGCAGACACTTTCAACACACAATGCTAATTGTTGCTCCTAACGACTAACATGATATTTATTCAGTCAGTATGTGGTCATTTATGCAGTATTGAGAATAATGAAACAATGATCATGAATAATGAAGCTTGCTTGAGAAATACACGATATGGCCAAAAGTTTGTGGACACCTGACCGTCACAACCATATGCTCTTTTTGAACACTTTGCTCAATATTTATTCTCTCTGTGTTGGTATAATAACCTACACTCTACTTGAAGGATTTTACACAGAAATTTGGAGCATGGCTGAGGGGATTTATGCTCATTCAGCTAGAATAGCAGTAGTGAGGTCAGGCACTGATGTTGGGCAAAGAGGTCTGGGGTTCATTCTGTGTTTCAGTTCATCCCAAAGGTGTTCAGTGGGTATGAGGTCAGGGCTGTGTGCACCACATACAGGTATGATGGCCAGGTGTCCACAAACCTTATAGAGTGTATTTCACCGAATTTTGTTGTGGTCATAAGATAAAATAACAGCAGTTTATGGCCGGTGACCGAGAATTTTGACTATGCTCTATTTATTACCATAGGTCCAGCGTATTCTTTTCCAGGCCACTAGATGGAGTATATAAACTCTGTACTGAGAGTACTGCATAAGGGGTGATGGCTCAAAAAAGGTCAGGGGTTCGAGCCCCATTGACACTAGGGCTGCCACTGCTGGGTCCTTGGGCAAGGCTCTTAACCCTACCTGCTCAAACCTATCCACATTGACCCCACATAGAGGAGGGGGAAAAGATGTAGATAAGCAACCAACCACTGAGAGTACTGCATAATCCAATACATTCTGAATTGATCTGTCTTGGCATTATGGTCTAGCTTTCAGATAACCACTGATCAGGGTTACGGTGTAGCTAGAGTCAAATCTGGGAACAGTAATGCAGGAATACACCATCCATTGAATCTTACATACAGTACATAAACACATTTGCTTCTACCCAGTCCACCTCTGGCATTGGGAGAAAACTGGAGAACCCGAGAGAACATGTACAGAAACTCCATACAGACGGTCAGGTCAGGATCGAACACAGTCAGGCAGCAATGAAATATGCTGTGCCAATTTAGCGTACCTTAAACTTCAATTAGCCATTTTATGTATTACACAAGCTATTTAAATTTTTTTATTATTATTATTATTATTAAATAAAATTCAAGAACAAGGCTCCTCGACTCTGACCAGATTCCTGAAAGTGAGTTAGTGACTTAGAATAGTTTTAAGATGAGTGAATTTTTAGGTTTAAGGATTTCAGGGCTGCTTCCGGTGTTCGCCGCAAGGGGGAAGTGTTGTATAAGCGGATATTTGGGCTCTCTACACAGCAGCAGGAAAAGGCGAAAGCGGATCATTTACGTCCGAGCAGCCGCAGGAGCAGAGGTGCAGAGTCGACGCTCTCAACTTCACTTAAGCGCGAGCCACCTGCAGAACAGAGCCAGTGCACACCTGCAAGAGCAGAAAGCTGACCTGGAGCTCACACACTGGACTTTTTCTTCTCTCCTTAACATTTAGGCGTTTACTTTCATTTTGTGAAGCCCAGCTGAAGAAGCGAGGCATTACACTTGATTGCTGCTCAGATTTGTCCTGGCTGTCTCGCTCAGCATGGCTGCGACCACCTGTACCAGGTTCACCGACGAATATCAGCTCTATGAAGAACTGGGCAAGTAAGTCACAAGAGCACTTTAAATAACATGGGGGGGTTAGGTTAATTTCTTAATCTGCTGATTATTTATTTCTTTTTCTAATGCTTTGCATAGTTTACTTTCTAACGCCTGTTCTGTAATTTGCATTTTTGCACTTTGTACTTGCATTAAAAAATGAACCATTTTTATTGTGCAATTTTGCACAGTTTTAAATTACGTTAAGTGTTTGAACGAATTCCGATTTGTTATGTCAACTGCGACGCTAGAAACAGCTGAAGTGTCTTGGTGTTTATTGGATTAATGCCCAAAACACTAAACACCCCATTGCTCAATAAAACATCAAACCAAGGGCTTTTCCACACGTAGGCTACAGTGTGTAGGAGCTGTCAGCCAATCAGATTCAAGCAAGCTCTGCTGCGCTGCGTTCTCATTGGCCAGCACTGAAAAAGTTGTAGGAAAGGTGACATCTTATCTGAATGTATACTGTAGCCTACATGAGCAGGGATAAGCAATGACCAGACAGTTTAAACTATTTGAATTTTTTATTTTTTTTTTTGGCAAAAAAACCAAAATCTAGTAGTAATAAGTACCTTTACAGGCCAGTTCATCTTTAACACGATTCTACAACATGATATCGCTGTGTAAAACTTATGGCCAATAGTTAAACTCTCACGAGCCTGACAGAAATCTGACCGGCTAACCTTATAGAAGCAAACAGACACTTTAAGTATCCTTGTAAAATAATTTAAGTAAAATAGCATTGTTGGTCAGGCTCCACTGGGTTTTCTGGTTTCCTCCAACCTCCTAAAAACAAACCAGTAGGTGGATTGGCATTTCTAAATTGCTCCTTAGCGTGAGTGAGTGAATGTGTGTGTGCATGCATGCGAGGTATTGATGTCTCATCCAGGGTGTATTCCCACCTCATGACCCTGACCAGGATAAAGAGCTTACTAAAGGTAGAAGAATATTGACATTCACAAGATTAACATTAGATAAATCACTCATCTGAACTTGTACAATTTTTAATATGATGCCCATATCGGTGCCCAATGAGTACTAGCTGGTGCCTAATATTGATCAGATACTGACATCCTAACGGTAAGTCAACTCTCAGTGGGATGAGGATGATGGTGTGCATTAAGACAAGTTGTGTCTAGTGTTTAAATTTAAGACTGCCAGTCAATATGTCTTGGCACACGAACTATGACTGATTTGATACCAGAGTTTATTGGTCTGGCGCATCACTACTTCTGTACTGCTCTCAAATAACTCTATGCTTAGGCAACCTTAAACCTTAATGGTTCCACCATGTGCAAGAGAAAAAGAGAAAGGATCATTGAGAGGGAATAAATAAGACAGTAAAGAAGAAGAGACAAAAGTTCAAGTACAATTTAACTCGTAACTCTATATTGGAAGTGTTTCACAAGACATGAGAATCTTTACCGAAGTACCAAAGATTGCAGTTATTAAAGAATCATTTAAAAAAAAAAAAAAAAAAAACATAGTGCTCTTTAAATTATTGCCTTGAAGCTTTGAATGTCTTCAGATCCTGCTAATGGCTCCGACTTGTGCATTAAGGATTATTAAACTGCCCATCTATTTGTGCATTAGACACAAAATTGCTTTTTGTTGCAAGTTTCTTCTTTCCATTATGAAAAGGAAGAATTGACCACTTCCACTAGACTATTATAAGCCTATTTATCTATGCATTAAGCACAAGATGTGGATTTCCCCCAATGATAACCTTCGCAACTGACAAAAGTTGAAGGTGCTTTTCCTAGACGGACGTAATGTGAGGTTCAAATCAAATTGTAGCGTCAAGACCACTGAACAACCTACACGCATTTAACAGACACACTATTAATGTCAACAGAAAGTTCAGTCAGTCAGGATATTTGGGATTTGGAGCCTTCGTTCTAAAAATAGACTTGTTCTCCTGTACTGAAGTGTTCTAGTAATGTTGATTCTCCATCAAAAATGCTTGGTAACACGTATTCAGTTTACGAATATTCAGTATATTCAATAGCTATGATGGAAAAACCAGTTATATAAATATATTTCTGTAGCCGTATTTACTTTACCATAATTTCACTTTTTGTCTAATCATGGTTTGTAATGTGTCACGATGAAAAAGTGGAATTAGTTTAGCTTCATTATATCGCGTGTTTGCGCACACACCTGTTTACTCATAACTGATTGCTAGCTTCTCAGTTTAGATAAATGATGCCTTTAATAAAAATAATTTGAAGTGTCCATTCTAGTAAGATGCTGCTTTTTCGAATGCCACAGCACTGTTGAATTCTTGAATCTGATTGGTCAGAAGGTGTTGATTCATTTTCTACAAAAGCATGGCTCGGACTTTAGTTCCTACTGCAAGGCGAATCACAGATTTATACTGATGTGCTCATTAGGCTTGTGCCATATAATGATTAAATAGTAGAGTGCCATGATGTCCAGTAACGTTTGCTCTAATCTTATTATATTATATAACCTGCCAACCTTTACACATGTTGTATAAGAGTGGGGCAATTTAACAGAATGGCACATATACTCCATACCTCATACATATTATGAAGCAGGAAGACTCTCCCCTGACCATAGTCAATAAAGTGTTCCCATGATTTTTAACATGCAGTCACATGCTTGGTTCAAGCGAATGCAGCTTCACTGTATCTTGCACACGCATGTTGGTATGAGTTGTTTGTGTGGTCTTTATTAAAGTGCTACCTTTTTTTTGTACATCCTTAAGTCTCACAGTTTTCAGTCAAGCTTCCCGAACCCCCTCATCAGCAACATGTTCACATTCTTGGTTGACTGATCATTTATAACACCATTTAGCAGCACGGTGAGCTGTTCTAAATGTTTAAACTAGGTTGTGTCTTTGCCTTACAGAGGAGCCTTCTCAGTGGTGAGACGATGTATGAAAATCTCCACCGGACAGGAGTACGCTGCCAAAATTATCAACACCAAGAAGCTGTCTGCCAGGGGTGAGCTCTGAAGCCTGATCCTTTTGAGCTTTTGTTGTTTGGAGAACGAAAAATCTTGAATTGAAGCTTTTGGAGATTCATGAAGCACAGGTTTACCAAAAAGTGACTGCTAAGGCTAGTGGAAATATTCTTCAGTCACTATAATAGAGCTGGACTAATGAGAAGTGCCTGTTAAAAGGTTTGTTCACTAGAACCTGGAGTAGTTCAGGGGTTTTACTTTTATTAAGATGTTTTCAGAGTATAATTATATAGATCATTCTGCATTTCTGCTATAGCTGGAGTGCCTGGTCGTGGGTATGCTGTACGGCTTTTCTTTAGTGCACACTCGAATCAGTGGTTTTTAATACAGTTGGATGGGTGTATGGATTTTCTATAATATTCTTTTAATTACATTAACCTAGCTCGATCAGTGTTAATGTTATTATAAGCAAGAAGTGCTGTAGTAAAATAAATCACACCTCTGACAGCAAACAGACACCGCATCCACGTTTTAAAATGGCTCTGTTTTGCTCTGCAAGTCTTGGCCCACAGCTCAGCACCCACACTATGAGCTGTCTGGCCAGCTTCCTCACCTCTCCGGCACATAGTGACTCAGTTTGCCAATATCATCATGAAGCTGGGCACTGAATTTCTGAGTCTTTTCATGTGTGTCAGGGCTTTCACTGGCAGCTGTCTACTGCCAGAGTATGAGTGTGTGAGAGTGGGACGGCTCTGATGGCTCTCCGATGACTCATAGCGAATCCTTAATAGACCACTGAGAAATGGAGGTCCTATGTGCTCATCTGGTTGTTTTTTTTTTTTGCATGAGAAGAGGGGTAGAGTGAGTGTCATGTGACAGGTTGAGGGGTGTGTGTGTGTGAGTGAGAGAGAGAGAGAAATAAAAACCATGAAAGCCTAATAAGTGGTGATGTGTAATAAGTCGATTCACTCTTGAGTAATTGGTTGTTTCCCTGGAGGTGGTAGAGAGAGAGAGAGATGGAGAGGGGACAATGGAATATGGAGAGAGGAAGATGGAGTGTGATTGAGAGAGAGATGAATGGAGGAAAGGAGATGAGGGAGAGATGGAGAAAGCTATGAAGAGAAAGGGTTGGAGTGTGGATGTTGGAAAGAGAGAGAGGGATAGAGAGTGGGATGAAAAGTGGAAGATGGAGACAGAACAATGCAATATGGAGAAAGCGAGGAATGGAGAGTGGTTGAGAGAGAGAAGATGGAGGAAGGACAATGGAATATGGAGCGAGATGGGGCTTGAGAGTGGTTGAGAGAGAGATGGAAAGGCAGACGCATCTCTTTCTCTTCCTCTGTCATATGTTGAAGGTCAGCTCGGAGACTCGGAGGAGGGATTCCCCTTATTTCCAGCTCTGTGCTCCGAATAGAAATGAACCTCATGAACAGAACTGCGATTTATCAGTACTGAGCCCTAGAGCTAAAGTCCAGCCTTTTTTTCAGTGTATTACTTTTAACTGTGATAAAGAAATGAATGAATTAAAGAGTATTCTTTTGGCAACCTCGGAGTTTGATTGCGCATGTTCATTCGGCAGGGACAAATTATAAACGCAGCATAACGCAATTCCATCCCAGAGCTGAAGCTTGAGTATGAGCACTCGCATGCCTCCGGACACACAGCTGTGATTTAACAGTACATGGTTTTCTTTCATGAATTCATGTGATTAGAAAAGTAATTCCTGTGTTCATGTTGACTGTGGTTTTTTGAGGTGTTCTAACAGCTAGGATATATTTCAGTGCAAGATCTACGGCTCAGAGTTCCTTCCACACATGCCGAGGTTTAACCTTTTCTCCTAGCTCACTGAAAACAAAGTCCGATGTAGAGAAACTTAAAAAAAAAAAAGTTTCCCGTTGATGGGAAGAACTTGTGTTGTTAAACTGTGATGTCACAGCATCAACCTGTGCATGCCTATGGCAGTTTTGCACATGGTAGGTATTTGCTAGGACTCTGCATATCACTGTATGAATATGGATTATTTGTGCTGTAGAAATAGTCTGTGCCTTTATTGAATATTTTTCTTTTAAATCTAAAACTTCACTCTTGGCCATTGACTGTAATTGCTCTATAATGTTCGAATCTTTTATAGTGATGTATACAACGCCGCAAAACCAAACCAGCACAAACACTATTTTATGGTACAATCCATCACAAATGTGTATTCAATTTCATCTATTTTTAAAAGGAATGGGACATTAATTTGATCTAATACCACGTTGTAGTGTTGAATAAATAAAAATACATGTTGTCGCTCTACTTCGTCTTTTTTGCGAGGTGGAATAAGATGGACAGCGAACTTAATTGCGCAGATTTTTAAGTTCTCTGAAAGCACCACGAATGAAAATTTGAATTTTTGATGATGCATTTTAGGTAGCGTTCGGTCATTTTCTCTTGCAGAGCATCTGACCCCTTTTTTTTAAATACATGGGATTCAAAGATTATGCCTAATCCTAGATTACCACTATCATTATCTATTAAGATGCCTTATTGATTATTCTTAATCCATGATAGAAAAACTGATGTTCTAAATCGTGGCAGTGAATGATCTTCTCGTTATATGCTTGTGTCTTAAAACACTTTAATAGTTGGGAAGCACTTTGAAATGCACAGACGTTCCTCTTGTCTTCAGGGAGCCCAATTTGGGTCATCACCTGAGAATGGTGACTGGAATTGAGAGCAGATTCAATCATTTTTATTAGCCTTTAGGGTAAACCGACTCGCTAACCCAGGCTACTTTTGGGTTCTTTGGTATAACTTAAGAAGATTAATCACTTTCCGTCCCTTGTGTGTTTCCTGCTCCTCAAAGGCGCATTGATGCCCCTGAGCGTCAGCTTGGATTTGGTTTGTAAAGCAATTCCAGTTCCATTAATCTTTACTTTGGTTTCAGAATCTCTTGGCTTTGGTTTTAGCCTCAGGTTTAGGGTATTTTTCAGACATTTTGCTCCGGTTAAGTCATTTAAGTGATTTTGTTTGAGTTGGCTGAGACTCGGTTCAGTTTCTGAGAGCAAATTGCTTCGTTCCCTGATGATTGTGTGAGCCATGTAGATTAGTGCTTTATTCTCTAAAACTATACAAAACATTTGTAAAAATGT
Source organism: Notoglanidium macrostoma (assembly GCA_030068235.1). Lineage (NCBI taxonomy): Eukaryota > Metazoa > Chordata > Actinopteri > Siluriformes > Auchenoglanididae > Notoglanidium > Notoglanidium macrostoma. Next base: position 14,668,828 of record JAQQZR010000001.1, read on the forward strand.
TACCTAGAGGCTTTGCAACACTGCTTAAGAAGTCTCGTATACCATTTTATATCTACTGCCTTTTGTACCTACCGACATAATAATGTATCCAGACTCCTTGCAGTGGAAGGTCCTGGGTTTGATCCCCGGGTGCCTTTCTGTGTGGAGTTTGCATGTTCTCCCCGTGCATGCATGGGTTTCCTCCGGGTGCTCCGGTTTCCTCCC
>JAQQZR010000001.1:14670011-14680619 GCA_030068235.1 Notoglanidium macrostoma
GGGATTGGCTCCAGCTTCCCCGCGACCCAGACGGATAAAGCGGTATAGATAACGGATGGATGGATGGATGGATGGATGGACTCCTTGCAGTGCTTTTTCTATCATCCTGATAGGGATTGGAGTTGCAGATGATGCTATCATTTCCGACTCCGGACTAATCATAATAATAATGTGGCTAAAATAATATATATTTGCAAGGTGTTTTTAAAAATATTTGTAGGTATGGAGATCTTCAGTCTATTTAAGAATCCTCTGGCTCCGCCCCCGTCTGAAGACGCTTATAGACTTAATCATGCCTACAGTGATTTTCAGGTTATCCTGCTTGGTCAGACTGTTTTTGTTTTATGTCATTTTATTTGTTTTATGCCCAATGACTAAAATTTCATCTGGTCTGTTGCTTTTCCCAAAATCTCAAGCACATTTGCCATCACTGTCTGCTTGGTATCTGCTTTGGAGCAAGTTCATTTTCAAGAAAAGCAAGATCCTGAACCCAGTGTGGATTCTGAAATGCTTTCATTTCTCGACCTTTCCTGGCACAAGGGGGAAAAAAACAACCAAAAAAATTGTAGCAGCTTGCTGTCAGCCAGTGTACTTCATCCTGTGAAGCGCATGGCTGTGAATGAAATTCACACATCTTACATCGCACTGTAGTCATTACTTTTTTTCTCCACACAGAGATTTTTGGAAATGTATGCCATGCAGAAATATAAGCTAGTTAGTATTTAGCATTTTATGTTTCTTCCTCACTCAACTAAATAGCTTGTGGTTTACTATCTATCTGCAGTGTAGAGATTTCCCAATGTCAATCCCGAAATATTTAGTGAAAAATGGAACATCTACTGTTTTGGTATTTTGTGCTTGGTAAAACTATGGGTTCTGAAAAACGTTTGTGATATTTCATTAGCAGCATTATGAAAACCCATTCTCCTTTTAAAATGGCGCCCTCTTTTATGCGTTTATAATGACTGTTCTATTTTTCTGTCCCTGTTTTTTGACAAACACTGTGGATTTTGTATTTTTTTTTTTAATTTTTTTTTTTAATAAAATACAGTTTGAAGTCAAGAAAGCAGAAAAAGGTACTGAAATCAGTCTAGTGATCTAATGCAAAAACAAGAAAATGGGCAAAAGCCAATGATGGCTATAAATGAAATGAGTATTAGTAATGCGCATTGAGGGAATTGCACTGTCGCCATGGTAAATGAGCTGTGTAGAGGGGCCCTAACCCTAGGGATGAGATTTTGACAGGTAAAAATAATGTTTGTGTCGAAAGCTGAATTCACACCGGCGTGTCCCAAAGCTTTGTGGCTGCGTCCTGAGAATTGCCAGATCAATCCACAACATGCATGCTACACGCATGACGGCACACTTCATTTTTTCAAGAAAAGTAATGTCCAAATCTAGGGGACCAGGGCAGAATTTGGACTAGCTATAATAACAGTGCATGAGATGGTGGTGAAGTAGGGATTTAACCCAGATACATTTAAAGGATTCACAACTTTCTTTACATCTCAGCGTGGTATTTTATGTGGCATTGTACATGCAGACACTTTGAGAAGGATGTGAATTTGCTTGTGCAAGTGTCTCTGTCTCTGTAAATACCTGTCTGGCTCTTTTCTCCAGCAGATAGGTGAGTCATCTCGGAGAGTATGTCAAAAGGGATGGACAGCTGAAACTTTTCCAATCTGTCAGTCACATTTTCTTTCCTTTTTTCATTTCAGTACTGAAGTTTCTGGGCACATGAAGCACACAATTGCACAAACGTTCACGGACTCTGGTGATCATTTGGATGGAATGTTTGTTTCTGTGCACGTTTGTGTTTAGCTCTAAATGCATGCTTTAATGCCTGTTGTCTTCGGTACCTCACCTGGATACTGTAGAAGTGCGGCTGTAATCAGAAAGACTATGATGCTCATGTTATTAAACTTATTTTAAAAGTGTACAGTTGTAGAAGAGTAATGATTTAACGATCCTTTTTTGAATCTTCCTCACGTCGTCTCGCTACCGTCACCTCTGGCTTGCTAATTACGCATCTAAATCTCCATCCAGATTTTTGTAGAGCTACTTTGTGACGTGATCTATTGTTCGAAGAGTTCTACAAATACAACTGCATTTTATTTGCGAGTGCAATTTATGAAATTTCATCCTCACTAATAAATTTGTACACACTGAGATTTGCTGTTGACATTGTTTGGTAGACTGAAAGCTTATAGTAGAAGAATTCAAACAGGGATACCTTTTTTATTTTATTTTTTTATTTTTTTTTTTTAAATGGCTGATCTCACATGGCTCAGTCACAAAAGCATAGCCATGCATACTGACTTCTTTACACCTCCTTACCTAACATTTCTCATTAGCCAACGCTTAGCTCGTTAGGCAGGAACCCACAGCTGGACCCATGCATGGATGAATAAAGGAATGAATGGTGTGTACTATTACGCCAGTGGCAAGTGTGCTCATGAGACGTAGAGCCGCTCATTTTGATTCTCGGTGGAATTCAATTCAAGAGCAGCTTCGATTCTGCATTTTCACCCAGGCAACTATTGCAGAAAACAGCACGCCACTATTCTCTGTAGCCAACAACCGCACACATGAAGCTCCGCGAGAAGAACGAGGAGAGAAACGATGTCGGAAAGCTCGGCTGGGAGTGCATTTTAAAATGACTCCAATGCTCAGTTTATAGTGAGTGGGAACAAATTTGTTCTAAATGAGCATTTAATCATTGGCATTTCCAGTTACTAAACAAAGTATGACTACATGTATGAATGGGGTGAGTGAGTCATGTCTTGCTCAAAACTCATCCGTGACGCATTACACATGGAGCGCATTTCCCAAGAACGATTTTCCCCCCACACGAATTTTATGAGTCGTGTTTGGCAGAAGAACAAAAAGAAGGACTAATTATTTAAACATTTGTTAATGTTGTTGGTTTTCTTATAAATGTGCGAGGACACACCGTGCTATTGACACTCTAATGTGGTTAAAGCCTTACACTAAATAGGGCTTTAGGTATTGCAAGCATAAAAAATTCAAAACCCGGACGAGCTGGATATAGCTAGCACGCTCTGCTACAGTATGAATGCTACCTGTGAATTGAATAAATATACATATCGTTCCTTAGAAGAATATTGAGTGAGAATCGTGATCTCAATTCAAATTCCAAAAATTCCTGTGTGACTTCTGCGTTTCCTCAGCCCTAATGTACCGCTAGTACAGCATATTGTGTTTGCGTTCTGCGACGTCAAGACCCACCACAGTGCCCCATGGCTGAGCACAGCATGAGCTTGCTAAAAATAGCTCTTTTAAGGCTGGAGAGTGCAATGAAGTGAAAGCCACTGATGAATATATATATATTTATATACATGCACACACATCCATACATACAGGGGTTTTGCTCGAATTCTCTCTGAAGGAATCCTTCACACCTTGTTTGAGTCGTTCCCCTTCCTCCTGCCTTTCTCAGTGGCAGATCACATCTGTCTGTGTGGGAGACTCGTATCTGACGAGACATCCTTCAAACAGCGAGAGCACAACAAACGTATCCCCATGTTTGCATTTTCTCACTTCCTTCCATTGTCACGGAATCCAAAGGTTCAATTTGTAACAAGTATCTGAAACGAAAGTTTCAGATGCAACAGCAGTTAAAATATTAACTTCCTAGATTCATTTTAAGGCACGAAGCAGTGCAGAAATACATCATAACATTTGTCTCTCTTTAGTTTCTGCCTTTCTATTTGGGGATGTCGAGTCCATGGAGAGATCCACTCAGCCTGCCAGATGAGCGAGAGAGAGGGAGAGCGAGAGATGGATGTGTATTATATAACCAGACATTTCTCTCATTCACAAATTCAGCAAAGCCAGAATACGAGCATATGGACGCTGGTCTTTTTCAGTCTCCTGCTGTTTCTGTTGCGCTTCCTATCTGCTCTGTTGAACAGAAATCGTAGAACGTTTGCAGCTTAACATTCATGCTTGGTTCTGGTTTTTTTTTTTTTTTTTTACTTGCGCTTGCTGATGGCAGTGAATATACAGATAAGCTGGAGATAATAGGAAAGATCATAATGCCATCTGCTAAACATCATAATGACTTGTAAGTCTGTTTTCTTTTAACAAACCATCTGGAATGGGCCATAGAGTGTTTTCCCTAAGGAGCCATCTCTACTCTGTAATGAGCTACAAATTATCTCACTGGACATTAATAAGAACGACTAAATGCCTGGCAATTGTTGGTTCTATCATTTCTGCCATGTTTCTACATTAAAAATGAAGTAATGCTGGTTGTGGACTATACAGTACCCACACCTGATCAGTTTTCAGTTTATGGCCATTCAGTACTTTGTTAGTGATTTGGTAGGAAAATTGTGCAGTACATTTTAATTTCATTTTCATTCAAAAAGCCATGCAGTACTTATTTATACAGACCAATATGAAAGTTCAGTATTACAAATAAAATATTGACTGTTCTAGTCAACTGGCTTTTATTGTCATTTCAGCCGTATACAGATGATTTGGTACACAGTGAAACGAGACAACGTTCCTCCAGGACCGAGATGCTACAAATAGGACAAGACAGAATTACAAAAGTGCAACAGATGACGACATAAAGTGCATGTGTGCAAACATTGCAAGACAACATGTTCTGTATGATTTTCTGTTAAATATATTCTCCCAGCATTATTGTTCAATACATTTATTGCTCATAAATGAAGATGTATAGCTAGCAGCCTCACATTATGATAGCTATAGCTTATTAGTCAATTATGTTCCTGGACACCAAGACCATGGAACTGGGCAGCATGTTTACTTGCCCAGTGGGTTTGTCAACAAATCTGATTTTTCCACCCCTGATCAGGAGGATGTATGTTTCTGAATCAGTGTTAAGGAAAATTGAGTAATTGCTGTCATACCATTGGCCAACACATAGGACATGGGACAGCCTAAACGACACCGTTAATTGGGAAAACGGGCACGAAATCAAAAACAAGGCAAATGGACTTACAGAAGATAAAGGCTCTGAACTGAAGGTGCAAAGTAATGCACATAAAACGTTGGAAATTCGAACACCCAGACTAATATGGGCACAGTTTGGGAAAGAGATAAACCCAAAACAGAAAAAACTCCAATTCAGATCAGGGAGTCCAAGACGGTAGTAGAAGCATGTAGTAGAGACGTATGAACAATAGAATGACGCCTCATTCTCTGTTCATGAGTTCATACTGTTAGATCCTAGTCTGAGTTTGTTGTTTGGCTGATTATTTATGTTTTGCTAGATAGATGTATGATAATCTATGACTGCATTACCAACAATATTGCTTCATAAGGATTTGATTAGAGAGCAGATTTCATTACATGTCAAATGGATGATATTGGGAGGGAATTGGTTCTCAGGTATGACCCCTTCAAATGCATTTACATTTAAAAAGCAAAAGTGTTGAAAGTAGGAATGATACAGTTGTTTAGCTAATCAATATGGATTGATTTATCAGCATTTTGTATTTATTAGATAAGGAACAGCCACGGAGGAACCACAATATGCCAATATTAAGTCTTTGATCATTTAGTAGTAGTCCGCTAAAACGGAGCCTTTGAGCTGATGATATGCAAGTCTCACTCCATACACGTGGCTGTGTAAGCATTTTGTCATAAGAAAGGTGAAGAACCTAAAATATTAATAAAAAGTGACTCGGCATATAAAGGTGAAGCTTTTGCGTCTTAGTGCAGCACACCCGGATCCCAAGCAAAAGTTCGAGTGGGAAAAAGGGAATGATCCCTTGAGTGTTCGGCTGACATCCTAATTTTCACAAGTAGGCCAGTGGCCCTGAGGAGAGTTTAGCTTGGCTTAATTAGAACCTATTTGTCTTTCAGAAGATCAGTCTTTGGAGGTCCAGAAATGTCAATCCACTTTACAATAAACAATAATCTCTTCTCTAGTTCAGGATTTCTCCTGTAGTAAGGATTGATCTTTGTGATCTTGCTCACTGCTTGGACAGAAACCAACAAACATTTTTATTTTTATTTTTTTAAGCCATGTCTAAACGTGTCCTTTTAACACTGAATGATTCATTCACACGGAAGAACACCACCGTATATAATAATAACCACTATAATTGAACGGTTCCATGCCAAATAACCAGAACTGGTTTGTTTAACTTTGGCTTTACCCTTTCTCAGTAAAATATTAATGCGTGTTCGACAGATGGTTCTTGTCGAGATATGGATGGTCATTTGTTCCTCCTTCACTAAGAATGATCACAATGTAAACATATATCGCCACAATGTTTTCCTATAGGCTCACATTCATTATTACTGAGCACAGCATTGTAAAATTTCAAACATGGCCATCTGTTTATTGGCGGCTGCTGCTTATCTTTTGTTAGCTAGCATCTATATTATTGAAATTCAGAAGACGAGAGCGGACAAATAGAAATCCGATGGTTACTTCAGTTGTAGTAGAGATGTAAATAAGGGAAAGCGGACAGGTAACTTCAGTGGTAGTATCTGGTGGTGTCCTTGTGTTTTTTTTTTTTGTTTTGTTTTTTTTTGTTTTTTTTTTAAAGGTATCGCAGCGAAGGCTTGCAAAATGAAAATTTGATTTACATTTTATTTCCTGGAAGGCCTACAAATTGAATAGCAATTAATAACATAACATATTATTATAATAAGATGTATTGTTAAATAACGAATAATATGAAGTATACTAATATAATTATAAAGTTTAAGATTAGGATAGGAAAAGACGTATCTATGCAAGAAAACGCACTCATGTATTGTCTATATTTTAAACTCAAATTAGATTATTACTCCCTTTGTACAGAACATGCTGGAAACAGAACTTCACCTGTGTTAAAAGTGTCGTCACACTGCTTCTTCAGTCTCTGATCCGTTCGACCTGACAGGTTGTCGCTGAAATATTACATCAGCTTGTACTTTACACTTCATCAGCTATCATCTGGATTTTCTTTAAAAGGATTTGAACATGTAAAAGGCACGACGGGCTTTTTATATGCTAAAACCGGTCATAAGTAATATGATATTATTTAATCTTCATTCTATTGGTCAGATACACGTAAATACACATTTACAGAATTATCAAATGTTCTTTGGCTGTCTCTCTAGTGGAACCCTTAATAGTGCTATGTGTAGTGTTTCCCTCTTCCTACAGTGAAAGGGTTCATGTAGATCCTTTTTGGAGGCTTTGAACTCTTATTCACTGAACCCTCACTTTTTGTGGTGGTTGAATGTGGCTTCTGTAATATTAAGCCTATGTCCACACTAATGCGTTTTAGTTTTAAAATGCTTTCAAATGCATCACTTTTGTTATGCTCACGCCTGGCGTCCATACTACTACAGAATTTTTCGAGCCACTGGAGCATTTTGGAAATGCGGCTGGTCCTGTTTTAGTGTGAAAATGTTTTTTTGTGTGTGGACGACCAGAAACGTAGAGTTTTGGAAACGGTGACGCAGACACCCATGTTCCCTTCCTGATTGGTTCTCCTCAGTCAAGACATATCTATCCCTGATTCGTCACACTCCTGTCACATGATGATAGGAAAACAAATTACATCAGCCTCGACTACCTGATCTGAGCGTAGCATGGATAACGAATTATAAGCGTTACTGACCTTGTTGTCTTTGCTCGCAGCTGTCGTGCAGTTAAACTCTGCATTTTATAACACTACAACTGCCTTCATGCACAGGAGACAAACAATTATTCAAGCAATCTGCAACGAAGTAACCAACTACAGAGTAGACAATCTGCTTCCGGTTTATACCGGCAGGTGCACGCCCAGTGTACATGTGATATGCGTTGTCAGGCGTTCAAGTATGGACGTAGATCGGTTCTGGACTGAGATCGTTTTCATTTTAAAAAGCTGCTTTAAAGCCAAAACCTTAGTGTGGATGTAGTCTTAGAAAAAATGTCACATGACTTGTGTGTGTTGAATTTTTATTAGATGTGATCAAATGAATGGATGTGTTTCTGTAAATTATGGTGTTGTAAATTTACACCCGGTATGTTCTATTTTTCAATTTTGTAGCAAAGCCTCACGCCCGGGAGGAAACTCCTGCATGCCTACATCTCTAAGGTGCTAATTTGCACCTGGTTTTGCGACGCAAACATTTTCACGCCCAAAACCCGGCTGCTACTAATTTCCCAAAGTACATCAAACCGAATATGTAATCAGCCGCACTTTCTCACAAGTTCTCCAACCTTTCTCTGGTGCAGACTTCCCACTTTTGTGTGATCCTGCCTGAAATGCATGTCTATGAAGAAGAAAACGGTGCTCAAATTGTGCATTTAGACTTGTAAGTCTTACATGCTAAGTTTTCACACAGAATGCAGCATAATTATGCCTTAAACAGGCGCAAACAGCTTAGGACACCTGGCTCTTAGCCTCTGGTGTACAAGATAGTGATGACCGTTAGACAACAATTACATAGTGTTGAATCGGCCTAAGAGCTGAGATCTGAGGGTGGAATGAAAAACGAATGTCTCCTCTAGTAATTGCACCTGTCTGAGAAGCTCTTTTAGAAAACATTGCAGTGAGAGCCTGCTGGACAAGGAACAACATAGAAAAGAAACCGAGGTTTAAAGAGCTTTCAAATCGTCTTTTCAATATTCCCTTTGCATTATCAGTATGGCTGCATAATGATAGTGTTTGATCACCTTAAATGTTGACTCTGCTTCTTTTGAATATTGAAGTGGATTATTCATTGAAGTCATCATTCCCTGTGTCTTAATATCCACACAACCTGTTTCTGTCTAGGCTGTGTAGAAGTAGGCCTACATTTTTCTTTAAAATAGCTGATACATACAGCAAATTACCGGAAGGAAAAAAATCCAGCTTGAATTATAGAACATGTGATCTGTGATGTCCAAGATGAATTTGTAATGAAATTCTGAGTGCATTTTTTTATTTATTTATTTATTTTTTTTTTTATTTAAACATTTTTAATCTTTCATGTATAATCACTTTAGTTAAACATTTGGAATTTGACCCTCGTTTCATCCTTACGTAAAAGGACCAGTGCAGCAGCACTTTAGTCCAGCTCGGTCACCTCCTCATCTAATACACTCCACGCAAACAAACTTCTCTCGTACGTAGGTCACAAACTATCTGAGCCAAGTCTTTGCCATAACTTGTTGTATAGCTGCATTGCATTCTGGTATTTTAGGTCTAATGTTAGCTGTCCTTACTACTTCTACATTGGGTTTCTCACTGATATGAATGTGAACGTTGCTGGAAAATGGTGAGTCCATAAAGAAGCCCCTGCTCTTTTTTTTTTCGTTAGGACTGTTACTCCTTATATTTGGTATTGTTGAATTTTTGTTTTTCTCCCATTAAATGTCATTGTAACTGCGCTAGCAGTGTCCCCTTGTGACATCACTGTGGGACACAATGGCTGACGTCTCACAGGAATAACCTAAAATACAGCACCACAAATTACCAAATGAACACCACAATCCCTAAGCACACATTCACAAATATTTAAATATGAAAGTATGTCTTTCTGCACTGAATGTGGTCTTGTATGTTTATGACTTCTCTTGTACATCATAGTTGAATCTAGCACACCTACAATCAACACCCTATTGGGGTGATGAATTATTTAGCCTGTTGACTGACAGGTTTGGCTGTCACCCAGCATGCAGGGAAGCCCCATAATTATGTTATTAATACATTTGCAATATTTAGATAGGTGATTACTGTCATTACTGGTGTAAATAAAAACGAAGCTGTATTTGGGTAGTTTTGGTGAATGGAAAGCGAAAACACATCTGCTTTATTCTAATGATCAAAATGATGACAACCAAATGTGGAACTAGAGTAAAGTGTATTTGATCTTTTTAAGCAAACTAGAATAAAAGAATTACTTCATGATGTATCCTTGACATCAAAGTGATATCGAACTTCTTTTCTAAGCTTCAACTTAATCTGGCCAAAGTATTGTTAAAATGCTATATCAGTCTTGTAACAAATACATACGTATGTCAGAACCTGTTTCAATTCCACGTCCATGGTAGTAATGAAAGAAGTAGGGCTTCCAGTTTAACCCCTATGGATCTGCTTGTCATCTCCACCCAAAATAACCTGAGCTGATGCCAAAACTGCAAATCCACTGGGGCCAAAGTACACAAAGTGCACTAATACCAAACTCTGGGGTAAAAGCATGTGCTGAGGCGTGTCTGTGTACAATGTGCATTTGTATTGTTATACCTGTGAGAACAAAATTTCAGAACTATACTAATAGCAACAAATATTTAGTTCTTGTTGCTGATCCTCACAGGAACATGCATGCCTTTATTTTATGGAGATGATTTTTAGTGCCACTTAAGTGTAGAATAGGGCAAGTTCATCAGTGCCTAGGGTAAATACTTCAGTATTTTTGGTTATACATGAATGGAAGTTCAGAAAAGCTTGATTATGAAAATTCTAGTGAATATTGAGAGTCTGCACACATTCAAAGAATAGTCAACCATGAAACATGTTCTGTATATTTATCTATCCATTATCTATACCGCTTTATCCGTCTGGGTCGCGGGGAAGCTGGAGCCAATCCCAGCATCTTGGGATGAGAGGCGGGGTACACCCTGGGCAGGTCGCCAGTCCA
>JAQQZR010000001.1:14730514-14750728 GCA_030068235.1 Notoglanidium macrostoma
GTGTGTGTGTGTGTGTGTGTGTGTGTGTGTGTGTGTGTGTGTGTGTGTGTGTGTGTGTGTGTGTGTGTGTGCGCAGTTTCCTTCTCCTGAGTGGGACACGGTGACCCCAGAGGCCAAAGATCTGATTAATAAGATGCTGACCATCAACCCTGCCAAACGCATCACTGCTGCAGAGGCCCTCAAACACCCATGGATCTGTGTATGTATTGTCTCTTCACTCTCATTCTTCATTTCTCTCTCTGACACACACATACACCAAAGCTGTCTTTTATTAACAAGCTCAGTTTTTAGAGCCAATCTGATGGCTTATCCTTTCAGCCCTGCTTGTAATTGCTCCTAATTCTCTCTTCTTCCCACACCTTGTTCTGATTTATTTTAACATTGCGTTATCTGTCCTGTTGCACAGCCTTTGTGTATTTTCATGCCCTTTAAACTGGTACTTTTTCTTTACTGACGTACACATGCCTCTGCATTATACAGTAATCTATTATTACAGCTGCCTACATGCACTATGTATAAACATATCTTGCAATGTACTATCTATACATAGAAATGTTTTTTAACTAATTCCTCTGTTTCTATAGCAACGCTCTACAGTGGCCTCCATGATGCACAGACAGGAGACTGTGGAATGCCTGAAGAAGTTCAATGCCAGGAGGAAGTTAAAGGTGACACTGACGCGCGCGCACATATAATATTCAACCTTAACTTGTTAAGTTTTTTGTGGTAAGTGCACTTTTGGTGCTTCTGTACGAAATACTAGGAAAAGATTAATCATTAAATATATGGGCCGGACTCTCAATTTCTTGGACTTAATCATTGCCTCCTAGACTAATGTTTCACACAGTCATGACCTAAAGCAGTTTAAAGTCTCTCACACTCCTCTCCTGTCTATGCACTCTTACAGGGAGCGATCCTGACCACCATGCTCGCCACGAAGACCTTCTCAAGTAAGACCCGACCCTGTTTTTCTTTTTCTTGTTTTGTAATGCTTTTTCTGTTCTCGATATTGCTATTCTTCTGTCAGTGTAGTTGATGCGAAAGGTCCCTCCAACATGATTTAGAAGCCAGGAGTCCATAAGAAGTCTGTTGAAAGATTCTCTGGGAAACGGTAGCAGTAGAATAAAGAATATATTTTAGTACCTGCATATGTCTGCTTTAAAGTACCCTTTAGAAAAAGGTTAAACCCAACACTTGATAGGTTTTGTAAAAGCCTATTTAGAAAGCTTGAACTATGAATCGACTAGACGTGATTAACAGTGGAGAGAGTATACCAGCACGCCCAACCATATAGCACGACCAATTGATTCCCGGCCATGCGTGGCTATGGCATCATCTGGATTCAAACTCTCAATTTCCCAATTACAGGGTGAGAATTTTTCTGTTTCTCCACTGCAGATCAATACACTAAGTTGTAAAACTAATAAAACCGTTACCCTAAAGCCATCTTTTTGTCCACAGAATACAGAATTTTTGTCCATGTTGCTTAGCAAGCTTACTCTTAACCAGACTACATTGCCTGGAGGAAGAACTGTTTACAGCGAATATTATGAACAAATAAACGAATTAATTTATTTAACCCTGGATTTGATCGTATTGTTTTTGTCACTGTTAAAAAAGCCACTTCGTGTCACCTAGGAATTCTTTTACCTATGATAAGATCAGTGAAACGCATGCCCTCGAGTGACTTATTGCTTTAATAATTTGCTATGCTGATGTGCATATCTGATACCTTCGGCACAGCTCTCTCTAGCCTATTACAGAGCTTTCACTAAATCATCTGTATTCATATATGATTTGCTGGTAAATATTAAAGTGTGTGTGTGTGTTACAAGAAATGAAGCTCAGATTTCCACAGTTAATTACACCGTAGTTTGAATAATTATAGTTGCATAATATAAATTGCATCGTCAATCAAAAGCTATTTTTCTCTTTTCATAAGTGCTTTTGTCTCACTTTCACCATCTCCTCTTACACATGCTTCAGAATGTAGTTGTGTAGTTGACCACCTGCTACAGAGGGAGCGCTGTGCGTGCGTGTGTGTTTTGGGGTGACTGAGATGAGAAGCTTGAGAATGTTAAAGATCCACCCTCTTACTTTCTGTACTTACTTATACAAGACTCTCTTCTCTTATTCAGAAGGGAATCCATACAAGAAGCCTGATGGTGTTAAGGTAGGTTGAGTGCTCTTTCTATTAGTCATTTAAAAATGTATTAAGATGTAAAATAATGCATGGTGTTGAACCTTGAGGCTTCAGTTTATAACATATTTAGAGCTTGGTATCAAAAACCTACTTTCCATTCCGTTCTTTTCTTGCATTGCATTGCAGCACATTGCAACTGTTATACTGAGAGACATGCACCCGTGCTCAGATCTGCGTTTCCCATACGAAGCCCCATAACTAATGTAACCCTCTCAACCATCCACTACCTCTCTGTCATCCCCTAACAATTGTCTGTACCAGTCAGCTATTTGAACTTCATCCATGGTGGGAAATTTCCTTCTAACTCCACGTGCAATGGCGTGATGTGTAGCAGAAGGTTGTACATCTGCTATGTGAAAAATCCAAGCCATTCAGTGAAAGTAGTTTATCATGAGTGTGGAGGATCTGAAGCCTCTTTTCTCTATATTTCTATTCGATTGGTTAATGAAAGCATTTTACACAGGTTATACCCAAGGGGTGAAAGAATGTTTTCTCCATTTTCATACAGAACAATTGATGGGAAAGTTGTGGTCTATTTTAGTGCTGTTTGTACAGGTGAAAAAGAGCTGATGAGTATGTACACGAGAATCATTTCCTGATTACTGAATGAGCATATTTGTTTTTGTTTCTCAACTTAGTAATGCAGAAAGGAAGTCTAATTTTGCCGAGTTTGCAGTGGTGAGAATTTTGAGGCGAACGTGTAAGGCCACATACTTCCTATTAGCTTTTATATGGTGTTTAAAAATAAGTTGTAGTATAATTTCCTCCAATAGATAAGATTATACAGAAGTAGATTAATAAAGAAAATTTCCGCTTCGTTGTAATAGAAGCTATTTGAAATTCCTGAAGAAATAATGCTCTGTATGTAGAATAATAAGTGTGCATCTCTTCAGACATGTTGGTGATGAAATAATTATATATTTTTTTCCCCCTGAATCAGGTTAACGGTAAGGTTGCCGTCATGCTAAAATAGAGATCACGCCCTTGCCTAGAACATGTGGCTTATCAGGGCTGAACAAAAATTCACTTTAATTTCACTTACTTTTGTGTCTCATAAAGCCCCATTTATTGTAGTAATAGAACGTGAATATACCTGGGCTGAGACTGAAGTGAAGGATTCTGATATTACTTTGATATTGGATCATTTATTATTCTTTAAAGGAGCTGTGTTTTAATGTTCATTTGCTCTGTAAGATGTTCTGGAAGTCCTTTTAGTCAAAGAAAAAGGATTAAATAATGGTATAATCTTTTCTGATGTGCAACTCATTTTCTTGGACCTCATTCTACCTCTAAGGAAACAGCAGGCTAGAAAATGGACTGTATTGTGTGAAGGAAAAAAAATAGCTCTAACAATGTAGTCAGGTTCTTTGCTTCCTTCAGGAAATGACTGAACGGCTTACAAGAACATCTCTGTTGTCAATTTCTTTTTCTTTTTCTCTTTTTTTTTTTTACCCATTTTTCCTATATTAAAAGGCACTTTTATAGTACGGCAATTTATGTAGACAGGGTTAACAAGAACCTAGTGTGATGTCAAACCTTTGGTTCTATTACCAAACTAAATTTTAGTACTTCAGCTGGCTGTAACTTATAATAAATTGTTACTGTCCATTTGTCAACTCCTTAATTTATATCACATTAGTAAAGGACAATTTCCAGGTTCCTAGTGGCTAGTGTACATACTGCTTAATGATCAATGGCTCCACACATGTCACATATGCAGAGTGGGTCGCACCATTTCCTGTTTTCTCATTGGACAGCTTTGCATGTCTTGTTTCTGTCCATTCCCCCTTTCAGATCAACAACAAAGGCAACGTAGTCACCAGCCCTAAAGAGCCAGTCCCCTCTCCTGCTCTGGTACTCTCTGTCTGTGTGTCTCTGATCTCATGATGCCTCGTGTTTTCTGCCTTTGTTTGAGCATTTCATCCTTTTCTGGTGTAATAATCAGTGGCACGACTGTCAGAGGAGCACTAATTATTAAAACAGGAAGGCACGGTTAAAATATGTAATATGCTTGTGATACCTTTTTAGTGTAATTCATTTATTTCATTTATAGACAGTATCATTTATAAAGAGCCCGCGATTCAAGATGAATTTTGAGAGTGGAATATAAGCACGCTCACTAACACTGTAACCCACCAGCCTCATGCTCTCTATTAATGGTGCTGTTTGAACTCTGAAATTTTGTTTACCCCCTAACAAATTATTACACTTGAAGGTGGAACTGCTTTATATGTGGATTAAGTTACAGTGGGTCATGAACAAACCTTAAAACACAACAGCAAAACAGAGAACACAAAAACAAGACCACAACATGTCATCATTAACTGTCCTTATTGACAATCACATGCTCGTTGCTGATTGGACATGGCATATGACTGTGACAGAATAGTGCCTGTGTGACTGCACCAAGTAGCGAGTCACCTTTTTCAACGCTAGGCCATAAATCTTAAATCGTAACGTGAAATGAAAGATATTTCCTCAGAGTATCTATATTTTAAGTCCTTTTGGCCGATCCATTCCGTTTTTGTATGGTTATTCCGTATGTAATGGACCCGGACCCGAAAGAACAGATAAGGTATATTTTGTTCAAAGCTTCCATGTATTGCATGTAAATTGCGAACAGTGAATTTGCAGAGGATTTCAGGGAGCTAGTAGGTAGCTCTCGCATGCTTTCAAAACAAAAGCAATGCATGCGATTCTGGGAAGGGTGTACCTTTTTAATATAAAGCTACTTATGTTAGTATTGTTTCTTCTGAAGAAAGTCGAAGGCATTTCTAAAATTCCATCATGTGAACAGCCTTGATCAAAATAAGCATGAATACAAGCATCATTGGATATATTTAGGCTCGTATTCCCTCTTATATATTACCGTTTATATTCCCATTAGCGTAAACATCCTGCATTTCCGTGTTCCGCTGTCTCTCAGTAGCCAATCAGCAATGAGTACGTGACGTTCAGTATGGACCTCCCCTTTGCGTTTTAACATTGATGTTAGTTTTTGCTGTGGTGTCGCTGGTTTTGCTGTTATTGTTGTGGTTGTGGGTGGTTTTTTTGTTTGTTTGTTTGTTTGTTTGTTTTTGCTGTTACGTGTTGTACTTTGCACTTACGGGCCACCAGCTCTAGCTCGACTAGAAATCGGGCAACTGAATGTCAAAGCCATGTACAATTTATTTTCATTAATTTCAAGTATTTTTAGTCATCAGTTTGCACCTCACACATCTTTTAGATCGTGGTGTGGTACACCCTTCCACTGTACAGAACTTACAGTCCAGTGTCTTTGGACAACCACACACAAGCTGCCAATGTCCCATTTATTTAGTGAGCTTGATCTCCTTCCTACAGTGCTTTGTGTGCTCCAGCTAGCACTACTGGAAATGTGCTTACTCAATGCCACAGTCTTTCTCAATGCTGTATTCTGTTACTTAATTCTATTAAATAGGAAGTATACCTACCTGAGAGTTTTTGTTACAGATTCAGATAACGGCATCTTTTCTCACTGTTGCTGTATTCTAGTTGCATGTAGTTTTATTGTCAGCAGGATTTATACAGATGAACCTAACATTTATTAGATGCTGAACTAAGGTTTACATGTAATACTGGGATGTTTACATAAATCTCAGGTCCTGATCTGTAGTTCCTTATAGTTGTTTACATGCATTAAGGACACTGTTTGACTGCTCAGACATTGTAGCCTTAAAGCCAAGCAAATATTGTACAATTTTAGGAATTGTATTTGATAACAGCTCACAACGCACATTTGTGTCACTTGTATCGGATGACCTACAAATTTTATGCTCACATTGTATTTTATTTTATTTTATTATATGTAATTTATTCTACTTGTCCGATAGCATGGTCAAAAATCATTTGCGCAGTTAATACACTACGACGTCTTCACGCTGCACGTTAAATATCAGTGACTGGTGAGCACTAAGTCAGGACCACTAAACTACCTTTAATCGTACAGTGTTCATCTGTCTCCATTTTAGCATATTGTTGTCATGATGAATAGCTTCTTTTTTTAATCGTTCTTCTGCTGTAGTCTTCTTTTCCTAAAGACCATCAAGCATACTTGAATTTAAATGTCCACTTTGGTAGCATTTTCTCTAAAATGGCTATTAATTATAGCTGCTCATGTATTTTGGATAATGCTTTAATGGGTTTTATTTGCATTTAACATTTTCATATATTAAGCATGTTTAAGATAAAAATAAATGAAAGATTTTTCCCCAAGTTCTATGCAGAACACATGAATGCTTGGTGAGCTTTCTACTTTCACCTTTACATGTACGAGAATATAATTTCTCAGTCTGTCTCCCTGATCTTCCTGACTCTCTTCCTTTTCTCTCTGCACCTCTTGATCAGGAGCCTCAAACCACTGTTATCCACAATCCGACTGACGGAAACAAGGTATTATGTATATAAACGGGTTTGCTAGGACCAAGCTTGCTCCATTGTGAGTTTTTACCTAAAAGGGATCACTAGTTTAATTACTTTAATGGCTGGCAAGACTTTTTTTTTTCTGTCCTGAATCCATTAGCGTCGCCTCATTAGGATCTGCTGAGCAGACCAACAGCTTCTTCAATATAGGATTAAATGTCATCTTGCAAAATTTCACATTATCCACTGAAGTAGAGTGAATGCTGCACATGTCTGTGTCTTGCAAGTCATGCTTTCTTCTTTATGTGGTAGAGGTAACGCTGGAACTTTTCAGCACTTTTCTTGCACGTCCGTATGCTTTTTGTGCATTGTGCATGGACTGTGTATTTTGTGGCATGCCTTAAAGGGAAAACATTTTCCAGAAAGTCTGGAAGCTGTTAAAAGGCTTTGTTAATATATTTGGGGAGAATGCAGACTAGTAAAACATGCCTCAATACAAGGACAAATAGCATCAAGGGCACAGAATTACACTATATGGACAAAGGTATTGGGACACACCTCTTAATTATTGAATTCAGGGGTTTCAATCAGACCCATTACCATAGGTGTATAAAATCAAGCACCTAGCCATGCAGTTCCATTTACACACATTTGTGAAACAAAATGGGTCGTTCTGAAGAACTCCTTGACTTCAAGCGTGGTACTGTGATCGGATGCTTCCTTTGCAGTAAGACGGTTCGTGAAATTTCATCCCTGCTGGATATTCCACGGTCTACTGTAAGTGGTATTATTGGCAAGAGGAAGTGCTTAGGAACAACAGCAACTCAGCCACAAAGCGGAAGATCATGTAAAGTCACAGACCAGGGTCAACAACTACTAAGGTCCATGGTGCATAAAGGTCGCCAACATTCTGCCAATTCCATAGCTGAAGAGTTACAAACTTCCACTGGCATTAATGTAAGCACAAAAACTGTGTGGCGGGAGCTTAATGGAATTGGTGTCCATGGCGGAGTTGCTGCATAAAAGCCTCACATCACCAAGTCCAATGCCAAGCGTCGGATGGAGTGGTGAAAAGAGTGGCGGACTGTGGAGCAGTGGAAACCTGTTCTATGGAGTGACGAATTCTCTGTTTGGCTGTCAGATGGGAGAGTCTGGGTTTGGGGGATGCCAGGAGAACGTTACCTGCCTGACTGCATTGTGCCAACAGTGAAGTTTGGTGGAGGAGGGATAATGGTGTGGGGCTGTTTTCAGGGTTTGGTCCCCTTATTTCCAGTGAAGGGCAAACTTAGTGCTGCTTCAGCATACCAAGCCATTTTGGACAACACTATGCTTACAACTTTGTGGACACAGTTTGGGGAAGGCCCTGTTCCATCGTGACTGTGCCTCAGTGCACGAAGCAAGGTCCCTAAAGACATGGTTGGATGAGTTTGGTGTGTAAGAACTTGACTGGCCCTCACAGAACCCTGACTTCAATCCCATAGAACACCTTTGGGATGAACTGGAACGGAGATGGCGAGCCAGGCCTTCTCGTCCAACATCAGTGCCTGACCTTATAAATACTCCACAGAATGAATGGGCACGAACTCCCACAGAAACACTCCCAAATCTTGTGGAAATCCTTCCAAGAAGAGAGGAAGCTGTTATAGCTGCACAGGGGGGACCAATTCCATATCGAATTCTATGTATTTGAATGCAATGTCATTAAAGTCCCTGTTGGTGTAATGGTCAGGTGTCCCAATACTTCTGTCCATATAGTGTACATATGAACATGATATTTTGAAATGGCCCTTGCTATTTCTCTGTGCCATATTGTCAATTTATGTTATATGTATCCATGTTGAATTCATATAAATGTTCCTCTTTAGGAGTCCTCTGAGAGTGCCAACACCACCATAGAAGATGAGGATGTGAAAGGTATGATGAATTACACACTCTGCACACTTTGGTTAGCCCTGAAATGTTTCCGATTTTTATTCTGTTCACTCATGCTTCTTTTCGCTCTATTCAATATCTATCACTGACGACCAGCTGCCCATTTATCAGCTCAGTTTATTCATTCATCAGGTCACCATTGCCTTATGTTTGGCCGTGACCCAGTTTATCCACCTTCTATGCAAAAAATTTGTTAGCCTGACTGATTAACTGAAGGTTAGAATTTGAGTGTTTCTGTTTAACGTTGTAGTAATTTTAGTATTCAAGGCAATTTCCGTGTGTAAACTGGTGTTTAACTGTCTGTAAAGCCAGGCACAGCTTTCAGTTCACTGTATCAGTATGTATGCTTTGCTTGAGCCTGTGAGTCATGGTTGAGTGCAGTGTTTAACTTCTCATGCATTTAACCTTATAAATATAAAAGATTTCAATTATTCATGTGTTATCTGTTAAAAAAAAAAAAAAAAAAGTTAGCTGTGTGGCTGTATTGTATAATGACACTATGATGCTTGATAGCAGACATACCGAAAGCAGACCACTGTTCCTCTTTGTTGTGAAAGGAACAGCCCCAAGAAGCAATTTGTATGTATGTGTGTATAGGAGTGAGTGATGGTCATAGGGTTTTAATCTCTGTCAGCTCATTACTGAATTGTCTGTCCAGCAAAGCAATTACTGTCTACTGCTGGTTAGAGCATGATCCTTTCAAAGGAAAGCTAAATATTTGGAATCATATTTTTTTTTTTTTCCCTGCTTTTGTCTTTAGCAAACCTGAGATCAGCGAAATTAATCATTGCTGCATCACATATTTTGGGAAAATGTATGCTTTACAAAAGCTAAAATGCATTAAAGGGTTGATGGGTTGTATACCTGTCTCTTCTGTTGGGAAACTATCTTGAGTCTTGGGGATTGAGGTTTGGTATGATCTTTCTGCGTTCTTCTCATTGGTGGAATGTCCGTTTTGTTTGGCGAGTTGCTTAAATAGTAATGCACTTAGATAGTTGGATAGCAAATACTATTTAAATAGTAACTTCTTGAGTAAAGTGGTGGATTGGCAAAACATGTCCGGTTGGATTTTGGCTTCTAATTGGTGAAGAAGAAAAGAAGATTTCAAAAATGTTAAACCCATCCATTGCAGAGAGGGCAAAAGTTCACTGGATGGGAAGAATGGCATTACTCTTTCCTCTCTCATTCACTTACTAACTACTCAGACACTAACAAATCAATTGTGGCTGTCTGTGAGCTTGTGTATTCGGAAGAGGGCAGATAGCACTTTTATCCAAGTGTGTTCAGCTGCCTAGAATGAGGGGGGAAAAATGCAGTAGCTGGTTGGAGGCATGACCATATTGGGAAGATATGGCATAATAAGACCACATAGAACTTGATGCAGATTCAAAAGTGTGTATTCTTCTAGTGATGACGCCGAAAGTCCAACACCATTGCTAATATACCTGCAAATTATCTGGCTGTACATAAACAGTTAATCCTAGAGAAGGCACTAAACTAGGATGCATACAATACCTTTACATGCAAAACCAATCATAATCCTTAACTCACAACAGCCTGTGTTAAAACTCTAAAACTCCCTTTTTAATTCAAAAGCATTGGAAACAGTCTAAAAGAGTTGGAAAGTCAAAATGTTGGGATAATCTCTTTAACTACATACAGATTCTAAAAGTTAAAAGCTGTGACTGAAATGGTCGCAGTAGGAAGCATCGTATGCAAAACTTACCCATTCACTTTTTTGCATTTTTCCACTGTTCGAGTTTCAATGTTTTCACCAAGTTCCTCAGAAATAAACTGTTTTAATGAGTATGTTATATGATACATTTCCACTCATTCGAATCCTTTTGTCTTTCTTTTTCTTTCCCCTTTCACTTTTACTGTTTTATCCCTTCACCTTTATTCCATGTACAATTCTATGCAAATATATCCACTCGCCCATACACCTTTTTACCACAACCCCATAGGTCACCTTCCCTTTCCTCATTTGTCTGACAAGTACACCACCTGCTGGATGCTACTAGAATCTACAAGCGCAGACAATCCTCTTGTTCCTCCTCTTGCTGTTCTTCCTCCCCTTCCTCTGTCTGGTGCCCCACTAGCCCATGGCCAGGAGCAGAGGACTGCTGTGGCTACACACTCAGACTGCTCCCGGTTGTTTATTTATTAGCCTCCCTGTTCGCCTTTCTGGCATTTCTCAACATGAACTCTGTAGAAAGTTGTGGTCAGTGCTTTAACCACAAGCCCCCTTTCAAACAGCCTCAGCCACCTCACAACCACATCGCCATCCAGTGTAAGTGTCCCAGGGATGAGTGCACAAAAATTCACACAGCTCTGAGCAGATTACTTGGAGTAATGGTAAAAATAATCATCTTTAAGTGTAAGTGTTGGGTTTAAGGTCAATATAAATTTTTTCCAAAACCCTCACGATCATATAGAAAGAGTGTGAGAATAAAATTAACCTAAATTTTGAGTTGTTTTCTATATAACAGATGTTGTTTTTACACCACTACTATCAGGCCTCAATGTTCAGTCACTTCTCTTCTGTTCATACACTTTGAGCAGAACCTGAACACCAAAATGCACTGTGTTGTTGCTCAGATGAATGTGTGAATGTGTTCCAACAGTGCTCTCTGCTGGTGGAAATCTAAATTGCACCACTCACAGTCTAATAAACTTATGTACTCACTTGTATGTGTGTTGGGATTCAGAGATTTAGAGTAAATGTTAAGGCTGACTTAAAGGTTTTTAGCACACACATACATTTTTGTAGCTTGAATGTCTTTTTGAATCTGCCTTTTTAACATTAAAGGTGATGTTGTACCCCTTTTTCCACAAGTTGACACAGTTCCTTGAGGTCTTAAAGAAATGTCTGTGACATGCTTTGGTCTAGTTCCTCAAGGATAACGCACCAAAGCTCCCTTCTCACCCTGTCTAAACAGCCTTGTTCAGATCGGCTGGTTTGAGTGCCTATTCCTTTACATGATAATAAGGAACTTTTCAGAAAACTTCTGCAAACCCATCAGTTTTATTAATATTAATACAGTATTATTGAATAACAAGCTCTTTCTGTTTCAGTGTTTTGGCAGTAGACAACTGTTGGTTGTTTTTGAATGTGCAAATTTTGGTCATTTGCCTAGATTTAACTCCTGTATGTGCTTAGGGCTTCCATGGGCCAGGGAGCACAGCATCTCTTCAACAATCTTTTAGCATTTTAGTATTAGGAGTCATCTACATGTTTACCACACAATTAGAGTAATGTAACTGATTCTGAAGCTTTTCTGGACAATTCAACCAGGAGCATCACGCTTCTCCTGATATTCCAAGAAATGAATGATCATATTACTCACATTAAAACACAAGTTATGTTATGAGGCCAGCAGTTTCATACCTTAGAGAAAGTCCTACTGATGTTTCTGCCCCTCCGTTTCACTCAAATGTGTTTATGAAGTGATGTAGCGCGTGCGCAGTGTGTTTCAATAACCCCTATCAATTAATAATGAAATTACGGGCGATTATTATTCTTATCGATTTTTATTGATATTGCTGATTCGTTGTTGCAGTCCTTACGCATTTTATAATATTGTAATCCTGTAAATAATCCCTGTTTTTACTAAAAGTATCTGTAATCTGATTACATCTTTTTTTTTTTTCTGTAACTATAACGGTTACGTTTCTTTGTACGTTACTCCCCAAGCCCTGTTTAGTATCATTTATATTTTAGTATTTTCCTTTTTCCTTTGCCTTCACTTCACTCTTAGTCTTGCACACCATACATCACTTAATTTTTTTTAAACATATTGTTATTATACAATTTTGTGATCCATATTCATAATTGTTTGTAATACTAATGCTCAGAGGAGTGAAACTAATAATTTATTTATGTTAATGGCCTAATAATGAACATAGAAGTCAAGAGTAATATAAACAAAATGAATATATTCAGGAATTAAATACATAAAGTGTGTGTGTGGGGGGGGGGGGGGGGGTTATCTGTGTTCACTGTTGTCTACAGTTATATGATCCAATCTCACATGCATGACTATGGCCGGGTTTTTGTTTGTTTGTTTGTTTGTTTTTGTTATTTTTTTTAATATATAAATGCGCACCTAAAAGCTATTGTGAGATTTTCACACCATGTCACTTGTTTTCTCTTCAGCACGGAAACAGGAGATCATCAAAGTGACCGAGCAGCTGATCGAAGCCATCAACAATGGAGATTTTGAAGCTTATACGTGAGTGCATTTTCTCTTCATCAGATGATTATTACATCTGTCCATTCATGTAGTAAAACTGTTTCTGTGCCCTGTTTGTGTTGACAGCAAGATCTGTGACCCTGGACTGACCTCTTTTGAGCCCGAGGCTTTGGGGAACCTGGTGGAGGGAACAGACTTCCACAGGTTCTACTTTGAGAACTGTAAGCCGTCACTGAATAGTTTAAATGCCAAAGCAACATACTGTTGTGTACAAAAGGTCACCTGCTATAGTGTTTTGTTGAAAGCAGTGACAGTATGTCTAACATGGCTATTTTAAGATAGCAAGTCTTGGCTTGCAAATGCAGGAGTTTGTATTCTCGGTAATGTGCTGTAGTTATTTTTTTCCTTTTTTATTATAAAGGAAATTATGAGCAATAACTTGAATGAAAAGGAAAATCTGACCTTTTGTGCAAAGTTAATATGGTTGATATCACACATCTGTTGAATTTCAAATTTTGAACTAGAAATAATGCAAATTCAATATTGTATGTTCAAAATAAAAAAAAAAAAAGTAAAACTTTTTTTTTTTTTTTTTTTTTTTTTTCCTTCAAATTTTGGCTTTCTGCTTTAAGATCCCTCATTTTCATTGTAGTCTCAGAGTTTTGGATGCCATTGTTTACTTTAAAGTTTTTTATGTTTTAAAGTTTTATCACAAGGTTTACACAGTTACACCACAGATTTCAGTGGAAATCAGTTAAACAGCCATCACAAGAAAAATGCCAGCCTTTCCCAGATCTGGTTTTTAAGAAGTATTTAAGATGTCACTGTGTCTACTGATGGTGAAAACCATAATTGGCTTGGAAAATGTGTTTAGAGGCAAATGGAATAAAAGTTCAGTTATATCACATTTCTAACTCCGATCAGGATAAACCAGTTACAAAAGATGAATGAAATGAATATCTTGGACTGTTTTACTATTAGTATCTTGTCTGTGATGATGACGGATTAAACTGTTTAGCATTTAATGTCTTGTTGTTTAATTATTTTTGTAGTGTATGACCTGATGTTTATTTCAGCTTTCTCTTTTCAGCTCTCTCCAAAAGCCACAGGCGTACTGTCCACACCATCTTGCTGAATCCTCACGTGCACCTGCTGGGAGAAGACGCTGCCTGCATAGCCTACATCAGACTCACGCAGTACATCGATGCTAACAACATGCCTCGCACCATGCAGTCAGAGGAGACTCGGGTGTGGCATCGCCGTGACAGCAAGTGGCAGAATATTCACTTCCACCGTTCGGGCTCACCAACCGTGCCCACCAAGTGAGTGTGAGAGTGGGTGTGGGGGTGTCTTGTGTGTGTATATGTATGTTTGTTTGTATATATGTATGTGTATATACAGTTGCAAATGTTTGGGCATCCCTCACCAAATTGTTTTCTTTTTGTATTTAAAAGAACTACATGCAACCTCTTCAGCAAATTATTAAAAAAGTTCTGTAAATGAGATTGGACACCTAAGTCCGTACTAAGAAGGAACACTACTAACCTGTTCTTGACATCATATGGATTACTACAGTTGTGGAATAGGGCTAATTACTGTGTATCAGCACTTGACACAACACAACTGATGATCTCAAACACGTTAAGAAGTTATACTAATTAACTTTTGAAAAGACACACCTGTTAAACGAATAGCATTCCAGGTGAAGCTGGTTAAGATAATGGTATAGTTAAGATGATGATATGTCTTCAGTATTGTTCTGCAATGTAGAAAATAGTATATATAATTTATATAGCTGATCACCTGAACCAAATATTTTTTAACGAGGAATATTCAGCATATACACCACCATATATCACTACTGTGGTCATCACTATGCTCTAGCAGTAGGACCAGTTTGGATGGCAAAAACAGTGCTAGGAGTACCTTAAATTTTATTGGAACACAAAAATATCTATTCATCATGCCAAAAGAGTTACAAAGAAAAGTTGAGTGAGAAAAAGAAGGGTTCATTTCTGACTTTACTGGCAGAGGGATTTAGTGAGTGTCAGGTTGCGTCCATCCTCAACATTGCAAAGACAGCAGTTCATAAGAACAAGGTCAAGCAGCAGACATTGAGGGCAACAAAGTTACAGACTGGCAGAGGCTGAAAACATCTCTCCACTGACTGGGATGATCATCAACTCCTTCAAATGTCACTCAACAACCGCAGGTTGTTACCAAGAATGGTAAATGGCAGCTGGGATCAAGTGCACAGCGAGGACGATTTGAAACAGGCTCCTCTGGGTGGGGCTGAAGTCAAGCAAAGCTTGAAAAAAGCCCTTCATCAACGAGAAGCAAAGAAGAGCCAGGCTGAGGTTTGCTAAACACCATGAGGATTGGACTTTCGATTACGACAGTAAGGTCATCTTCTCTGATGGGTCTAATTTCAGCTTTTCCCATCACCTGGTCATTTAACGGTTAGACAGAGACCTGGAGAGGCCTACAAGCCAGTGTCTCGCACCCACTGTGAAATTTGGTGGAGGATTGGTGATGCTCTTGAGGTGCTTCAGCAAGGCTGGAATGGGGCAGATTTTTGATTGTGAAGGACGCATGAATCAACTCGTACAAGGTTATCCTGGAAGAAAACTTGTTCCCCAACTCTGAGGATTGGGTTTTCCAGCAGGACAATGCTCCATCACACACAGCCCGGTCAATCAAGGTGTAGATGGAGGACCGCTAGATGAAGACCCTGTCATGGCCAGCCCGATCTCCAGACCTGGAGCCCACTGCAAACCTCAGGAATATGATCAAGAGGAAGATATGGTCACAAGCCATCGAACAAAACTGAGCAAGAAGTGGCATAAAGTCACCCAAGAGCAACCTGAATGACAGGTGGAGATCATTCCAAGATGCATGAAAGCTGTGATTTTAAATGTCAGGGTTATTCCACCAAACGCTGATTTCTGAGTTTAAACATTAGTATTTTATTCTTTTAAAATTGAATATGATCTTGATTTCTATGCATTATTCATGGTTTGACAACCATGCATCTATTTAATTTTAACCAGTTTTCATTTTCTACAATTAAATGATCTAAGTGACCTATGAGTAGGTGTGTCCAAACGCTTGACTGGTACTGTATATATGCCTAAATGTATGTGTGTGTCTGTCTGTCTGTCTATCTATCTCTCTATCTAGGTCATACATAAACCGCTTGCATGTTTTTCTCTCAGTACGAGACTGTAACGTGTCACTCTTTCACAGTTAACGAGGCATCCTGAGCAGCGCAGCTCAGTCTAAAGGACTTCACGTCAGATGGCCACTGAGTGTCTGCTTTATTCAAACCCCACCTTTACAACTTCTCTACCCTGTCAGTCTTGTTTACATATCGTCACTGCTGGACTTTAGCCTACACACAGGTGGGGAATTAATATCATTTTGTATTAGGGCATGTGTGTATGCGTGCGACTCGCACACTTTTCTCATAAAACATTGATGTTGAAGATTTATGTACACATTTTTTTTTTTTCCCTTGTTTTATTTAATGTTTCCATTTTCTATGGTGTGAAAGTAGGGAGTAAAACTTACTGATATATTTTTGGGTATGTGGGTACATCAGGAAATGAAATGTTCGATCTCTGTACACAATCCGACACGAAGTCATTCAGTACACAGACAAATCCAGGTGCATGTGTGATATGATCATGTTAGGGTGATTCGTTATCTAGGCACCGTATCCGTCACCGATTTTGAGGATAGGATTAGCAACAAATCACAGCCACTTCAGTCTTGTTTCAGTGCTTTTGTATTTTAAGTGCAATACAGCAGAAAAAAAAAAAATTGAGTCTGACAAATGAGCTCGCTTTTGTTTTTTCGGTGATGTTTCTGTGAAGTTGTGTGAAGTGCTGTTCCTGCTTTATCTTTTAGAGAGTTGATTGACTGTGATCTTAGTTCTGCGAGCTTTGTGTGTTGTAGGTTGCTAATGGGTTTAGCATCAGTAATGTGTACAACTGACAAAGGAAGCACATTAGCCTACAATTCACTGTTTTCCACCTCGTCACAGTAGAAAAATTTAAATATTTTTAATTAACGTATGTATTTTACCAATCAACACGAATCACCGGTAAATCAAACATATTTTATTTTGTCCACTTATTGTGAGAGTTCTACGCTTCTGTTTTCATTTTTATATTGTTTACTTACACTTGATGGGGGTATTCTAAAACAATAATGTGTTTTCTGTATTTTTCACTCCTTCTTAATTAATTAGCATTAGCTGTTTATCATGTAATGCATGAAACATCTTTTATCAACTCATTTTACTTTAATGTACATCTTTTTTTTCCCACAATGTTGTGTATATGCTCTTGTAATGGTTCCCTGCTGAAGGGTGACGTAGAATAAATGGTTATGCTTTATATTCAGACTGTCCATTTAAATGAGAGATGAGAAATTAGTGTAGTAAGTGGTTTTAAAATTATTTATATTTGCAAAAACTATTACTATTATCAATGCAAAGAGCAAAAAATAGGAAAATTTCTAAAGGGAAACATTTCACAGATTAATATAAAAGATGATTTCTTTGCAGCTGATATTATTTGATAAGTATTTGATTTAAGTAAAGCTCGAGTTCGTTTACTCTTAAGACGTAATGCTTCGTAACATCAGTTTGTGAAAACCATAGGGAGAAAACCTGAATTTGAAACTGATTATTATAAATGTTGAATTTAGATTCAGTGTCCGAAATGCTATCAGCCTTTTGAAACTTTAAGAAAATCAGTTATCTTGTTTTTATTTGCTTAATTATTTTTTAAATTTGTGTTACTTTTGTTACTTTTTTATTCTAGTCCAGTTCCCTTTGAGCTTTTATTGCTGTAACTAGAAGAAAATCATACAAACCTGTACACTAAACAGAAGTACAAATACTCAAGCAGTTAAAAAGGACACAATAAAGCAAATAAATAAACTGTGAAAGCATCCTTGGTTTTTTTTTTGGTTTTTTTTGTCAGTTAATAAAAGATTAACAAAATGAAGAAATTTGAATAGTTTGTACATGTGGATACAAGATATTACTGTGAATAGTAAAACATATTACCACCACAATGCATGAATAAATTATTCATGCCTTATTTATTTGTTTATTTATTTATTTATTTTGCAATGTTAATCTTCAATTGGGTAAAAAGTCAGGTTTAAAAGCTGCGTCATCGGTCCTGGAGAAAGATATTTTAACTGAACCAGACAATAAATACACGCACCTCTGTTCAGAAGCTCTGCTCCCTACATTCATGCAGCACATTGCCTAGGCAACAGCCCCCCTAGCCCCTCCCCTTTTCCCTGTCCTGTGCACGAGCATGAGCGCCCCCTGGTGCTGATTGGCTGGAATAATGTTTTGTAGCTCCGTCCAAGCCAGTCTTTTACAGGTGTACAAACCTCAGATTTTTTTCAGCGCACACTTGGAACAGACAGCTAGTGGACCATGAGGAGATATTCACTGAATTTGACAAAGTGTATTAAATTAGAATAGATGACTGCACCTTTAATGTCAATTTACTATTAGCAATTTTGTGGTTTCTGTGCACAAAAAAAAATTAAATCTAATTAAAATCTAAATAAATAAAAGTGAAGGTTTTACTTTCTCTCTCTTTTTTTTTTTTTTTTTTTTTCCTCTAACATTTTCACAAGGAGTGTCCCATGTTAAATAAAAAGCCCCAGGCACCAGCTCATGATATCATTTATTATCCATCATTTACACACTGCAGCTGCTGTTTTTGTTTATTAGTCATGAACACATGCCTTTATAGATGTTCGTCAGCCTAGAAACAAGATGCTTATTCATGAAAGAGCTCGTTGTTTTCAAACAGTAAATGTCCTGCGCTCTGTGTTTAATTATTTATCAGGTACTCCGAGTCGGCCGGCACCCCTCACATCTCCCAGATGAATTACACAGGATTTTTCATTTGAAGCTTGAAATAAATTTCAAGAATGGCTTGATGGTACACGTGCTAAATTTCCATTATAAAATGAGAACTTGCTACTCATAAAGACCACTGAAAATTTCACATACACACTTATACACATTGTCTACGGGCAATGAGCAAAATGTGGGAGTTAAATCAAGTAAACAAAAATTGGTATGAGCTGATATTATTTGTTACTCCTGCCTTCTTAGTTGAGAAAGTTGTACCTTTGTGGCCATCAGAGCCAACATTTGTTTCCATTATTACTGTAAATAGACCATCAAATTTGACAGATTCACAAAACATAACACTGCTACCACTGCATTCACTAAAACCGGTGTTTATAGGCATAAACAGGTATATTAAAGTATACAGACTCAAACCCAAAGGAAAGAGATTGTAGTTTACAGTTCTTACATTCCCACCTTAGTTGTCTATTAATCAGTGATATGAAAACATTTGCAGTGAGTAGAGTAGTTATGATCCTGATATGTCAGGCAAGAGAATTGGAAATATGAAAGCATAAATGTTGCAGACCTTATAGGAATTTTCCCTTACTTTTATCATGTTTCACAGTGTTTTTACAACCATTTAGTGGGGTTTTTGTGTGTGACCGTGTGCATTTAAAGTCTGTGGGTATTTTTTTGATTGTGATTTTATTAATGAATATTGTAATGTAGTAAGAATTGATCATAGTTAGCTAGAGGTTTGAAGGGTGGTGTCATAGCCCTAGCGGATTCAATTGCCTAGAGAGGCAGTGGTGTTATTTAGGTTTGTTTGAGTTTAGAGTTCAACTAAAAGCACTGCAACATATAACGTTCTGCTGCTGTTGTTGCTGCACTTAGTCTCTTTATGCTATGAAGCTTATGGGAGGCACTTACTTAAGACAAAAAAACTCCCAGCAAAATAGTTTTCAAATAATGTGAAACGTGGTTCATATAAGGGAAATGATTTCCATTTGGTTTTCCGTGTGTTCCGTTTTAAATTCCATAGTATTCATAACAATAGTAAATTCCATGTACTTCATTTCAGATTTCCTTTTTTGTTCCATATGGTTTTGATCAGTTATTATTTATACCACCCTTAGTTAGTATTTGTTACAGGAGAATAAAACTAGCGTTGGAGCCACAGTGAAATACTAAAGATTATAAAGAATTTCTTTTATTTTACACCACTTGCAGCATAAACGGGAGAAAAAAACAACCTTTTTGCCTTCCTTAATCTGCTGTGCTGTGAAACTCCTCAGTATTCATTTTGCTCTTCTGCCACTAGTATGAAAAGGAGATTTTTTTTTTTTTTTTTTTTTTTTTAACGTTATGATCATGACCTGAATCATTAATTACTGTCCTTTAAATATTAGCAATATGTTGGAAAAACTGGAGGGAGCAACAAAATTGTCTGATAAAGTTACCTTTAATGATTGCTACTTTCTTACGTGCAGACGAGGAGTAGCAGTGTTGTGACTGGAGATTAACATGGTGAAGAAGCTCTCTCTCTCTCTCTCACACACACACACACACACACACACACACACACACACACACACACACACACACACACACAC
>JAQQZR010000001.1:14750828-14769221 GCA_030068235.1 Notoglanidium macrostoma
TGGGTGATCCGGGGATCGAACCCAGGACCTTCTTGCTGTGAGGCGACAGTGCTAACCACCGCACCACCGTGCCGCCCTGGGCTAATAATTCTGACCTTAAATGTATCTATTGTGAAACATATTGTGTATGATGGAAATGTCTGTAAATATTGTGATATAACAAAAATATCAACCACTCCACTGTTGCATGTTG
This sequence comes from Notoglanidium macrostoma, assembly GCA_030068235.1. Lineage (NCBI taxonomy): Eukaryota > Metazoa > Chordata > Actinopteri > Siluriformes > Auchenoglanididae > Notoglanidium > Notoglanidium macrostoma. The sequence goes on from JAQQZR010000001.1 coordinate 14,751,022, forward strand.
ACATGCAATGGACAGACCAACTAACAGCCCATAGCATATGTAGTAAATCTTTCAATGTTACAAACTATTGCTAGATTTGGAATTTTATTTTAACAAACACATACAAGCAAAGTGATACAAAACTGTGACATGTAACAATGCTGTTATACTTGTCCAATCAATTAATGGACCGGAATTATGTAACTGTTCAGTAAGCTACAATTTAAAACAAACAATCCTAAATTATCCATAGCATGTCAAATCATTATTCTACTGTGATTGGAGACAGTTTTGAAATAATTCCATTGTAAATCCATAGAAGCAGAAAAATGGTTTAAAAGTGGCAACATTTAGTTACATTCAACTGGTGTAACTGCCTGCTGAATTTCATATGTAATATCATGTATATTCTTCATCTGTGCAAAGAAAAGTGGAAAGAAAAAAAGCCTCTGTGTTTGGATCAGAGGAAAAAGTATTCACCATGTAAACAAAAATCACATCTTTCTTCTTCTTCTGGTTTAGTGTCGGATTATAGTGCGATTGTAGACATGACATCATGGGTTTAACCGAATGTAAGTTATAGTGCACGTAAACATGCTTGACTGATTACACCTGTCAGGATTAATATCCTACACATTCAGTCTAACTCTAATCTTTCTATCGGTCTGTCTGTCTGTCCACTCATGTTTTAGTGAAGCCTGAGCTCAGACACAAAGTGATGAAACAGTGTGAGAACTACCGCAACATCTAAGAGGGAGGAGTGCAAATGAATGAGGGATGCAAACCTCCACCATCTATCTCCCTGTATTTGTTTGTCGTCTCGCTCTGTCTCATTCTCTCCCTCTGTCGCGCGCTCTCTCATTCTAGCTCTCTCTCTTTCTCTCTTTCTCTTTCTCTCTCTCTCTGTCTTTCTTGCTCTTGCTCACTCTATCTCAGTCTGTGGATGGTGGGATTCCCCCAAATCCCCCGTTATACCACTACTACGTCTACAATTTGAAATTAAATAAGGAGGTACCATGTTTTCTTTGGACGGAGTGTGTGTGTGTGTCTTTGTTGTGACAAATTTTCCAGTTTTACTGATGACTAAGTGACGTCTGAAATTCTTCATCAGAAATCTTTTTCTTGCTTTCTGTCTTTACTTTGATCTTCCTGTCCTTGAATTTTTTACTTTGATCACAACTTTTACTTTTAGATAAACTGCTGGTTTTTACTTCAGTGTGTAAACCACACCGTGGCCTCATTCTCATTGCTTTAATAAAACATTTTATTCTTCTGAGATGACAAACACAGACACAGCAGGCGATACTGCACACATTACAGCAGGTTCTGGGATTTTTATAAACCAAAAACCACATTTTTTACTGTTTGAGCCTTGTTTCTCCACACAGATGAAGAGTGGAGGCGAGTTTACACTGCTCTTTAAACTTTTCACTAAGATTACATTTCTGGAGCCTTGTTCACAAAGAAAGCTAAGACTAAAAGCAACTCCTAACTAAAAAAAAATAGGTGTGTTATTAGCAGAGTATTTCTAGGATTTTAGCCCCATCCAAATCTGTCATGTCAGTTCTTTTTTTTTTTTTACAGATTGCATGTGCAAGTGTCTGGGAAGATTACACTATGTAATATCTTCTGTAGAAATGAGCAGGAAAAATAACAATGAATATACATCATGTCTGCATTGACATGTTGGTAAAGATTAAATTATATCCTGTGGGAATAGAGGTATCATTCTTTTTCCTAAAGACCCTCCAGGAATTGCTCCCTCTTTCCAAAATGAAACAAATCTTAGGTTAAAAACTTATATATATACACTCCTGGCCAAAAATAAAAAATGAGGCAAACCGAATAATGCAAAACATTAAGCTTATAATGGTCTCAACAGCAAATCACTGGTCAGGAAAATTAGCAAGAATTAAACAAATAGATAAAGTAATTTCGTGTGGGAGCTTTTCCCTTGATTTCTCTTGAAGTCTTGTGAGTAAACTTGCAGACGGCTTTTTACAGAAAAAAGAGTCCATGTTGTTCCACTCAGTGTTAAAATCTTCAAACAGCAGACATTTTGGAAAATTTTGTATTCAAACATTTAAATCTTTTCATGATTTTCTCTTTGTGTACCAGAAGACTATGTAAGTGAACTTCCCTGTTTCCAGCTTTTCCCCCCCAACAGTTTCAGCAACAAACAAAAGAAGGCCGAGGTCTCAGGGGTGCTTTTTTTAGTGCTTGTTAATTTTCTGCACAGTGATTTTTGTTGAGACCATTAAAAGCTTAATGTTTTGCAATTTGGGTTTGCCTCATTTTTTTGCCCAGGAGTGTACATACAATGTTTAAAAGGATCAGTTAGAGAATTGGCACATCCCAGGGTTTTACCTATGTTATTGAGTTCCTGCGCATACTTTCAAGTGCTTGTCGTAAGATCCCACTTCCAAATTCGGAAAATGTAATTACAACTTGTCAGGTACTCGAGTCTGTGGCCAGTAATCTAGCACAAATAAGGAAGCAGCTTTCAAGAAAAATGGACAACCTGTCAAAATCATTGAAACCCATGGCTGTGCAATGTTTATGGGAAAATGGCTTTGATAACTTAATCTTTTCCACAAATAAATAAGGAAAATTGCAGTGATTAGCTAGATAACCAGTGAACCACGCTGCTGCAAATTATATTAATTTAATTCAAGAAACTATCTGCAAACTGACGTTCAGCAATCACGTTCACTTTAATCTAACTTTCTGTTTATGAAACAGACTTTGTTGAACCATTGTCACACACACACACACATGTAATGTACAACACAACAGTATGAAATAGCCTAAATTAATTCTTATTAGTTTCCATCTATTGATGCCTTTCCTTCTGCCCACTTGTTGTCAGAACTCAGCAACTTTACCATTCATGTGTTAAGGAGCTCGTATTTCTGATATTTCCAACAGCACATGATGACTGCAACAGGTACAGACTACAGACATGTTATGGTCATGTGACCTATTACTGATCATGTGCAGCCATGCCCCCTAAAACAAGCATTTATAATAAAGGTCAAACCAATCAGTTTGTAATAAAATGAGGTGTATGTAGCACACATTCAATTTTCCACGTTAAATCAAGCGAACGTTGTGTAGGTCTACATCTCTGTGATTTACACAGTGATCACTTATCATGTGTGATTCGATCATAATTAGCCTAAAATAGACATCTTCCGTACTTACAGAATGTGTCTGGTAATCTTATCCCATTTAAATAGTACTTAACACTGAAACACACGCAACCCTAAACACTTCTGCTGGAGATTAACAGCCTAGTTAAGTTCAAGTGTTTGTTGTATTTAATAACAAGCTTTAAAATGTTTTTTTTTTTTGTCCATTGCAGGGAGATTTCTGTGAAGTGGATTTGTAACAGAAGTCACCACCTATAATGCTTGAGGTTATTAAATATGTAAATTAAAAACAAATCCTGTTATCAATACACAATTATGTTAAACTGATGATTTTGCAAGCTTTTTCATTTGTGTTGTTTCATTGTGTTATTCAGCAAAATTTTTATTTTAGATTTGTGTGTGGTTATTTTCCAGGTAATCCTGGTTGGTAGTCACAAGAATCATGCCATCACCCTTAGCAACAGGACTGACCCTTTCGGAATTTCATGGGAAACATTTCTTTCAGCAGTTTCATGAATAGTAGAGGAAGGACATTTGGTTCAAGTTAAAGAGAGATTTTTTTTTCAAAGTATCCATTTCAATTAATTGTATTTCCATTTCAACTTATTCACTCAGAGGAACATAAAATATCCAAATCGCACCACATAAAATCCGATCTTCAGACTCTGAGATAAACAAAAACTTTTACAATTGATATTGGAGCTATGCTAAGTTCAAGTAGGATAGACAGCATTCATTCATAAACTCTCATTCAAAATGAACAATGATAGAACTTTAGCTAGTATAATCCAAATGAGCATTTCAGCTAACAATGCCAAGAAAGCTAATCATATTCTGTTAGCATAAGTAATTAGAATTATAAGCAATGTTAGCTACAATTCTCACAGAGTGGGATCATGGCTCTGCGTTTTACTCACTTTACTAATCTCATTAGCATTATGCTAACTGGTCCCAATTCCCATTCACTAATTAGTATAAATGAAATTAATTTAGTTCTTTTTCTTTCATATCTCTGTTGATACTTATAATAAACTGAACATTGTGTTAATATTTCTGTTTATGTAACAAATGGTGAGTATGAGTAATATTTTTGTTCTTGAATCTTGTGATTGAGCTCCAGTTCTGGAACAAAATCAGCCTTTTGCACCATAATTGCAGCAATCAGGGATATTTTGGAGTGCCTTGGCTTCTTGGCTCAGAGCTAAGAGAACATCGCTGGTTCTTTACTGAGCACTGAGTTTGGCTGTATAACATACAGCAATTTCAGAGTGTAATTGCTGTCAGGGGACTAGAGATTGTGTTCCTGCAAAGGTGTTCAACTTTTCTTAGTTTTTTTCCCCTCATTAACTTTATGAAACACAGAAGCATGTGTGTGACTTTTTCATCACTGGAACCTTCATGTTTTTAGATAAGCACTCTAAAAATAACATTTTATAAGGATATAAATCAGCTGTGGATGTCAATGTTTGACCATAATTGTGATTGATGCTAGTGTTAGTTAATGTTTGTAAGTACGTTTCATCATGTGCATTGACTATGTGGCCAGAATTATGTGGACACCTGACCATAACTACCATATGTGGTGCTTCCCCAAACTGTTGCTATAAAGTTGGAAGCACACAATTGTATAAAATGTCTTTGAATGCTGTAGCATTACATTTTCCTTTCACTGGAACTAAGGAGGGCAAACCTGTTCCAGCATGACGCCCCGTGTACAAAGAATGCAAGTGTCCTGCACAGAGCTCTGACCTCAACTGCACTGAACACCTTTGAGATGAACTGTAATTCTCCGCAGGCCTCTTCACCCAAAATCAGTGGCTTTCCTCACTAATGCTATTGAGGCTGAATGAGCACAGATCCCCACAGCCATGGTCAGAAGTCTAATGGAAAGCCTTCCCGGAATAGTGGCAGTTATTATAACAGTAAAGGTGAAATAAGTCTGGAATGAGATGTTTAACAAGCACATATAGGTGTGATTGTCAGGTGTCCACAAACTTAACTAAATAGCCCACATTTATTTCATTATGTTATCTAGATGTGGATAATTTACCAAGTGGAATTGCTAGCATTAAATGATATGTTTGTGCACTTAAACATTAGCTACCTTTAACACTAAAGTCTATGCCTAGCTAAATACACACTTTGGCAAAGCTGCCTGTCAGCCTGCTAAAGTTTTGTAGGATGTTATCATTTATGCTAACATAGTATGGAGTCATTGTGCCATGATAACTAAAGAGCTAGTTCTGGAATTATCTTATTTGTTAACTAGCTATGCTACTAAGCAGAGTTCATATACAGATTTTAACATACAACATATTTATTGCTCCAGCACTGTTTCCTTCTAGGAAGAAGGCTTCTAGGAAGAGCTGTTTTAGGAAGCTAAGAACCCTTAATTATCCAATGATTCCTCAAAGAGCCCTTTATTTCTAAGAATATACCACATAGTGAGATGTTAACTACCTGACAGGCTATACGTATTAAGAATAACATAATAAGCAATAATATGGAGTTGGTACCACACACCTATGTGTTAACACACACTCTTAGAAAAATGGTTCTTTATGGGTCGTTTAAGGGGGCACTTGATAATGAAGGATTCTTAGCTTCCAAATAAGGGTTCTACTTGGAACATTGTAGTTTTTGAATTATAAATATCACCGAGCTCTTCTTTAATATGCTCTTTTTCTGTATGCTTCATTTTTGAATTCCACAACTATTTGTCTCACTTTCCGATTCTCTTTGTCTCTCAGCATTTTTGTCTGTTGCACTGTCTTTCTCTCTCTCGCTCAACTCTGTCTTCCTTTCTTTGTCTTGGTTTCTTTCTGTCTTACATTCCCGTGTCTTATAAGACACAAACAAATACACACACACAGAGCTTGGTGTTGATTCACTTTATATAATTTATAGATTTTATTTCTTTAGACAAACAAGTTTATTATTGCTCTGTGAGTCGTGGTGCCGTGTGTAAAAATAAACTGCTCTGTTTTCTCTTTTATCCCTCTGTGCTTTAAAGTATGTTTGAGGGGGGAAAGGCACTGAAATAAATGTGTGTTCTGCTGATGTCAGCAAGTGCAATGTGGCATTGTGGGTAAAATGTCCCTCATGCCTTTAATAAATAGACTCATGTGAAGCTAGTCATTTAGAGGTTTTGGGCTCTTTTATGTTCATATACATCCGTGTGTGTGTTTGTGTGTGTGTGTGTGCGTGTGTGTGTGGGTGTGTGTGCACATGTGTGTGTGAGAAATTCATTATGTTTGAGGTAGCATGACTGGAGTGGCTCTTTAATTCTGTTTCCATCGTTATAGCAATGTCTGTGTAAGTTGGTGTGGTTTTGGCATAGTGTGCAGAGCAGAGCATTTTAGTTACTAAACTCATTAGGTAGGTAATAAATGATTGTTAATAAGTTATTCAGTAGTGTTGTATGTGGTTTGAGTGTGTGAGGTGTAAATCATTGTTTAACCGGTGCATTTTGATGATGTCATCAATAATCCCGTTCAGATGAAAGTATAACTGCTCTTACTTTCTTTTAAACAGATTTTATATATTCAGTAAGACTGAATATAGAGATATGTGCATGGGAACAGCACTAGAGACTCATCACACACATGCGTGCACACACACACACACATATCTGGTCCAACAGGTGATGCAACTTTATGAATGATGAGAAACGTAATGCCTCATTCAGCTCTCACTCTCTTTCTCCCACACACACAAACACACACACACACACACACACATACGCACACACACACACGCATACTGCAGTAATGTGAGCGTCATTTGTTGACGTCATTTGTTAATAATGGAACAATAAATGTTAGTGCAGGACCTCCGGAACCTCATTCACTGACTTGTCTGTTCAGTGCTGGAGGTTTCATTTAGGTTTTCACACACACACACACACACACACACACACACACACACACACACACACACACACACACAGAGTAAATAGGGCTGACTGAATCCACTGTGCAAAGCTGTCATTGCCTTTCATAATATATGTGAAGGACCAACAGAAAACAAGCATGAGTAAGGAACAATGTGCTAAGCTTTCATTCAATATGACTCTCAAAAAGCACATTAAAAGCTGGCATCTAGCATTTTTGTGTGTGAATTTACATTTATACTGCATACAAATTACTCAAGCTCATTCTGGGTATCGTGATGAACTACACAATGACATTCATTCAAATTTTTTTTTTTTTTTTTTTTTAAACATCATCTCAATACTGTCCAAATGTGAACCTGCATTTGTGGTGTACAGTAAACATGCCCCAGTAACAGACATTAAAAAGTCAGTTATCTAAACCCGTGGACAGAATTGGAGCTAATAAACCGTAACGTTTATCCCCAGCAGTGCGTCGGTGCAGTTTTACGGCTAGTACGTAGACGGTGCAGTGCATGTTGGGATATTTTTTCCATTTCCTTTCTAATATTTACACGTCTTGTTATGTCAGCTCTTAAAGACAGGGGTTTGTAGAAGAAGGTAATGTCCAAGATGATGTTGAGTTGCTTTTTTCCATATTTAGGATTATTTTCTAGGCAAAATGTTAATTTAAAATAAGGTAAAGCTATCTTTGGTCACAAAGTAAGAAAAATAGGAAAACTTCACATCAACAACAAAAAAAAGAAACACTCTAGCATACTTTTTGCAATGAAGGGAAAAAGAATTAACATATAAATAAACAAAAAGAACGGTCGGGAAGATGGGAAGTCGCTTTCTTGATGATGGTGAGAGACAAAATGATGAAAGAGGATATGGGTTACAATCTGATCTATTCTGACAAGGTTTTTGGGAGGCTTGCCACAGCGCAAATAAATTAAAAGGTAATAGAGAATCAGTCATTTGTGTCCTGCTTTTCCTTTTTCTCTTCCACCTTCTCTGTTTTCTCCTCCTCCTCCTCCTCCACTTCTGGTGTGCAGTAGCGTTGGAGCAGTTGGTGTAGGTGCTGCTGCAGGTTGTCAGGTTGTAGGGACTCTGGAGTGTCCTCCAGTCGCTCCAGGTGGATGTGTTTGCTCTGGCCGTCCCTCACCACAGTCTTCTTCTGAGTGCGCGTCTTATGCATGTGGGTCCTGCAGATAGATCATCACAAAGATAAATGAACATACTTATATATATGTATATGTGTGTGTATATATATATAAAAAATATTTAATCTCAACACCATTCCTCCACTCTCCGTTTTGACCTTTTAGTGAAGTTAATGTCACATCATTGCATACACATTCATAAGTTCACAAAAGCCAAGCAATATTAGGATCATTTTACCATGCTGGTGTTAATAGGTTACAAACATATTCCTTTTTACTAACAAGGCTTTCCTTTTATTTCTGAACTACAAGATCTACATTTACTAGGCTCTTTGTTAGTAAACCTAAAGCTAATGATGTGTCCTGAGTGAAGCCTTTATAAAGTATTTTACTGACACATCTTTACACCAAACTCCGCAAGTTTAAATTCATTCAAGATGTTATGTTATGCTCATAAATCAGACCAAAGCACTATCCCAACCTTCTGACCATAGATCCATCCTCCTTCATGATCTCTTTCTCCACTAAATGAGGCAAGAGCACTTTGTCAAAGCCCCCTGCATAACTCAAAGCCTGGACATCATAGGACAAGTGTGTAAGAAAGCAGTTCAGAGGATGAGGAGAAGTAAAAAAAAAAAGTTTACAGTAAGGTCCAAAAGTTTGGGACCGCACTGAAATTTTTTTTCCGGTACAAATTGGAAATAAACATAGTTTTGGAATATTGAAATAGTTCAAACAAATAGAGTAAATGGTCAATATCTTAAATATTTAATATTCAAGATTCTGCAAAATTTCCATGACACTATTTAAAGGTAAACAAAAGGTCAGATTTTCTTCATATCTGATCTCTTCTGCTGAAGCATGTGTTCAGATAAATCTCTAATGGATTTCAGCTAAAATGGATCATAAAATTTGGGAATATAGGGAATGTACCAAATATTAAGAAAATCTGAAATTCATGTAAATAAGTAAACGTTTCTACTTCTCACTCAAATCGTTGTCAATAATATAATTTGTAATGAAAGTTGTTGCATTAAATTAGAAAAGAAGGCAAAATAGAAGCATTTTCACTAGTGCACCAATTTGCTCGTCAATGCTCACCGCTGAAAGTGAACAATTGTGGGAAAAGCTGAAAACAGAAATTCACTTGCATAGTCTTCTTGTATGCCAAGATAAAGTCATGAAAATATTTAAATGTTTGCTAAATTCAAATTAACACATGTCTGGGTGTTTAAAATTTTCCAAAATATTTTCTGTTTGAAGCCATTAACATTGACTCTTCTTTCTGTAAAAAAGCGGCCTGCAGGTTTACCCACAAAACGTAAACATTTAAGGAAATCAAAGGAAACGCTATTCCATACTAAGTTCCATTATCAATTCCTGCTAATTGTCTGACCAATGATTTGCTGTTGAGACCCTTAAAAGCTTAATCTTTACAATTTTGGCATTGGCCCATTTTTTTTTTGTTTTGTTTTGTCCAGGAGTGTATGCTCTTTGATTACAGGGATCCTCAATGGACTTTTAAGACTGCTTGCTTTTTAAAGGGTTTCATCCTGGAATCTTTCATACAGAATCATTAAGGGTCCCTGAAATGCAGCGAACCCCCTATATTGTGCATTTTAGTGTTTTCCATGCTCTAAAGCTAAACTGTTTAAAACAGCGTTCTCCATTACCATGGTTGTGAACCTGTTGTCCAGAGGGCCAAGATGAAGAACCTTTATGGCTTCTAGATTTAACCCTTTTTTTGTTAGAATGTACACATGATGTTTTCTGATATCGTTTATTTTTGAGTTTAGGGAGGAAACTAGTACTATGGAAAAATACTGATGATTGAAATCATCATAGAATTATTTCAAATAGTGCAAAGCTGTGCTGTTTTCAGCTGTGAACCTTTTCAAAGTCTTCTTTTGCCGAAGGGAGGTCTGCTGCCAACGATGGGTCGCCAATCTGCTTTTCCATCCTCTCACCCTGCACCACCATGGTTTTGATGACCTTGCTTACTTTACGGCCTTGGGTATTGTCGCCTTCAAACTCGGAGGCTGTTGCCACGCCAGCAGGTACCGATTCAGAAAACGTTACCTGAAATTCAATATACTTTAGTCCAAATCAAAGACTATGAATTTACTTTTTCCAACAGAAAATATGCTCTGAAAACTCACACATACTTCAGTCTGGTCTCCAGCACTCCTCACTACTGTCCTTTTCACCACTTTGGAAAAACTATCAGCATCATCTACAGCGACAGCTTCTTGCTGAGCGCCCTCCACCATCACTTCTTCACGCTCTACTCCGTCTGCCGATACATACTTACGGATAATTTTCCTTGTGATCTGTGTGAATGCAACAAAACACAACATAAGCGGTATAGAAAAAGGAAAGATGGAACAGGAAAAAGAACAGATTGTGTGCATTATGGGATGGTACACTTTACATTACAATACCTTTATTCCAGTGCAATAACCAATGAAGCTACAGTGTACCAACTCGTTAATAAATATGGACATAATACTAACCGCAACGTTACCTGTGTGTAACTAAATGCCTGAAGGCCACAGTGTGTTGACTGAAGTGAATAAAATAACATAAAAAAAAATTCACTCTTCATAGTAGAACTGATTTGATAGGACTCATGGCAGGAAGTCTTACAGGTCAATACAAAAAATAAGTTAAAATCAAAATTAGACCTTGGGGCAGAATTTGCTTGCTATTTTTTTATATGTAATGTATGGTGTATATTGGTATTATTTTTTATGAGGCACTCTATTCATGCATTGGTACATTGTAGTTTCACCAGAGTAAAGGCACTGTAATATAAAGCATTAACCTGTTACCAGACACTTATGACAACTCCTAATTTACCTTTTTGATGACTATGTTTCCATGCTCGTCCGTGTATTGCTCCTCTGTCACTCTGTGAGGGGAAATTTCTGGCAATTCATCTCCCTAGATAAAAGAAAAACACCAAATGTAAATAAAATGTGTGTAGTTTGAAATTTTATATGCTTGAAAAGTCCTGATTGCCTGAAATATTAAAATTCACACAGCGAATTTGCATGACGTATAAAGATGTTGAAAACATTGTAAGTCATTTGAGTCATTAAAAATTTTAAAAGCACTTAAAAATTAAAATGTAACTAATATTAAATACTTGACAGATGGTAAGTGTTAGAATTTACCGCAAATGTATTCTCAAATGTACTCTATTCACAAACACTAAGTACACCATGAGCAATATTATGCAAGAACACCAGATGCAGCTGATGTATTGAAACAAAATGTAATGCCTTTTGTGGAAAGCACACCAAAAACAAAGTGAGCGTGCCTCATGTATTGCCAAGTATGACATACATCATGTTGCCAGACTAGACAGATGGAGTGCAAAGCAGATGTGATTCTTGTTATCTTGTTCTTGTTATATAAAAAAACAGTCCATCAACAGTTACAAAAGATTATTTTCACTTGTGAGTATTATATTATCTTTCGCACACCTAAACAAATACCTGGATTATAACTCTGCGTCGTACCACTCGGGTGGTCAACACCTCTTCCTCTGAACTATCAGATAGCAAGCCTAGCTCCTCTGCTATTTCCTGAGAACCCGAAAGGGGTAATTGTTAAGAGGAAGAAAAATAACATATAAATACTTGCATATTGCACCAAGCCAAGCCATTGCACTACACAGCTTCATAACCTTTGCCCTTCATGCGAGCAGGTTTCTCTCAATGAGCTTCATTTATCAAGCTAGGTATGGATAGATTTATATGTAAATCATTTGTATAAATAACACAAGATTTATTAATCTCTACGCGAGAAGTTTTGTGTTCATGAAAATCGTTTAATTAAAAAATAAATAAATAAATTGTCCTACTGCTGTGTTTTACTTCATACATAAAAAGACTAACTAATGTAAACCATGATTAACTGCCTTCAAATGATATAATTTATGAAGAATTACTACATTTTTATTAGATTATACTGTAAAGCATAAATAGCTGTGAATTTCAGTTAATTCCATCGTTTCATGGCATTAACTAAAGAAATATTAAATATAAATAAATAAATAATGAAAGCAAGTCAATATAAATTCATAAATTAAGACGAATAAGACCTGTAATTCTACAGAGAATGCTGCTGAATTAAAGAAATATGTGGTTGTAATGGCTCAGGGTGTAAATTGGTTACGTTTGTCATTCGGCATTTTCTTTTTATGCTATGCAACACTTCATTAGAGCCAGAACTGAGTGACCGAAAACTGACCATTCTGTTACGTCTCATACTGCAATGTGCCGTATAATTCCTTGTGTGCCTCGTGACTTATGAGAGATAGGATAAACATAGGCTGGGTGACTTCCTATATTACCCTCCTCCTCCGGGAGGGCACATTGGTGTGCGAAGGGGGAAAAAACGACTAAGAGTTTCCCTGCATGATATGCTTGGCATCCACGATCACCAAAACGGTTTATATGTTGTTTCATGTTAATCCATTTTCTTTTCACCTCACTTTTCTTTCACACCTTTTCTGTAATTCAGCTCCAGATTTTGGCCTTTTCAAGGGATTGTTATGCTGTTAAATAATATATATTTTTATTGGCTTAGAGATGAGTTAATATGACTTTCACTTTCAGCTCTGTCAAAGTATTTTTTGCCTTTTAATTATTATTACAGAGCTGTGAGCTTTGCCTTTTATGGAGTTTTGTGGGCATCACCAAATGGGTGATTGTTATTCCTCAACATGATTGAATAATTACATCTGCATTTCTGAAACTTTTACAAATTTGGTTGAAATTTTTTGTTTGGTTTGGCTTAAATATCTATTCATAACTTTACTAAAAGATTGATAAATGAGGCTCATTTTTAGTATTTTTTATCTATTCATCAGCTTTATTTCATAAAAAATACTGGCTAAGGATTGTTTAAGGTTAATATACATTACATGAAGATATTGTGGAATTTTAGGCAGAAAACAGGCAAAGAATAATAGCTGGGTGAGAAAGTCATTCACCTAAATTGCATTTAAAGTCCCCATGAAATAAAAATTGGTGTTTTAGCTTATTGTATGACGTGCTTGCTGCTCTAGACACAAATAAGACAGCATATAAATTTATATTTAAAAAAATGTTCTATTTTTAAAATAGACATTCCTTTAATTTTACAAGTAATGATTTCTGGGGAAATGGTGAAATATCTATGATTCATCCTGTACTCCTCCAGTTTGCACCCAATCAAATGCTCTCTAGAACACATTTGTCCCACCCCAGTAAACAAACTGGGTGAAACAAGTTAGGATGAAATATGATCAGCTGTGGTTGCGCAGCCTCCTGCATATTATTTTCTTTCCAATTAATCACAGGCCACAATAGATTAATCACAAGTTTAAATAGACCTTGTTTTTGACTATACAGGATACTGAACTGCCAATTTGCTCACTGCTACTTTGTCATATTCTGTATCGTACTAACTACCATGCCGCCTCGGATTGATTGGCTGTAGCTCATTTGTTACTAGCATAGCACAGCAGTTTTATTGCTTTCCTGTAGCAGTGAGAGAATTAGGCAATCCATGGGAGAGAGAGAAATGACTACTGTTTGACAACAGGTGGTAAAATAAAACTATATCAAGAAACAAGCTTTTTGGACAACTCTCATTCTCTCTCACATGTAAACTATTGTTTAACACATACACTCATTATGTATATTAAACTGTAAGAGTGCAGGCACACATTAACTCCAACCATCATATCACAGCAGCAAGGGAATTAAGCTGCTTTGATAAGCCACAGATTAATCTGCTTTGACTCGGCATAAGGTGTGGCATTTTTCTAATTGGCTGTTGTGGAAATCAGTCAACATCTTCAACCCTGTCTCCTCCCTGACTTCCTGTTTCAAAAGAAATGCTTTGGATAATATAATATGGAATAAAATCATGGCTCTTATAGCTTTTCATGGGCACTTTATCTGTACTGAGTAGTTATATGTCATTCATTAATGTTGCACCATTCAGATGTCAAGCTTGTGCATGCTAATAAATATATTAAGAAAAACATAAAGTTATGTACAGATCAGTATATTAGATTCGGTTATGGGACAGCTACTCTCAAGCAAACTGTTTGAGCTCTAATTTCACTCATGCTCAAAGGCTTACCCTTCCTAGAGAATCATCATCATCTTCATCATATTGGCCTCCCTGCCTTGGAGGTAGCTCTTCAGCATAGGAGTGCTCATCTGGATACCCATAAGGATATGCTATCTCTTCATCATGCTCACCTAAACATTCATCCTCTGGTTCAAGAACAATGGGCAAATCTATTTCCTCACTTCCCCAGGATAATGGGCGTGGGCTATCCTGATTGTCTAATTCTGACTTTTCCGTTATTTTGGGTATGACCAACAAATAATCATAGGCTGGAGTGTTTGATAAAGGTGGGGAATCTTCAACATGGAAAATAGTCTCAGAATCAAAAAGTTCTTCTGATCTCAGCTCTGGTTCCGATACATCTGAAAATGTTTGTTGACAATCAAAGAACTCAGTATCAGATTCTAAACTATCTGCGTGCACAGGCCTTGGCTTGGCTTCCAGATCAACTTCCACCAACCTCTCATCTGTAGATTGAGATATCTCCGATGAACTAGGAGCAAAAGCAGTTTCCATGGGACATATTTCACTGGAGACTAAGTTTGGCTCATCAATACTAAGTGCAGGCATGGTTTTCTCAAATTCAGAAATCACATGATGAAAAGCCTCAAAACATTGCTTCTCAGTGGATAATTGTGAATTAGTGGATGGCTCTTGGTTATAACATAATTCAATAGGGACTGGTGTCACGGAAACCAGATCAGTGGGTAACACTCTACTACCTAAAAATGGTGTTCTCACAGAACTTGACATCACATCTCTGCAGTCAGAGGAGGAAGCACTTGAAATTAATAAATTGGGAGTTACTGTCCTGTGAGATTGCTGGTAATTGAAGTGGAAAGGAATATGTAATCTAGATGTTTCCTTTGCCTGCTCAAGTGACTGCTTGAGTGATATCATGGGATGCGCAATTTCCAAATCAGTACTAACAACTGTTCTTCCCTCAGGTATATAGTGTAGTGACTTTGGGTCACTAAAAACTGGTGGTATGTTGTCTTCACTGGTCAAAGAAGAAGCAAATGCATTTTGTTCTAAAATGGTGACATTGCTGCTTTGGTTTTGGACATGTACGGAGTTTTCCTCACTGTAACTGGTATTTTTGTTTTTTATTTCTAAATTATGTTTTTTCGACTGAATATCCTTTTCCGAAACTTTATCCTGCAGAGCCTGAAAGGGAGGATGAGCGCGAAATCAGATATAGACTTTGCTACACTATTTGTTTCAGATTCATGCAAACACATGCACTCATGATAACTGCACTATGCATTGAGAACACTAAATCACACGTGACTTGTTTTACAACTGAGAATGGTTTCACAATTAATCATGCACATCTTTGATATAAACCTTTTTGTAAGGTCTCAGGACATGTTAGATGGCATTCACTACACTAATTGTACAGTTCCTAAGGGTGAATTCACATTCTGGGTCAATTTATTCACACATTCTCACACATGTGGGTAAGTTAGTGGATCAAGAAGAATAAAAAGATCTTTCTGTCATGACATAGACATTATAGGATTTCTCCAAGGTGCCATACACTGCAACTAAACCATGGTGGCATGCTAATCTGCTTACCCTTGTTTTGAATTCATTATCATCATGCTGAAGCTCCAATTCCTGTGCAACTATCTTAATTAACTGATCTCCTTGGGTGCTCATAATATTTCTACCATCTCCATCGCCTGCAGACATTTTCTTTACTTTGTTCATCACTGGAGGCAGTGGCTTTTTGGTTTTGCTCATCTTTTCCTCTTGTTCTGGTTCCAAGAAAAATTCATGCCAGCAGGGCAGTGTTCTGCTTCCACTATTTAGGACATAACTGAAATTCCCCGGGCTCTGTGCTGATGTTGCCAAGTCTGATTCAGAAATCATCTTAATTTCTGAGCTACACTGTTCACATGTCATAACAGGGAGCAAAGCAACATCACTTGCCCAGTGAGATTTGTTGTCTGGCATGGAGTCTTTACACTGTATTTGAGATGTTACTGACTCAGGTGATTCTGGGCGGAAATCAATATCAAATATCAATGAGTCAGGTGTAATAGATTCAGGGAGTTCAAGTTCTCTCTGTGCTTCAGGGGATGGACATCTGCCTGTAGACTCAACGGAAAAAGTTGGGGATGATAATGATCTTGAATCGCATTCTGACAATTCATAACCAGGAGATACTGGCCTTTGGTCAGTTTCCATCTCAAGTGATGAATATTCTGAAGACTTCCAAGTTATATCACATTTTTGTAAATCAGACATTACTGGTGATGTATTTATTACATTTGTCACTGAGAGTTGGCTAAACTGAATGTTATGTTCATATGGAACTGGTGAAGGGGGTAAGAATTCAGGTATAGGAGAGTCTGGGGAAAGTCTTCGAAATTCATGTAGAGAAGACACAGACTCTGGGGAAGGGGGTCTACTTCCATATTGAAAAGTCATTGTGTAAGGTAATAAAGACATATGCTCAGCTATGGGTGAATCAGGTGTGAGAGGTCTGAATTCATTTACAGATCTAATAGACTCTGGTGATGAAGCTCTGAGGTCATCTGAAATTACAAGATATTTATGCCTCTCAGGTGTATACTGAGGTATAGGGTCAACAGAGTTTTCTTCAGGAAATTCAAAAGATTCCCTATCATATCTAATTGACTCTGTTAAGGATAAAGATGAGAATGCTGTCTGATTTTCAGAAAGAGGTGTAGTCAAAATCTTGGGGGCTTGCTTAGAAATTTGAGAAGTCTCATGAGTTAGAGCTGGTATTGTATAACTGCCTTGGTCAGCAATGCCATTAGACTCATCTATTTTGCAAGTCTGAACAATTTCCATTCTACAGCCAGTATACACAAACACACCTGTTTTCTGAATGAACATTTCACCCTTGTAATGTGGGTCATGTATATGAGCTATTAGGTTCAAAGGAATAGTTTTGTATACAAGTTTGTATTGAGGCACCATTTTGATAATCTCTTGAAACTGAGGATATGACGTAGTTCCACATGAACCAAATGACTCTATTCTTGGTTCAGCAGTAAGTAAATCTCCTTCAAAACCTTTACATTCGATCATTTCTGAAGACACTGATTCAGATGAATGTCTTTTATATCCACACCCTGGCCAAGTACTGTCAAACAGTAATGTCTGAAATTCTGGAATAGGTGAGTCGGGTGATAGTGGTCTATTTTCATCTTCTAATACTACTGAATCAGGTGAAGCTGGTCTATAATCAGAAGGCTCAGCAGTGAAAACAGTAAACTCATAATCTTCATCTGAAGTCATATATTGAGGAGAGGATGATCGATGTCCTGTTGCTGACACTAAATCAACTAACAATGGTGAAAACTGTGGTACTGGTGAATCTGGAGACAGTGATCTATGTGCAGTAACTGAATCTGGTGAAGATGTTCTAATCTCTGAAGGTGAGATCATAGATGGTGGTGATATAGCACATAATTCATATTCTATTAAATTAGAACTTACTGACTCAGGTGAACATGATCTATATCCAGAAACTGGCAAAGTACTCTGAAAGAAAGATGGTCTGAATGCTTGTATAGGTGAGTCAGGTGATAATCGTGTGTTCTCATCTATTGATGCCATTGAGTCAGGAGATGATGGTCTAAGATCAGAATCTGCAGTGCTGAGAATGTTAACCTCATAATCTTCATTTGAAGCCATAGACTCGGGAGAGGATGATCTATGTCCTGTCATTGACACTAAATCCACCAACACTGATGAGTACTGTGGTATTGGTGAATCTGGAGACAATGCTCTACATGCACTAACTGAATCTGGTGATGGTCCTCTAACATCTGAATGTAAGATTATAGATTCAGGTGACATAGGCCTGTACTCTGGGATAGAGTCAGGGCTAAGGGGTCTAGATTCAAATTCTGATTGAAATGA
>JAQQZR010000001.1:14769321-14782977 GCA_030068235.1 Notoglanidium macrostoma
TCTAGATTCAAATTCTGATTGAAATGAGTCAGGTGAGTCTGGCCTTTGCAAGACATCAAACAGGTCTCCAGCAAATGGTTCATATTCCATTGAGTTAGAATATACTGATTCAGGTGAACATGATCTATACCCAAACCGTGGAAGTGTATGCTCAGGAAACAAAGATCTAAAATCTGGTATAGGTGAATTCATTAACTGCTGTATAGATGAAATAAGTGATAATGGCCTATTCTCTTCTGTTTTCACACTGTAATCAAAAACAGTAGTTTTAGGGCAAAATGTTTCACCTTTGTACTGGGGATCATGTATTTTACTCATAAGATTATGAACTTTTCTCTTGGTGCCTACAATTTCACTTTCCTTGGTTGAAATTAATTTAAGATTAAATGGGTTTTGGATTTGCCCAGTCACACTAGGCCTAGCTTCTGACAACCCAATTGTTTTCAGTTCATGATTGGACACAGAGTCACATACATCTGTGGTTAAAGTTTGAGCATCTGTTCCTTTTAATGGCTTGCTTAACTTACAGTCTTTGGGACTACTATATGTCAAACTAGATTCAACTTGTTCAGGTAGCTGGGGATTCCCTTTTTCTTGTCTTGCATTTTTCGATAACTTTTTTATCTTTCGACATTTTTTAGCAGGTACCTTATCAGATAAATCTAAACTCAGTGGTTTTGTGGTGTTTTCAGAGGCATGTTCATTGGATGTTAACTCTTTTTCATATTCCATGTGTGATGTCTGTTTGCTTAAATGTTTCGTAGAATCAGGAAGTAACAGAAACTCTAAAGCACATTTATTTAAGGAGTTATCGATCTCCAAAATCTCAGGGGATCGCTGCTTGAAACAATGGCTTTGCAACAACTTAGGTTCAGCTTCAGATGTAATAACATTTGATAATTCTATCTGAAATGAAGATATTTCATGGGCATGCAATGAGACGTCACAATCAGTCTCTTTCTTTTTATTTTCAGGTAATATTAAATCTGTTGAAAGAGGTCCAGGGACATTAAGTGATGATACTGAATCTGGTGAAGATGGCCGATTCTGAAACATTATTCTTGTGGGTGAGATCAATTTGTGCTCTCTGTCTGAAAGGTCTGACTCAAGTGTTTCAGAATGATACCCTAAAGATGTATACAATTCACAAATTGGTACTGAAAAGCTTGGTATTGGGGAATCAGGTGAAAGAGGTATGTGTTCATTTACAGATGTAAATGAATCAGGTGATAAAGGTCGACATTCCTCTAAAAATACTATAGGTGAAATATGTTCACATTCTTTGTCTGAAAGATCAGATTTTGTTGATCCAGGTCTACATTCTTTTATAGGCATGATTTCATATACATTTTGGACAAAGCTAGGTAGAGGTGAATCAGGGGAGAGGCATTTCCATTCATTGACCGATGCTGCTGATTCAGTAGATGATGGTTGACCTTCAAACAACAATTCAGATGATAATTCATACCCTAAATCTGAAATCTCAGATTGAGGCGATGATGATGTAGATCTCTTCACTTGTGTAAAATAGTCAGACACTTCAGGTGTAAAACTGGGTATTGGTGAATCACAAGAAAGTGACCTATACTCATTCAATGATAATGTTGATCCATGGACAGATGATCTATCCTCAAAGATATCAGATGTCCAAGGGTCATACTCAGGGGATGTCTCAGGGGATAATTCTTTGTCTATCCTGTCAGTGGTAAAGGACCCAGGAGAAAAAGATCTATTTGATTCAGGCGTAAACGATCTACATTCAGTCCATGATCCTGGTGAAACTGGTCTATCTATTTCATCATTACACATTAAAAAAGATCTTTGTGGACTGAATTGAGTGTTGGACTCATGCATGTCAAAACAGTACAACTGATCCAAGTCAGCAGAAATTCTAGGTATGCCCATATGTGTAGTAAAGTCTGGAGCTGCGTATTCACAAACTGGTGGTAGAGGTGAAATTGGTCTAAAATCAGGTATGGGTGAATCAGGAGTGAGTAGTTTCTGTTCAGTACCTGATGCTACAGATTCAAGTGAAGATGCTCTTAATTCATCTGTCAGCATACATGAGTCTAGTGATTCTGATCTGTATTCAAATGGAATTGGTGAATCTGGTGGTAGTGAAATGATAGATTCAGGCGATAAGGATCTATATTCATGCAAAGATATTTCAAAATCAACTTCATATCCAGATACAGAAACTGGTGATGATGATCTGCACTCAGTTGGAGACATCAAATAATCTGATGATTTAGAGAGGACACTAGAATATTTTGTTTCATACTGGGAATCTGTTGCTCTAAGCTTAGACTTGGGTATGTGAACTTCAAATTTGGTACTGAACTTTGGAGATTCTGACTCATCCATGATAGGATTTGATAAAGAATTTGTCTGCCCAGTTACTGAGTCAAGTAACATCTGAGTAAGTGAAGATTCAATATTACTTGCAGCAATTTCGCGCTCATGCCAAGGCAACAACTGTTTAGGGGGTGAACTACAAACCGTCTTAACATTTTGCACTTGGTCCTTGGAGGAAATATATATGTCGGTTGTTTCGGAGGATACCAAAACAACTTGATCAACATTTAAGGCCTCTGCTAGATCCACTTTCTTCACAGTGAAGCCCTCACATTCAGATGATTCAAAAGTCTCTGTAACTTTGTTAATATCTTTGCCAAGAGTATTGGCCAAAACATAATCTTCACCGAAGAGGGCTCTGTAGAATTTATCAGAAATCTCCTCAACATGGTGCTTCATGTACTCATCACTTGGTCTTTGGTTACTTGGCAGCTCACACACAGATTTTGCCTCAGCTTTTGGGATTGGTATTTCCATCTTACATTGTGAATTTTCTGTTATCGATGAAGGTTGTGCTAGTGTGACTTCGTCAGAAACCGTTTTGATTGATGGCTGAAAGAATGGAAGTGATGTAGGAGACACATGATGGGAAACATTCTCAGGTGCTTGTTTGAGCTCCACAGAGAGCTCACTGAAATCTGCTTCACTACGCTCAAATTCCAACAATGTCTCTTCAAAATCTGTCATTATTACTTCATTTTGCTTTTGTTTGCAGTCTATGGGTAATTCAGTGGATGTAATGCTCTCTCCAATATATGTATTAATAGGGACATCCTCAGATTGACCCCCAGCTGCTCCTAATGATTGTAGTGCCTCATCACAAATGGGATTTAACTGCTGTGATGAAATTTTTGATGGTCGTTTGGAAACAGCTCCCTCTTTGTAAACCTCGCCATACCGTTGAGACTGGAGCCTCCATGGTGCAGTTTTGTACAGGGTAAAGAAAGGACTTACTTGTTTGACAGTGCCAAGGAACTGTTGTCTTAGACCAATCATCTCAAAACCAGACAGTGTTGAGCCTGCAGCCACTCTGTAAATAAATATGATTTAAAAAATAAAGTAGTTTTAAAGCTATTGGTTTGATGAAGGACTACATTTTTCAAATGACTCACTCTTCAGTTTTATCTATGTGCAGCTGTGACTTCTCTGTCTGGGTATCATTGAGTGAAGATACACTAGAAGAGAGATCCTCGACAGATACTAATGGAGGTTGACGCCCAGACGTTGGCCTTCTTGAAGTGAGCTCTGTGTGATGGACTGGCTTAGGGCTGTCGATGTCCTCATGAAGAGCTGAAAAGCCTGGAAGAAATATAACACTGTTGTAATTCTGGTTTTAAAAATAAAGGCAAGGCATTGTGAGCTACAAATTAAGCAAAATCAGTGTTATGATGGCAATTATATTTGTCTAATTTTATCCTCTCTTCCTTTAAAGTTGATATCTTATTTTCATATTTGTCAAAGTGAATGTTATGGTTACCTTCACTGTGGTCCAGTGATATAGACTGCTCCATTTCTGCATAGGTATGTGATGAGTGGTCCTGAGTGGAATGTACAATCTTTGCTTCAATGAGATGTACAATGTCCATACGGTTAATCTTTGTGAGCTTTGAGATCAAAATGCTTTCTGTGGAGAATTTGAAAAGATTCAACACATTAAATACGCATTTTGTTTTTGACCATTCAAAATTGAGATTTAAGCTAAAAAACAATGTCTATGTCTGATCCCATAATGTCTAATAACAGCATTATCAGCTTTTTAGGACATATGATCTTACATTGACAAGTCAAGACAGATTTCTGTGGTCATATTTATTATGACATATGGTGCAATATAAGAATGTCTTGATGTCAATTTGTGGCAAAATAAAAGTAGAACCAGTGAGCTAATCATTTAAATGTCTTGTACTGTATTGTCTTCAATAAAATACTTGTAATAATTGTACCAAGGTGACATTGCTATTCCTTTTTAGAGAGTGATTAACAATCCTACCTGTAGCATTTGTCCCCTCTCTTTTTGTCCATAGTCTTATGAGTGCATGACTTTGGTCTTGTAATGAGTTTGGATTCTTTATTCGTATCTGATTGATCTGCTCTTCATCAAATTCAAGTTCACAAGCAAGCTCTAGATGAACAATAGAGAACATAGCAATGTTTGAAAGATAAGACAATAGTGCAAATAATTTTGTTTGAATTGTAAAGGGAGTAAGAGCTAATTTGACTTACTGATGTCAGAGTTCTGTTTAAATTGTACATGCAGAATTTATGAATACAAAGCCATCCAACCCACTGTGTGCTATTCAGATCACCTGCCAACTTACTGAAAGCAAGTAGTAAACCCAGCAGAGCAGTCATATAATGTGTGATTTTAAAAACTTTCTATAGGTACTGGGGATATGGGTGGTGTATGGATATTTGGACCATTAACCGTTCTGTCAACGTTCCTGTGAAATCGCTAAATACTAATGCTGCTTTTACCTGTCCAGCTGAAACCAAGATGATCAGCCATTACAGCCAATCGTCCTTCCTTCCTGTCAAGCTCATCCTGTGGATCCACTGCAAATGTCATGGTCAAGACACATAAGATGCCATCACCAAAACACATACTAAAGAACTAAAGAAAAAATGGTTCCTATAATTGTGACTAGAAACAGTAAAAAAAAAAAGAGATCATATCTACCACTAATGTACACAAAATCTAAATGAAATACAAGCAGGTGACAAAGGAAAAGGTAAAAAACTACTGAAAATGTGACTTGACACAAGTGTCTGGAAATGTACTGGAGGGATAGAAAATCACTTTTCAAAAAGATAATTGCTTAGTTGGTGTTTTTGATGATGGTGTTGTAAAGCACTGTCTAACACATTGTCCAAAATCTCCCACAGATGTTCAAGTGGGTTGTTCAAGTTCAAGTACAAATTCTAAAGTATAATATTTCCATAATTTGTAAAACTTTCAATGAGCCCTTGTGTCCTGGGAATGGAGCATTGCCATCCTGGAAGAGATCACTCTCCTTCCATGACATCCCACTCTTCACTTTAGGAGGACAAGTGGACCCAAACCATATTAGCAAAATATCTCTTACAGAAAAATAGAGTGACCAGTTTTTTCCTTTAATTTGTCACCCATCTGTACATAATCACTGGCTTTCTTTTGCCTTCAAACTACTTTTACTATTAGTTTTTAAATGTGTTTGAATTATGTTTGAATTCTAGCCAAAAATCATCAAACATTTAAATAACATATCACAAGTACTGTGATTAGCTAGATTAGCTGTGATTAGGTAGGCTTTCCAGTATACATTTTAATGTCAGACACATTCTCTGAGAATACTGTAAAGGGTTTTTTGTAGGAGGGCAAGCATCATTCTATATGTGTATCCATAAATGTATAGATGTACGGCAGCAGCCATTTCAGCATGCTCTGAATATTAACTCTTAAATACAAATAGAAAATATTAAAAATTAATTACTAAATCATTCTTGACAATACTCTAACACATACAAAGAAAGGAGACAGACACAAACACAATTCAAACGTCACAAAAGCACCAGAAAGAGTTGAAGCTTTAGCTACAAGACATAGAGGCAGCACCTTCATTGCTAACGTGCTGAGGCAGATGAGAGAGAGAGAATGGGCCCCTTATGATGGGGATACCTTGACTTTGGACTTGGGCTTTATCAGCAGGGATTCTTTCCATCTGCGTCTCAACAGGGTCGTCCCATCGAGGCCTAATGACCAATGGGTCCTCAGGAAGAGGCATCTGCATGTCAGGGAAAGGCTCACTTTCTATTACTGAGACATCTATGGTGCTGCTTTCATCATCCGACATGGCAGCTGCCTCCTCTTTCTCTTTTTCTGCTTGGGCCAACCTCTCCACTAGCTTAGCTGCCTCATCACTAATCTCCTCAAAAAAATCGACAGACTTCTTGCGTCTCTCGGATGGCAGCTCTTTTTTGCCAGTTGTAGTGGTATGAGCTGGTTGACCAGGTTTTCCCCTGATAGGTAGCTTCGATGGTAATGTCTTATATTTGTTGGGCAACTCAGTACCTGCTGGACGACCCTGGTCCTTTTTTGCTGGTTTCTTTGTAGAATCACTTTCACAGTAGCTCTTGGTTTTGATTGACCTTGTCACTCTGGAGCTTACAGAGGGACCTGTGTCTGTCTCAGATTTTCTCCTTGTTTCAGGTTTTACAGGCAATTTAGACTTTTTTTCCTTAGGAGATTTCACAGATAAATCATGTTCTGTCTCCGATTTGTGGGAAATGGCTTTTATAGGGATTCTTGATTTTGGCTTCTCCTCCTCCTTAGAGAAGAAAGACTTTTTCTGGATAGATGCAGTATTACCTTTAGTGTCATGCTTTGTTTTTGACTTTGATATCATTTTGGAAGTTTGGGATTTCTTTTCAGGAGCTTTGGGTAGTTCTATCACTGAGTGCTCCTCCTCTGGGGAGGAATCTGAGGACTCTTGGTCCTGCTGGGAATAAACTGATCTGGTTACTGTTGACACTGCTGTCTGGACATCAGTTATGATAGTGTCTGAAGAACCAAGATTAGTCCCTGAAGAACTATCATCAGCTAACTTGTCTGTTTTTATTTCTACAGATTCTATTGCAATGTGGTTTTTACTTGTTTTGGGTGAAGCAGAAACAGCCAATTTAATGGGAATTGTAGACTGTGAGACATCTGACTTAGAAGCTATACCTGATTGATCATCCTCAGGTGTGGAGTGAAGGGAAATGTCTGGAGCCTCTTTTAAAAATTCCTCAGTGTCTTCTGATTTAATCTGTACAGTGAGGTTTATGGCAACCGCTCTTTCTGCTCTAGTAAAGTCTGTACCAGGCTCTTCCATAATATCCTCTATAAGTGCCTCTTCAATTGGTTGCTCTCCTATTTGAAAATAAGCAAAGCCTTCCTCCTCATATCCCCTTTTGGTCATATCTATTGCTCCACTTCTAGTCATTTCAAATAGTTTACCCTCTTGAAAAAGGAAAGGGTTTTGTTCACTTGTTGGCGTGCCTTCCTCGGTAGGTGTCCTTCCCGGTGTGGTGTCTGGAGTTGCACCTTGGGACTGTCGATCTACTGCCAGACCCAAAATTTTTTGCTCCTCTTCTTTGACTCTTGCTGCAAAGGCATCATCATCTTCTCGCAAAGCATTCCAGTTGTCTGCCAGGGTTTTTGCTGTTACCCCTCTAGACTTTGTTTTAGGAAGTTCTTCCTCTAAATCATCTTCTTCAGTGTCATCATAAATACATATTTCTGGTTTAAATGTTTCCCTCACTTGCCCAATAATACTAGGCACAGTTTCATTCCTTAAACTTTCTCTGCTTAAACCTAGATCAGCTGTACCTGAGGGACTTATGTTGTCCCCTTTAACATCATCTGTTATATTACATTCTATCTGACTATGTGATTTGCTAGAAACTCCCTGGTAGTCTGATGCATCTTTTGGCTTTCCACCCTTATCATCATATTTGCTTTCCCTTGACTTTCTCTGGTTTTCCTCTTTTAGTTCAGGAGGTATATTGACTATCCTTTCATTGCTTAAAAATTGTTTGTTATTCTGTTCTAACCCTTTCATACTAAGCGACTGCATTTCTTTTTGTAGAGGGATCTGATGGACTTTTGCTGTATGCTTTTCTGAGACAGACTGAGGTCCCTCCAATGCTGAATCATCTGTTGATGCTGCAGTGTGGGCCATGTCCTCAGATGTTTGAGGGATCTCATGCACACCTGATGGAAAAGGAGAGGGAGGTTGTACTTTAATAGCAGGTTCAATAGATTGTGCTAAGTCTGACCCTTGTTTTATCTCAGTAGGCCCAAGGCCATCCACTGAGGCTGTTTCAACTTTGGATTCAGGCCCAATCAATCTGATGCTTTCATGTCCTCTTTCAGACTCATTCATGGTCTGAGAGAAGATATCATTGCTATTGCCCTTTCTGTCTTTTTCATCTTGCTCCATCTCATCAAATGTTTTTATTTTGGCAGCCATTTTAAACATCTCTTCCTCAGGAGTGAATTTCCTCTGGGTCATGACACACTCCAACACATCTCCCTCTGCATCCTCAGGTATGACAGATGGAATTAGGAACATGGACAAGACCATAGGGTCTTGGGTTTTGGGATTGAATTCATAACTTACCTCTTCAGAACTTGGGGTATCAGGGGAAAAAGGACTCTTACCCGAACTTGTCAGCTGAGATGTCTGCTTGCAACTGTCATCGTCGACACTACCCTCCTGGTCTCTGGGGAGTCTATGCAAATTTTCTGGGGGAAACTCAGGAGCTTTGGAGGATGTTGGGTACCCTGCAGTCACACTGGGTTGCTCTACTGTTGGAGGCAAGACCATGATGTTTTTTTGTTCTACAGGGCTGCTTTCTAGAGAGTCACAGCATGGGGAGTCTTTAGTTGGACTAGGTTCGATTGAGTCTGGGGATTTATGGGAGGAGTTGTCTTCCATAAGGGGGCTACCTTCTAATGAGTCCTTATGACTAATGGTTATAGAATCATCAGCTACTGGACTAATGGTCTCTGAATCTTGATGTCTAAGAGGCAGTACTAAACCACTATAACCTTGTTTATCAGTCCTTGTAGCCAGGTATTCAGTTGAAGTTGATAGTTGTTGACCTTCAGATGGGTCTTCATCATTCAAAAAACTGTCTATTGTTTCAGATCCTCTTTTCATTAGTTTTCGAGATTTTGGTGGTTTAGATGATGCCAAAAGAATGTCCTCATCAACAGAGAATTTTTCATCAACAAATTTAACAGTTTTGCCCTGAGAAGCAGACACAGACTCACATTTTGAATGATAATCCACTGCATTTTTCACAGACAAGCATCCAAGAGTTGCTGTAGATGCGTAATCTTCAGCTGTCTTTGCACCAGTGGAAGAGGAGTTAAATAGTGTACTTGTCTCATCTTTGGCTGTAACTGTTTCTATTTTTGAGAGCTTTCCATCTATACATTCACCTGGCCGTTTGGGTGAAGATGAAACGCTTTCAGGACTTGTATCCAGAGTTTCTGCCATGCCTTCATGTTTGTCACTGTCCTCTGAGCTCATGTGGACTTCACCTTCACCTAAGCTGGCACAAGGGGAAACTGTAAGCTCTTCAATTTTGTGACTGTCAGAGCTGTCTTCAAGTGCATCTGGGCCACTATAAAGCTGAGACACTCTAGTGTCCTTAGACAAATCTTGGGTTACTAGAGTAGACAAATTTCTCTGGACTGTAGGCTCTGCTGATTGTAAGGCAGAAATATCTTGTGCTTTTGCCATTTTCAGGTCTTGACACTGAACACTGGTGTCTGGTTCTGCTCTTACACTGCAACTTAATTCTTGAGAAAGTTGTATCTCTGTGCTAGTCTGTTCTTTTATTTTCTGTGGGTCAACACATTTTATAGTTTCAAGTGAGACTTCTTGTACAAGTGATGATGCTTGAGACTGGGACTGTGTGGACAGAGTTTCCTTTATTTGAGCTGTTTTTGTGTGCTTTGGTCCAGTATTTGCTTTATGTTCAAAAAGTCCAGACTTTCCCTTCGAAGGGTCTTGTCCTGTCTGAAAAGCCTTCATGAGTTCTTTTACTGACATAGTCTCTTCTAATCTTTCTGAATAATTTTTTGGTGATTTTATGGGAGCTTGTGTTTTTTTAGTGGTCAGTGTTTTTTGCTGTTTAATAACAGGAGATGATTTCTTTTCTGAAGTTCCAGGAGCGTGTTTGCTGCCAGTCTGCTTGCGGCCTCTTTGTTCTTCCTCCACCTTCTTTTGAAGAGCTTTAACTTTGTCTTTAATTGAGCCAATGGGTGTTTCTTCAACTACTGGAGATACAGGTGACATTTTTTGGTTTGAGGGGGCATGTAAGAGGCCATCATCTCGATGTGTTTTTTCTGTTCTCTCACTAACAGAACCTGTTTTTGAAGTAGAAACGTATTCATCACTCTGTCCATGAGGCCCTTTTCTTCTAATGGGCTTTTTCACTTCAGCCACATTTATTTTAGTATCTTTCATCACAGTTGGCACAATTTTTTTGCCACCTTTGCGCAAAACAACTTCAGTGAACTTTTCCTGTACCACACTCTCCTGCACTGCAGCTCCAGATGTCACAGGCGCATCCAGAAAGTACTCTTTAGGTTCTCCATCTTTACCCTTTCGTGTCTGTGACACTCGGCTACCTCGAATATCTTTAAGAAGTGCCTCTTGGGTCTCAAAAGCTGCCATCATTTTGGCTTCCTCAATTTCACAGTCTGAAAGAAGAACCCAGTCCTCATCCTTTCTATATGGACGTCTTTCTGCTTTTGCTGACTCTTCAACAACCTTATCTTCATATGTCCCACTCCTTAGAATTTCATTAACTTTCTCCAAATCCTCTTTTACCTTTTCCATTATTTCAAAAGGCTCCCCTGACACCTCCTCCACCCCCTTCTCTAGACTACCCCCATGCATAGAATTTGATTTCTCAGAGGGATCAGTGGTCAGAATGGCAGTCATTTTGATCAGATCTTGCTTCATTTCTGACACCTCAGAGAGTAAATCTGGGCTGGCAAGGGCAGGAGAATCTCGAATCAATTGCGTTTTCAGGATGGATGTCTCTGTAGAATTTTCAGTATCTTCATCATCTTCCACTTATAAGGAGGACATTTAAGGAGCAAATTAAACAAAAATTTTAAATTAAAGGGAACAAAGATTTGAAAAAGAGATCAGCTTTGGATTGGTGCAAAGTTCAAGGAACAGAACAGGACTGAATGTCAAAAGACTGAAGTACTTAAGACTAGACAGACAGAAAAAACAGGGCTTATAGGGATGAATAACAACTGCAAAGCAAATTATAGTCAAATCTTATAGATCTTAGGGGAATAAGCAGGAAATAACTTGCTTATCTGAAGTCCGCACAAAAGCACATTCATACATTCAAGACAATGGGAAAAAAATCAACTAAAATGCCAATTTAAATAAATAAAAATAAATAAATAAAAACAAACATAGGTTATTGTATAGTGGAAAACCAACACAGATAAACATTTGCTCAAGTAAACTCACAAATAAACTCAGGTTTACTGCAGAAAATAAATTAGGCTGAATAAACTATGTGTTAAAAACTTTTTTTAGTTTCCAAAAGAAAGCCAGTGATATAACACTATTGTTTGTTTTCTTGAATAAAGTGATGGATGTAATGACCAATTGCTTCTTAGATCTGTGAACCAGTCAAGCTTAAATTAAAAGTTAATAAAATAATAATAAATAAATAAATAATCAATAGATATAACTAAAACAACATGCAATGCAGAAGGTAATTTTAAGCAAGCTGCGAAACTTAAAGATGATCATACTGATTGCACTACACTGATTGAATTACAAAACACATTCACACACACTTAAGTTTGTAAGTCAAGTTATTTCCATGCAAAGCTTATTAAATTCTAATAGGTAAGTATCTAGTAGATATTGATTCCAGCCTGTATAAACAATTAAACTCTTCATTACATTTGTGTGGTAATGTATTTTTGTGATCCTTACTGCACAAAATATGGTAAGTAATATATTTTATGAAAGAGATTTTTTATTTAATTTAAAGAAAGAAATCACATGCCTTAATCAATCTTTGCAAATGGGTGTAATTCATTCCATATTAATTCAAGATAATGTCAGCATGATTACTTTATGTCAAGTACTCACTGATGAGCACATACATGGATATTAATTGGTTTAATTACATACTAATTTGATGCTAGTGAGTTAGATATAGTTAAGACCAAAATGTTACATAATTCTTGGATAAAGACATTCATACTCAGTTTTCATAACTCCATGCATTCCATGTTATCATATATTTCCTGTGTTTGAGTTTATTTCCATAACATGTCATTTAAAAAATTAGCTAAGAGGCAGGTTTATTTAAGCCTTAATTAATTATATCAGCTTTTCAGAGGGTTAAATTTCAGTGGGATTAGCAGTGGGTAGCCTTCCACAAGCTTCTCACAATGCTTTGCTGGAAGGTTTCTTTTTGGAATTTTACATTGCTGCCCTCCTGACAGAATTGATGTAACTCAGTCAGGACTGTTGGCCTCCTTGTTTAAACAAAATTTTTCTGTTCAGTCCACAAATTTTCTCTATAGTCCAGGTCTTTGTGATGGCCACTCCAATACACCTTGGCACTTGGTATTAAAATGCGTCTTGGATGATCTGATCACAATTGAACAGCGCTAAATACAAGTGTAAACAACCTCCAAGACGCTTTCCAGACGTATTCACTCAAACCACTTGTTGAGGTGATCTGTTACTGTGGTTGAAGTGCAAGAAAATAATGAAGGTATGTTGCAGGTTTAATGTTTTAACATAACTGTGCACAGGGACTTTTAACATTCTAGTGGAAGTGACATAAGCACTAATGAAATTTTAACAAAAGTCAGCTGGACACCTTGGAGATGCATTATATACACATATGTAAATGGAAATTTGTCTCAGCTGTCCACTTGTGACCTGATCACCCAAGACACATATTAAAATCAAATGGAAACAGGGCATTTGTTTAAGCCATTTCTGTCTTTGAGCCATTTTGGAGGTATGCTTAGGATCACTGTTCTCCTGGAAGACCCAGTTGTGACCATGTTTTAACATTCTGGCTTATGTCTTGAGGTGTTACTTCAGAATTTCTAGATAATCCTCCTTCCTCATGATGCCATCTGTTTTCAAAAGTCCACCATTTTTCACAATTACACTGATCATTATGGCCAAACAGTTCACTTTTTGTTTCATCTGGCTTTATAGCAGTCTTGGAGTAGAAGCTTCTTCCTTGTATGACAGTCATGGTACTGTACGAATCTCTCAATAGTGGATGTACATACTTACCTGAAAAAGTTTTTAATCCGTAAGAGTTTATTTGTTCATCCTTCTTAAACAATGCAGTGCCTTCTTGGTTTTGTTGGTGGAGCTGTGAGGTGACAGTGCTAACCACTAAGTTATAATAATTTCTGGAATCTTACAGTCTGTTTAAAGTTACAGTCAGCTTGGTATATGTAAAGGTTTGACCCACTGAAATTCTGATATAGTAAATCTGTCTCTAATCAATTGTTTTCAAGTGACCTATGTTGTGAACAGTGTAGATGCCCTTATTGAGTTGCCAAATAAAATGAATGCTAACATGAATTCAGTGGAGTTGTGAAAGACTGATATTGATTTTCTTTATTCTAGGTGTATTTATACATTTGCCCTCACTGACAGAAAGACAGACAGACAGACAGACAGATAGATAGATAGATAAATAGATAGATAGATAGATAGATAGATAGATAGATAGATAGATAGATAGATA
>JAQQZR010000001.1:14792563-14809344 GCA_030068235.1 Notoglanidium macrostoma
TCAGTATATGCCATACGTGTTGCTTCATAGTTTTGATGTATTCAGTAATGTTTTACAATGTAGGAAGCAAAAAAAATAAAGAAAAACCTATGAAAAAGAGTAGGTGACCCCAAACTTTTGACCGGTAGTGTACATGTACTGAAACACCAGTTACACACGTGTCAAACTGAATATATAACACACATGTAGCACATATACAGATAGAACTGGAGCTGTATGTAGTATTCATTCCAGATGTTTTGGTGCTGACATAACAGCACACAGAATCATCTGAAGGCAGTCCAAGAACAAAATATGTCTGTGTGAAAAAATGTGCAACTTTATTGCCTTAGGGTGTAGTTACGTGTATTTTGACACAGAATGACTACAAGGACTATAACCATAGATATAAACATGTCAGATGCCTCTTTAGCCTGAACCACACATTTAAAACAGCTCATTGGTTTTAAATGGGCTTTGTATGTCACATTCAATTTTCTGAAAAATGCCATGAATTATGCAGCTTGTTATATGAATATGGTGTAACTTTTCATAGGTAATATGTGTCTTCATATGTTATGTGGGAATTAAAGCTAGGGTCACCTATCCTCAGTGTAATTGTCTTTCAATGACAAGTTTTTTTATTCAGGAACATTTTCTATTGCATTTAAATGACTGTCTTGCATTCTTTACTTAGAACATTTTATTATTAGTCTAATATCAAAAATAATATTAATAATAGGTGTGATAGACTTAAATGTACCTAAAACAATACAAAAATTTGTGGCAATCAGTTGAACATAATGTAAATTAGGGAAGCTGCACAGCTGTCCAGGTTTGTAATGGCAAGCAATAA
Organism: Notoglanidium macrostoma; assembly: GCA_030068235.1. Lineage (NCBI taxonomy): Eukaryota > Metazoa > Chordata > Actinopteri > Siluriformes > Auchenoglanididae > Notoglanidium > Notoglanidium macrostoma. The sequence goes on from JAQQZR010000001.1 coordinate 14,793,399, forward strand.
AATTGAATTCTGTTATTTGGTAGATGTGCTGGCAGAGTACTCTAGCTAGCAGCCACGGCTACTGCAGCATCGACTGCTTCTATATCTATGGCAACAACACAAACCATTTCAATGCATGTTTAAGAAGCCTGCCATGCTCTGCATGAACTCCCACTTTTCTACAACAGGTTTAGACAGAAATCATGATGCAAGCCAAAAAAATCAAATGGAAAAAATACCAATGTGAACTAAAAAAAACCACAGCAAAAAACAAACTATCACAGTCTACTATCAACACACACCAACTAATGAACGGGAGAAGAAAATTTAAATAAAAAAAAAAAAAGGACAGAAAAAAAAAAGGGTTATGGGACCAGCATCCATGGATTGTTTCATATGTGTCACTCCTACCCCAGGAATTTGGTCCCTGGTGGCCCCAGCTGAAGGATGCGGCTAACCAAACTCTCACCCTCATTCAGAGGGGGCGGGGCAGTAGGGAGATGGAGCTTACTGTCATCCAACAGCAGCGGAGGAAAAAGAGAGCACAAACAGTTTTGGGCTGAATTTCCCATCTTCAGTGACATTTTCTATCTAGGCCTCCCGAATTGTGGGTTATATATAACCCCCTTTCATAAGTTGTTTAAAAAATGTTTTGAATTGTGTTTTTGTTTGTTGAAAATAGAATCATAATTTTTTAACCATAAGAAAATGTTTCTGGGCCATATTCAGAGTTATGCCTGTATAGTGTGTGTTAGTTACTGAAATTGTGCACTTTGTTATTTGGAGCTCAGGCATAACTACAGACTTACATGCTACTATGACAATTGCACTGTAGATATGTGCATGAACCTGCAATCAAACATTACTGTGTCTCAGTTATAGGTGTTTCTGACCTTGAACCTAAGTTACATGAAGTAGGATGTGCTCTGTCAAGTGCTATTTATAGGCTTGCAGCCAATCAATGTGTATGGAAAACATTGCTAAATTAAGAAATTTGTAGTCATCATGTGATCATAACTAGGACCATAGTTTGGCCTTATTATAAATACCTGTTCACAATATAATAGACTACTATTAAACATATATTAGACTGCGTTTATGATAACTCATATTGTAAATAACAGTAGGAAACAGGGGGAAACAGGAGGAAAATGCAATCTGCTTTGTCAGGTTTATTTCTGGCTAAAAGGAAAGTGCTTGTCTTAAACCAGTAATCCAGACACAACTGAAATCCCCCTGTATTGAGGCCCCTACTCATATCTGGCAACCTCAGCAGTTCCAAGGTAAATTTAATTATTTGAACGGACCTCCAAGAAATTAATCTGCATGAGCTTACTGAATATGAAAAAAAAAAACTATGTACATATTGGTGTCATTCTTGAGCTAATTTAAGATGCCAACTCTGACTATGGCCCTCAATCCATAAAAAAGCTTCTACTGGTATTTATCCAACCACAAAAAACATATCAAATCAATCATGGATTGTTTTTATTAATGGGGAGTTTTGCTCTGCAAAATGGTTAATCAAGCCTTAGAGTTTTCCTTATGGCAAGCTGTGAAGCAAACAAAAGTCTTGAGTGTTACTGCAAATGTGTCTGATTAAGCGTAGATAAGAAATACAAGCTATTTTAATGGAGGCAAAGGAGAGATAAGTCTTTGAAATTTATGCAAAAACAAGAAAAAGCCATTGTATATAATGACACATAGTTAGATTGTACAGATGTTTAGTGCCTGAGTATTACACAAACCATTCATTATCAATAAAATGTTTTTATTTAGTGATGAAGTTTTCAGGTGATCATCAGCCTTTGGTTAGGTTTTCATCTCACTTATTTCGTATCACTGTTACTGTAAAATCAGAAGAGCTTACCCAAGAAATTGAGCACCAGAGGGTCCAACCTCAATAATTCGGCTAGCTAACCCATCTCCTTCGACAATTGGGGGCATGGTCGCTAAACGATGACGTTTCACTAGGCGACAGGTTACTCGTGTTGGAGCACTGCACTTCCTGGGGGGGATGATGATGCGCAGGCCATTATGGCGGCAACCTCGCATGGCACCACCTCGGGCATCCACCATGAAACTTACAAGAAAGCTGCAAATGAGGCAAACGTCTATGTCAGCATAAATAATATGCTTTAGTATATTAGTGCAAGCTTTTGTTCCTAAATTGAAATTTCATTATGTTGTTCTTTTACATGCAAAGTGGTAGCTAAATGTGGCAGGGTAAACCTGTGTGCACAAGACACACACAATGAAATACCACACTCAATGGTAAAAACATTCCTCAGCATGCTTGAAATGTATGGTACTGGCACACACTGTCTTTCACAAAGGCTTAGCATTCTCACAACTGCATGTAAATTTGGGGAAAGCAAGACAGTCATAGTGGGGAAGAGAATGATAAAGACGTAATGGAGTGATAACATCTTGGAAGGCAAATGGGTTATAAAGCACTCAACACAGGTACTGTAAATGCTATGTAGTGTATTTCTGTGTTGGTACTCATCCATACCATTATTGTGAATATAATATCAAATACATAAAGTATGCTTTACAGTTTAACCAAATTTTCACATTTGAACAAGAATATTCAATACTTTATAATATTTTAAAACTTGATAGAGATAGTTAAGGGATCATCATTAGGGTTGAACATCATTACTGACATAACAGGGAGTATAATTTCTAATAGCAACAATAAATGATAAAACAGTAACAGATGCGTTAGTGGGTTTCTTGTGCAAAGCACATTTTAATAAAATGATAAATGCATTCACTGCTAAAAATGTGTGATATTAACCTGAAATACTTTTGGCAGATAATAATGAGTTAAACACCATATCCATGTTAGCACCTTAACAGGTCACAGCAGACATTGTAAATATGTTTCTGTGCTTTGATGTACGGGTTAACACAGTGCAAGAGACAAGGGGTTAAAAGTCATATGTCAAAATGCAGCCAGTCACCTGCTGCTGTCATGTTCATGGCACGGAGAGGAATGGCTGGAGAGAGAACAAAATACCCATCAGAATATGAGAGTGAGAGAGACAGAGAGAGAGAGAGACAGAGGGAAAGAGATGGAGAAGCAGAAAAGCATATAAAAAGCAACCAAAAGTCAAAGTGGAGAAATAAGATAGGGAACCTGAGATCATTAGGAACTGACAAATTCATAAAATCTTGATGAAAATCTTCCAAACTCCTTAAAGCAAGCCTTCACCGGTACTCCAATGTTGTCATTCTTAGCAGAGGTTGATGCCTCAGACAAGGGTGTCAGAGCCAGATTACATGTACACTTTAACATGTTTAAAAAAAAAAAAACTGCACTTAGATGTTATGATATTGTCAACTTACAGTTGCTGGTAGTTAAGCAGAACAACCCTTTCTAGTCTACACCGACTCACCACAAGACAAGGCCAATGGGCCTGTCTTCTTTACCAGTTTCATTTTTACAATGACATCATCTAGAGTACAAGAATGTCAAAACAGATAATATCACATATTTGTACAGTACATCCTGTACACCAGGGGTCACCAACATGGTGCCCGCGAGCACCAGGTCGAACTCAGGGACCACATGAGTCGCCCGCGGGGCATGTTCTAAAAATAGCACTAGTCACCAGTGAGCTCCATTTAAAATTTTATTTAATTGTGTTATTCTTTTTGAATCAAACTTGCATTGATATAGATTAGAAAATGAAAATATTGAGAGAGAATTTTTTAAACACCAAAATGTTTTACGTATAAATGAACTCTGACCTAGTCTGGTTCAAAGGTCAGTATTGTACGCATGACAAGTGTTTGCCGAGATAAGCTAGCGGGCGCGGCTAAGATGGGGAGATGGATGCAGTTTCTACCCCCTTTACATTGCAGAAAAAATTAAGAAAACTTATCCTTTTCACAGTGATTGGGAGGAAGAGTTCTTTTTTTTTTTTTACGATTGTGAAAGAAAAATGTGTGTCATTTGCGTGGCGAGTGTGGCGACGGCAAAGCGGCACAATGTGGAGAGACACTTCATTACGTGTCACAGAAACTACCATGTTAACTACCCACCTAGCAGCGCACTGGGGGCAGAAAAAGCCTGAGAGTTAAAGGCAGCTTTGGGCAAACAGCAGTTTTCTTTCTTTTTTTTTCCAATTTTTAAAATGTTACATAATTGATAACGTTGACAAACATGGGACATAGTTCATGATTTGCTAAAAATTGTTACAGAGGTAGTGGTTAGTAAAGCGGGACATGATTTACTAAGAAACGGTGCAGAAGTGATCAGTGAAAATTAAACAAATGAAATGCATTGAGATTAATAGAAATAAAAAAGTGCTGAATAAAAAAGTCATGTTGAAATGTATCTGTGTTTCCTACCTAGTTAAATCATTGTTAATAATTATTGTGAGGAATCATTAACATGATCAAACTTTTGGTTTAAAGACAAAAGTGCAGGTTGGAGACCATCTTCCTAGACATAAAAATGTTTACGTCATGCTCCTTAAAAAAATTCATGTTGCTTGTGTACCCAGGCATATTGTGTCAGACAACTGACCACAATTCATATCTCAAATATTCAAGGGATTTATTGAATAACTGGTTGATATTTGTTAGTTTGACCAAAGCTAAGACACTGAAAGAGCCAAACAAGGTTAGAACCTTCTGCAATGACTGCTATTGAATGCCCAGAACTCCCTGTGCTATTCATCTACAAGGCTCACATGTTTCCATTGCTTACTAGGTCTCCAACTATGGAACTATGGAAATGTTACATTCACAGACACACTAGCTGTTGACGGATAATTTCAGAAAAGCACCCTGACATTTACGTTAAACAGTTCAATGATATATTCACTAACATACAGTGCTCTGAGACTCCCATTAAAGAATCAGGTGACTTCAACCCTTTCAAAAAAACTCATGGTCCATTACATTGGCATATTCAAAGTAATTCAACAAATCATTGATGTATACTACGAGCTACAATCGCTGACCCTGTCTCCAACCGAGCATGTTTTCAGTCACAAGTCTGTCAATCTTGTTCCACATTTTACCCCAGTGAACCAAACCCCAACACTGGACATAGCAGAAACATCAGCATATTCTGTGAGGTCTATCTTTGATTCTTGTTGTCCCAAAAGGGCAACTTCAGTACTGGGATTGTTACAGCCCGTTTGCTAAACACTCATAATAAACATGCTAAATCTTCTTTTATGACGTTCAGTCATTTTCCAGCTGGAATTCCGTATAATGACTATCAATGAATAAGTCACAGTCACATTTTCAGACATTAGAGTGTGTGTGTGTGTCTATATGCCATACCCAGATTGAGCAGCACTGGAGGAGAGTGCAATATTGTCCAGTTTTTCCATTTCCCAGTTCAGTCTAAATGGATCCTTCTCATTAGCAAGAGATGATATCTGGACACAGTTAGGTGAAGATGGTATATGAACTACAGTTACAGTTACTCTTGTTACTTTCCAGTGACTCTAAAAGTCACCTCAATTCTTTTCAAGAAAACACCATAATGAACCTCACAGGTCTTTAAAGTTTTTCAAGTGACAATAAACAGATGCACATTAACTTTATTGCCATGTTGCAAAGATTTGTAACTGTCTGACTTTACCTGGCAACCATGGATTATATCATCCACCATCCCATCATGCTTTGGGGAGTAATAGCCGTGACGATTAGACATGTAAGACCTGTCCATACTGAAATTACACACAGAACAACCAATGAGCTAGGGATTCTAGAAAATGCTGAAAATGCCATGATTAAAAGTTCAAAATTATTACCCTCATACCTTTGGAACCGACTATGTGAGCATTAGAAGAATCAAAAACATAAGACGTTAGTAGGAATTGCCTATTATAAATTCTATTATAAGGACATGTGAGTCAATAAGCAGTGTTGAAAGTGTTTTCAGTAAAAAAATATATTTTACTTGCCATCTTGTAATCAATTGGCTTTGGGTGTAGTAGATAACATTTTGTTACATATTTCTATGATGCATGTGGTACCTTTCGGCCCGGCTGCCTTCTAGACTGAACCTCAAGTAGTTCATGCCATCCAAGTATTGACCAGGCAGAGAGTCGTCTCCCAACTCCCTCAGGTCCTCCGCTCTCAGATATTCTCCTCCATCACCTGTCATGGTGTCCTCGCCTGGGACACAAACATGTGACAAGCCATTACCTGAAGGTCCTCACAAATAAAATTATGATATATATATATAAAATATTAGATATTTTAATGTCTTACTAACATAACTAAAAAGCATACATATTGAGGTGCTGTCATTGTAAACAACACACGTTATGCAATGCACCATACAATAGGGGTTACTGCCTCTAGAGTTTAGCATTAAGCTACTGACACTCAGCAACACTAAACAGAAAGCATCCATTTCCTATTTTTTCTGGCATTAAGAAATGTTCTACATGGCTAACTTCAACAGCTCAGTGCTGACAGCCTGACACAATCAGTAAAAATAATGAAGCACCACTGCTTTTGTTGCCAGGTTTGAGCAGCAGGGATAGGATTTCTAGGACTGGCAAAAAGCAGCAGGGAATATTGACAGTAAACAGCAAACATACTGAAGCCTGAGAGTGGACTTCTGCTGTCAAAAGCATAGTGGCTGCCTACAGGATAGAACAGGAATGGATATTTATAAGAGAACACTCTTATAAACTGTAGTGTAAACCACCCACTGGATAGATAAGTGTCTGAAATACAAGTTTGGCATTGAATAAAATGGTTTCAGTCTTATCCTCCAACCACAAATACCACCAAAATTATCCATTAAAAGTTTTCAACTTAACAATAACAACTTACATGCGATCGCATTGCAGAAATGTGTCACAGTTGATACATCACAATGACGTACATGTACATCAATTGCTAATATCTAATACAATGTTACGCAATACAACAACTTGAACTGTGTTGATACTGTATACAGGCATACCGAATCAACCCTCCCTAAATTAATAAAGTCCAGATCTCAGTGTCCTCACAGCTAGTTACGGCCATGACGGAGCTAGCGCTACCTCATCAATATCTAGAATCTTAAGTTAAGACAAAACTGCACTTTATAATGCATTCCAAGTAAATAGATAACTTATGAATAATTTGATAGATAAAAAAAATCAATAAATTATTCTCAAACCTGTTATGATAATAGGATATTCAGCATACTGTGAGGTAACTGTTGCTGTGTTATAAGTTTAAGGGGGGAAAAAGCTTCCAACTCCATGCAAAGCACACATAGTATATGATAAAACAGTGCTTAAACAATTAACCAAGTACTCGGTTAATTATTGCACACATTTTGTAAACAGCTGGCAATTCTGCACAGCAACCAAGCACTAGTATAGTAGTGCCTTGTACCTTCATCAAAGGAGTCATCAGACATAGAACCATCAGCAGCCTGCTTGAGTGCTGCATGACATGGCATATCAGTAATAATGAGTAAAACCTATTTACAAACACAGCCCTGCAGATTACATTTTAAAAGGAACATGATGATTGCAAAATGTCTTGCTGATTTTGAATCATACCTTCCTCATCAGACACGTCAAGGACCTCAGTCATGGTCTCTGGTACGTTCAGTTTGTGTTTCTCAGTCACGGTCTGCGTAAAAACATAATCATCTGATTACCACATACTCACAAGGCACAATAAGCAATATCTGTAAGAGTTCACAATGTGCTGATTTTCAAATCAGACTTACTGTTGTTGTAGTAATGACCTCCTCTGTAACCACTTTTAATGTGTCCACCACTGAGATGTAACCCAGACGACGAGCGATGGCAAGGGCCGTGTTGCCATTCTGAAAAAACACCATTCATGAATTAGTGCAAATCTACTGTGTGTGTGTGTGTGTGTGTGTGTGTGTGTGTGTGTGTGTGTGGTCAGGTACACACCACAGTGGTAGCATTGGGTTTGGCTCCATATTGCAGCAGAACATTGATGATGTGGGTGTTGCCCTGTTGTGCAGCTTGATGGAGAGGTGTGTATCCATTCTGAACACAGGACATAGACACGTCACTTTCAGAACATGCTAATCATGTTTCTTTATGCTGTTTAGGACTAATATACCTTTGTCTTGGAATTGACACTGGCATTATTCTTCAAAAGGAAGTTGACCATTTTGGTATTTCCATAGTGGCAGGAGACGATTAGCGGTGTGTAACCCAACTAGAAGAGAAATGATACATCTTTCATTTTTTTTTTTGTTTTGTTTTGTTTTTGTTTAAAGATTTCTGGGCTAATAAGCAATACATTTGTCAACTAAATATATAACATGCATCCAATATGAATTCTATGAAGTTTGGTTAAAAATGGGGTACAAGTCATTTATTTTGTTTACAAATGAAAATCCATCTCTGATCATCAAATATTATACAACATATTTTACCATCTATGCATTTGCATTTATTAATTTCACAGCTGCTTTTATCCAAAGTGGCTTACAATGGGTATTTGATATAATTTAAACATAGTCTTTCAGTTGGTCTCTAGTGTTTTTATCATTTTTAAATGTGCAAATTTGCTTTGGCCCTTCAATGTGATGTGTCTAAATCACATATAATATTATATCTTCTATGACCAAGCTTTTGTATCAGATTTACATTGTTTCCTTTGGCTTTGAAAGTGATTGCACTGCAATAATTCCCTTACTTTAGTCTGCTGATCGAGGTTGGCACCATGTTTAACTAAGATTTCAGCAACACTGACTTTGTCTTCCTGGGCAGCAAGATGAAGAGGTGTAAGTCCACTCTGTGGAGAAAATATACAAGCAATAATGCGATCGATAAGACGTAAACTACTACTGAATTGATACTTTATACTAGTAAATGCTTTACTGTATACTACTGATATACTATTACTATATATACTACTGATAAGGCACAACACTAGCCTTATGAATTATTAATCGAAATACATAGTTCAATAACACAATAACTACAGAGCAGTAATTTACAAAACTCAACAAAAAGTTAGCATAGAAAAATAAATTAGTATAAAGGCTGAAGGTAAAATTACAGCTAGCCTGTTGTACAAATGAGTCCTGAAGATACCAAATGATGGTCTCATTCAAAATACTCAACCGCTCAGATGTATGAAACATTCAGACATCAAAGTTTAATACATCTCTTGATTTGATTCTTTCTGCCTTTATATTGTACCAATTAAAAAGAACCGAAATCTGACATTCCTCTTGGAAATTAGCCAAAACTCATCTGTCCATCGGCAATATTAATGACTTTATATACAAACTATGGGTATTTCAGTATGACTAAAACTCACTGTAACTAACTAATCTAAAAAAAATAAAATAATAAATAAACAAAAAAAAAACATCAACAGCATCTGGTCAGGGTGCACTGACAGGTATCTACTTCTCATAGTTCATTATAGGTTTGTTTTTCTCTTTTAGAAATGTTGAATGGTAATTAACCCAGAGCTGTTTTTTTTTTTATTAATAGCCTGTTTGGTAATGAATTGCATTAAGGTTCTAAGGTTTCTATAATTAAAGTTACTTCCTGCCTTAATTAACATTAAAAAGCTATAAATTTCACCATTTATATACTATGTTATACTAATATATATATGTATATATATTAATTATTTACATTAATTGCCTCCATGCCTAAAAATAAGTTCACAGAAATAAGCATTTATTAAATGACAGCATATGACCAGGTCTCTGGTCATAAATATTGGAACACACCATTCTGCTTTGCTTATGAATTTTAGCAATTAATCAACCTATTCACTGAGTGATGGTTTATCTGGGTTGACATATTTTTACTCATATATGAAATAATTATGGGTTTATGTAGATGTTCATTGTTTGGCTCCTTTATTATTTAAAAAAATCAATGATTACAAAAGCTAAGTACTTTGTTAACATCACTTAGGATGCATTAATACTTGGCTTGTTAAGTAAGCAATAAAAGCCTAGTACGATGCAATAGAACTAGAGCTTGATACAGGGTAACTGCAATTTTCTACAAAATTTCTATGCTTTTGTTTTGACTGCAGCTATTTTTTGTACAATGTATTGTACTGTACTTAGAACAAGTCACCTTAGTGGACACGTTGACATTGGCCCCTTTCTCCAGCAGCAGGGCTGTCATGTCACTGTGGCCCTCCTGAGAGGCCAGGTGAAGCGGTGTCACCCCCTGCTTGGTCAGGATGTTGGTATCTGCTCCATACTGCAGTAGAGCAGTAGCAATCTCCATCTGGTTCTTCTTTGCAGCAATGTGGAGGGGAGTATATCCATTCTGCAAAACGGAGAACATGGAGATGGGATTAGAGACAGGAACGAGAGAGTTTGTGATGAGTGAGCGCCACTGATAGACATTTGCAGAAGCATACCACCATCCAACATTAAGCAAAAGCCAATGATGGTGCACTCTCTCACCTTGGCTGTGGCGTGGGGTGAAGCCCCTTTATCCAAAAGCAGCAGTGCCACCTTCTGGTTATCATAATGTGCAGCGACATGGAGAGGCGTGAGACCGTTCTATAAGAATGAGGGTCAGTGCATATGGTTTAGAAGAAGCTGTTAGAAGTGCAAAGTCAATAAAACACACATACACACAAATGCGTATAAAAGACAGCTGTGTTACAGAGATTGTTAATGTGTTATTGTAAAATGTTATTGTTTAGATTAATGTGCAAGCTGGGCAGGAACTATTATCTGGATTCTTATTAAAGAAAAGAAACAGAAATATTTGGTTTATTATTTTACAAAGATCGAATTATCACCAAATAAAACTATGCTTACCACGGCTCTTGCAGTCAACATTGTCTCTATGGCTTTCTTTTAAACAACAGTCCAAAAGAGTCTATGAATTAGGTGCTACTGGCTATGCACAATAATATCATAATGTGTATTATATAGCAAGTCTGTGTTTCAAGAAATGCTTGTCTCAAACCTTTATTCGATTAAGTAAAGAAGTGATGGATTTAAATATTTTTGTGCCATCTCAAATGCTAAGCTGATATTTTGTCTGCCCTAAGTATGTCACTGTAACCATGTGTCACTTGACATCATATTTCCAGAAAAGCATTTATTACTCTTTGGTCCATTTCATGTTAATGTTAGCATGAGAATGCTGCTCTTACTTTCCCTGATGCATCTGGAGGGGCTCGGCGCTGCAGCAGGAGCTTTGCCACATCAAGGCTTCCATACTTAGATGCAACATGCAAGGGGGTAAATCCTTTCTGGAAGGGGTTAAAAAATAACACAACAAGGTATTTTCTTTGACTGAATTATTTACGTATAAGAATTATAAACAATTTAAGTTACATGCTATTTATGACTTGCTATAGATTTCAAGGCCTAAGTGTGTACACTAAGAGGGATTTAAGCCGGTGCTAATCGGTCACACATATTTATTAAATGATCAATTAAAACCTATATTGAGTTTTGACCGGCTTTGTAGGTAGGTAAACATAATTTCATGCTTTTCCTTTATATAAGCTGTGCACCATTAAAAAATGAAATGCTGATGCAATGTTATGCAGTCTTGTTTCAATCAGCACAATGAAAGTACAAGTTCTCAGATACACACAGCAGGTGGTGCTAGTCAGTCACTAACTTATCTCTGAAAAAGGTGTGGCCATGAAGTCACATGATCATCATGTTTCGCCCAGCTCTGACAGAAGAAGAGCCTCTCAATAATACTGCCATTCCCAGTCAGTATAGTTTAAATACAGCACTAATGAGGAATGGGATTAAAAGAGCATCCAAGGCAATGCAGATGATTTATTAATAAAAGTAATTTATTTATATAGTGCTTTGTTTATACATATTAGGCTGTGTTGTGTGTGGTAAATGTAAATCAGGTGGTAATGCCTGTGTCTTGTTTGTCTGTTCCTTTCTTTAAGTAAGGCACAAAAATAATGCTGTTTTAGGAAAATAATCAACAGCAGGGTAGTGTGCAGCAGACTGTAGTATTCTATACCTCTTATGCCAGCAGCAAATTGACAACAATTTCAATTTTTGTTGTATTAATCAATGACACGTTGTGCTTTTTAACCATTTACAGTTACATTTAATGTTGTGAAACAACCATGAGAGTGATTGTTAGTTCCTTTTATCACTTAAGTTATAGCAACTATATAATAAAAATAACTATTTGATTAATTATAAGATATATAACTTGTTAGTTACTGAGAAATCGTATACCATAACGTCTGCCCTTCCCGTGTCTTTCCCGTTGAGCAAAGCTTACTGACTGTTACAAAGCACTCACACTCCATTCATAAATATTACATAAACACCTTTTACAGAGAATTTCACTCTACTGACAATTAAATGTTGTTGTTTTTTTTTGTTACATACCAGCACAGTATTTAATCTGTCTATTATTATATTATGTGCTTATGTTTATGAGAAGCATCTGCCATACAAGTCCCTATGAATAAGCTTTTACTATAGAAATGATAGTGTATTAAAACGAATTATTATATCCATTAATATTATCCTGTAATTTGATTTACAGCTGCACTACTGTCAGAGCTGCACTTATAGAAAAATAAGCAACACCACAAGCTCTGTGATATAAAATGTAGTAAGGCTCAATTCTAACATTAATTTTAAAATGTTGGGGTTTGAAATTAGACACTTGATTACACAAAATATATTCTAAATAAATTAAAGAGTTTAATGCAAAAGTAAATTGTAAGAAGAATTAATAAAGCATATTTTTATTCATCATAATATGTACTAACTCTTAATTAAAACATTAATTGTGTTCATTCTTACAGTAGGCGTTATATCTTCCCGAGATAACCACTCAATACTGAATAAGCATCTTCTCTTCCAGTACAACAGTTACAGATCAAGCACAGGTGTTCATGAGTACATTAGAAACAGTAAAGATGATGAAGGCTAGAGCATTTTATATAGGGTAACTATATTTTGATTTTCAAAAAAGAGTGACACTGTGGGCAGGATGGCAGCATGGGGCAGACGGACACATGCTAAATGAATGGCAACTACAGAAAGCAAAAGCCAAATCTTGGACAGTTTTGGCATTTATAAATCTCACCCCGGACGCATTTTTTATATCCCAAAAAGAGGATGCATGATCAGCCTAATTTTAAACATAGTGTATAGATGCAGGGATAGAACATTCCAGGCTTGAGTTACATGCTGCTCGTCTATTACCTTAGTTGGTAGGGAATGAGAAGCTCCAGCCTCAAGCAGTACTGATGCTACGTCCAGCTGCCCCTCACGTGCAGAGATATGCAGAGGTGTGTAGCCATTGGTTGTAGAGGCATCTGGATGAGCCATATGCTGCAGCAGCAGCTGGACAATCTCTGTTTTCCCCAACCGAGAGGCAATGTGGAGTGGAGTCTGGTCCTCCTGTTAGAGTGGAGGAGATGTGGAGGTCAGTGACATGGTCAAACAGAAGAACTGACATAAATGACAAAATCCATACATCAAAATAGTAACAATGTGTCATCTTTAGAAGGGCGTGGCATTCTTTCTCGAGTTTATGAACCAGGGAAACTGTATACTCATCGTCAGGTCAGATATCAGCTCTTATAATTTCATAGGCGCAACTTCAGTGGTAAATGTGTGCGTCTGTCGAGTCTCTTACTCTGGCTCTTGCATCTACTATTGCTCCATTTCTAAGCAGGCAGCGCACCACTTCTACCTGGCCAGCTCGAGCAGCCATGTGCAGCGCTGTCTCACCACGCTAGAATTAAAAAAGATATGAGTTAATCTCTCTCTCTCTTTCTCTCTCTCTCACACACACAGACACACAAAAAGTACTCACTATGTTGCTGACATCAGGAGAAGCTCCATTCTGAAGCAGCAGGAGAACAATGCTGAGGTGGCCCATGAAAGCTGCCACGTGTATAGGTGTGAGGCCAGACTGGGACAAAGAAAGCAAGAGGCAGCATAAGGGAAAGGTCAAATGAATACAATACCCTGCAGAATTATTGGCACCCTTCATTAAAACAAACTATTTTCTCTCTCAGTAGAAGTACTTTATTTGAATTATAGTTTTGCTTTTTCAAAAATATGTGTCAAAATGATGAACATGCCTATTTAATATAGAAATAAAATCAAACAATTGTAAAAATATTTTCATTTTCATCGCACACAGTGATGAAACAAGTCCATACAGTATATCACAGTTTTAGAACTGCGCTATTTAGTTGATTCTTGTGGGTGTCTTTGATAAATGACACTTTCATAACAACAAACTGTTTCTTGTAACTGTAACTTCCTGAGATCATCTCAGAGTACACAGCACCTGAACTTCACCAAGTGTTATTAAAACGATGGCATTTTGTATTGTGGTTATTCGAGCCCAAATTCAAACTTTATGATAATGCACACCACTTGATATCCCTCTGTAAACTATATGGGTAAATCGCTGATGCTTTGGGGCTGTTTTGTGGCTCATGAAATTGAATACATTCCAAAATATTTCAACCCAAAACCTGGCTGCTCTGTCAGAAGCTTCAGACTTTACCATAGATAAAGTTTCAGCAAGATGATGAGCGAAACATACTTCCAAATCAACACAAAATATTTACAGACACACAAAATCTGAAGGATTTGATCCTACAGAAAACTGTGAAAAAAAATTGACACCTGTGGTGTCAATTAATACACAAACCTAAGAATTTTAAGAAGTTTAAAATGTACTGTATGTAGAAGTGTCTTCAAACTTGTCAGATATCACAAGAAGAGACACAATATTATTTGCAAAAATGCTGATCATGTTGAAACCTGTGTTATGTAGAAAGAATTGCATTGTTTTTTTCCCCTGATTTTCATGAAGGGTGCCAATAATTATGGGGACACTGTATATTTGTCGGTGTATCTGTGTGTGAATACCTCTGTGATGGCCTGAATGGAAGCTCCATACTTGACAAGAAGCTCCATCACTTTCACTCTGTTCTTCTTACAGGCGATATGAAGAGGTGTGAAGCCGTTCTGTGAGGTGCAAAGACAGAGAAGCAGGCAAGATGCACCACTGTCAATACAATTAGCTAGGAATTCAACTAGCAATTTATTATCTAAATCAATAAATCAAAATCCTAAATGCATAGCATCCTGTCCATGTGAAGCCCATTTTCTATATTGTAATACGTTAAATAGACAATAAAATAGGGCTGAGAGTAAGGGGAATAGGAATGATACCAGTGCCCGAGCGTTGGGATTGGCCCGTTTGTCGAGCAGAAGCTTCGTGACTCTGTAGTGGCCACAGTGAGCAGCAACATGGAGTGCGGTCAGGTAGTCCAGTGTGACATCATCCACCGGCGCCTTGTGCTGCAGCAGGTGTTTAACACACTCGACATGGTCACCTTGTGCTGCCATGTGGACAGGAGACAGGCCATTCTGGTTGGAGACAAGAAGTGAGAGGAAGAAAGGGTGTGTCACGCACTCACATCATCCTGCAAATCAAAGGTATTTATGTATTCGTGTAGGAGCTGGAGAATATACTTAAAGTGCCATATGTGTGTCTGAGGGGTTTTGTTTGTGGGGGCCAGTGACATTGTAAATACATTTTGTAGGAAGAAACATCTTTAAAAAAAAGGCAGCTTTTATTTGATAAAATGTAAAAGATGAAAGACAGAAAATATCTTATTTAAGGAGATTAAGTTTAGAGTTGGCTTTTGCAATATACAGCTACAGTTATACACAAGTCAACAGTGATAACCTTAACAGATAATTATTGTTGTGTATATATATATATATATATATATATATATATATAAATATATACCTTGGTTCTGGCCAGAATGGGAGCTCCTCTTTCCAGCAAGAGCTCCACTGCTGTGTCGTGTCCACTCCTTGCTGCACAGTGCAGAGGTGTGAGGCCATCCTGCAGAGAGAGAGAGAGAGAGAGAGAGAGCGAGAGAGAGAGAGAGAGTGAGAGAGAAAGAGACACACAGTTCAAGTAAGTAGTTTCAGTTTCAACTACACCACTGAATATGACCC
>JAQQZR010000001.1:14818501-14882857 GCA_030068235.1 Notoglanidium macrostoma
CTCTCTCTCTCTCTCTCTCTCTCTCTCTCTCTCACACACACACACACACACACACACACACACACACACACACACGCTATGCCCTTATACACGCTGAACTTCCTCTGTCATCAGAGCCATGTAAAAATACTAAAGTGAGGCTTGGTTGTTGTAGTAATCAGAAGCTCTCTCTGGTGGTCTCTAGCACATGTATGCTTATATTCTGCATAGCAACTTTATCTATACAATAGTTGTTTTTTCTTTTCATCTGGATGATGTACTCATCCAGCAGGGTTTTCAGTGGTCAGTTTAATATTGCTAAGACCTCTTGTTCCTTAAGAATGGATTAAAATTATAATACAGAATTTCAACTCTGGCAACAGAGTTATAAAAAGACTTATACAACAGAGGTAACAAAGTTATAAAAAGACATATACAACAGAGGCAACAGAGTTATAAAAAGACTTATACAACAGAGGCAACAGAGTTATAAAAAGAAAACAGTTTTTTTGCTGTTGTTTTACTTATTATTGCAAACGAACTAATGAGGTAGCAACACACAGAAGTGGGTCAAACAGAACTGCACGGCCGTCTTGATTATGGATATACATCCCCTTTAAATGAAGCTCATAATGCGGCACTTTAGTCAGGGTTTTAAATCAGAGCCAGTGTGTTAAGATTCAGAGCCAAAACAGCAAATATGTTGACCTGCTTTGTGTAATTTTCCCTTATATACTGTATGTTGTAATTGTGAAACGGTGTACCAGCTCACCATTGCAATTGACATGTTGTGATAGAGAGCACCAAATATGCCAGGAGAAATAAACTGAGTCATGAAAAAGGGATCTATAAATGTGTAGTTGAAAGGTAAACACATCAGCCCTACTAAAGAAACACACCCTTGTTTTGGCATCGATCTTCGCCCCTCTGTCCAACAAGAGCCGGACCATGTTTGTATTTCCCCTCTTAGATGCCACATGTAATGGTGTGATTCCATTCTGCAAGAAATAAGATACAAATCAACTGAATTGAAGGTTTTCAAAAGAAGTTACATAAAACAATTCCAACAACTTAATGGAGCATTCCAAAGATAAAGTTCATTAAGTTCTTTTTGTGCAAGTTAAAATGTTATGTCTTAAACAGGGACTCTTTGCTACCTGCTTCTTATAATGAACAATGTCCAACCCACTTATATTCACTGTTCACAATGATGAGTGTATAAATCACTGCACAGTAAATTGATTTAAATGCAGCTACACTGGCATTTCCCAATAATTCCTTAATTTAAGAGCAACATCTCTGAATGTACCAACAGTTATTCTGATACACCAAGAAATCTTCAACGTTCTTGTATTCAGTGTGTACAGCAGTGCTGTGAAGTCCAAGGTCATCAATTTGAGCATTTGATGTAATATCTGTACTTAAATAAATGGATTATATGGAAGTAACAAAGGAACCAAGAGTCATTAAACACCTACAAAAATATGATTTAAAAAATTACCACTAATGATGAACTTGTAACAATGTTCACTTTCAATGAAGAAAAGATTAAATATGCAGGGTGGCACAGTGGCAGGTCCCCTGAGCTTGACTTCTGTTTCTGTGGAGTTTCACCTGTTCTCTGAGTGCCTGAGTAGCTTTCCTCTGGGGTCCCTGGTTTCCTCCCACCTCACAAACAATGCCAGTACAGACTGGCTAGACTACATTGCCCATAGATGTGAATGTGCATGCGCATGGTGCCCTGCAAAAGACTGGCATCATATCCAGAGTTTATTCCTGCCTGACACACAGCAACCTTGTCATAGACTCCAGATCCACTGTGGCTCCACTGTGACCATGATAAAGCATTGACTAAATATGAATGAATAAAAAGTGGCTCTCGACACACGCAAGACTATAATAGGGCAGATTATATCAGTGGTTCAGTTCAGGCTGAGGCCAATTTCAGACTATGGGAAAAAAAGTACCGAATGTTCTCTGAAAATGTGCAGACTCTGGCAATCGGGCATGCTGAAGAGACATTGGGTTTATGTCCTATATTCATTTTAGTCAGAAAGAAAGGGTGTGTGCATGTTTATGTTTGTGTGTGTGTGTGCACACCACATTCCAATACACACCCTTGCAGTAAAATCCACAGCAGCTCCTCGATTTAGGAGTAATGTCGCAACATTCACGTTCCCATAGTGAGCCGCAATATGCAGTGGTGTAAATCCACTCTGCAACACAGGGGGGGGAAAAAGAGCAACACAGGAACATACCACTTAACACCTCACTCTAAACACATGCTCCAGAGCCACACTGTCAATAAGTGCTGATCTGAGAACAGCTTATCAGTCCCCAACATTCATTATAAATCATGATTTTACACCCACAACATAGACCTCAAATCTGCACTTATAAACAATATGGGCTTGGATGTAAAGAAATGCATCCCTGACCTATCTACTATAGTAGCATGCAGCAGTCAAACATGGCATCGCATATCAGAAGATGAAACTGAAAATACATTTCTAGAGGAAGTTCGGTTGTTATTCAGTCCTATAAACGTGGAGTAGAAAATAAATTAAATGTAAAAAAATGCAAACCTTATGAAGATTCCATATATAAAACTCAGACACAGACATTCACAGAAACATTAGAGGTCACAGGCATGCAAACAAAAAAAGAATAAACGCAAGTGCAAACAGAACATTGTTGATAAATATATATTGTTGTAGAAGAGGACAGGAAATAAAGAGAAATGGGAATCCATAGAATAATGAGATATCCAAAACAAAAGACAAAAACAAAACAAAAAAGAGCATAATCCCACTGTAGTGTATACCAGGAACCGAATCAGGTTAGGAATATGAGAAGATAAAGATTGGCTGAGCAATCTGAAGAATGTGAAATTCTGGCCTTACCTTTCCATTCTGAAAGTCACGGTCCGATTTAATGTGAAAACATCATTTACAAAAATGTGAAGGATATATTGACTATGTGATACACATTCAAAGCTGGTGCAAAAAAAATCTATGTGGTGCATCATGCTATGCATTGCAATATCTGAAAAAGTAATCAAATAATCAAAACCAAACTGCTCGCAGATATTCAGAAATGTTTGCTTAGCATGCAAAACAAATTGAGAAGTCATGACACAATATATCCTATTTTAAACATTACAACCATCTTCGTGCACATTTATTTATTTATTTGTTTGTTTGTTTATTTATTGTGTTTATTTTATTGATGTTAATAAAGTCAACAGATTACTCTTCATTCAAAATGGACATTTTCTAATGTCACAGCATAAGGATATAATTATAATTCACTGATATGAATAACTATGCACTGAATAAAGACAGCATGCAAAATAGAAAGAAATCTCTAGTGTTAATTTGGCTGAGCAAAGAAATCACATTTTGAACATTAAGTATATAAGTATATATGTCAATTATCAAACTAAAATTAATGTTTGCCATCTATTTGCCCTGTACTTTCACTTGCACTTATAAAGTTATAAAGTGGTTGTTTGTTTGTTTTGAAATTTTACATTTCAAAAGTGTAATCTTAATCCATAAAGGAGAAGATCACACATGTTCGGAGGATGAAGACAGTATGGTCTATTGGATTGGCATCCTTAGTTTGTAACATAACCATATTGGCAAATGAATATTAATAACCATGGCAATATAAAAACAATGAAATGTTTTATGCAAGCACATGCTGATAGAAGTAATGTGTATAATGCAACTCAGGGAAACCCAAAAGAAATCTGAACGATACTTAAATAAGATGGTTAAAGAGCCCACATGCAGTGCCATAAGTGTAATGTGTAAAATAAACATGAAAAAGCAGATAACCTGCTGAAAAATATTTATAACTAGAATAGATCTCTACCTCAGTAGTCCTATTGACCATCATCTGTAGCAGCAAAGAATGTAAAAGGAGAAGTATTGTTATGTTTTACACACACACACACACGCACACGCACACGCACACAGACACAGACACACACACACAAACACGGAAGCACACAGACACACACACACACGCACACAAAGTACACACACAGAGTACACACATTCAGTTCACACGTATTCATGTTCTGCATGCACATAATTCCCCATTTTTCTTTGGAATGGTATACGTATTTATACGCCAAGGCAACACTTAACAACGACATCCCCTTTTGGACTGTTATTCTCTGCAGGGCATGATTTTCCAGATAATAAATGCAGCAATTAAAATAAAACTTCACAACATCCCCAAATGTTTAAGCTCAAAATCATGCTTAATGCATTTTTTAGACTTTTTATATATTAATTTTTGTTCATTTTCAAATAGGCCACCTACGTGTGAAAGTAAAACTGCACATACTGCACATTGTATCAATTACTGATCTAAGGAGTATGTAAATGCATGTTAGTGTTATAACTAATAATTAGGATTTTCTTTTATTTGCTTAGTGCTTGGACAACCAGGCGATGGTACAGCAGACAGTATAGAGAAGTGTTGCGGTGCTTTTACTGCTTCTGTTAATTGTTTGTGTTAATGGTGTTAAGGGGATATAGACAATGTGGCCAAAATTATGTGGACTCCTAACCATGACATCCATATATGGTTCTTCCTCAGTCTGTTTTCACAAAACTGAAAGCACACAATTGTACAGAATGTCTATGTATGCTGTAGCATTTCAATTTCCTTTCACTGGATCTCAGAGGCCCAAACCTGTTCCAACATGACAACACCCCTGTGCACAAAGCGGGTTCCATAAAGAAGTGGTTTATCAAATTTGGAGTGCACAGAGCCCTGATCTCAACTCCACTGAAAGTTTTTGGGATGAACTGGAATGCCGATTGTGCACCAAGTCTTCTTGCTCTAAATCACTGCCTGACCTCTCTAATGCTCTTGTATCTGAATGGGCAGAAATTCCCACAGACACACTCCAAAATCTAATGGAAAATCTTTGTAGAAGATTGGGGCATTACACAGTGCCATAAAGAGGATCAACTTTGGAATAGGATGTTCAACAAGCACATATTGTTTGACTGGTCAGGCCTCCACATATTTTTGGCCATATAGTGTATATACATAAAGCTCTTACTTAATGAAGAGCTACACATAGTAGATATGAACAGAAAAAGAAGCGTAGCACTAGACAGTTCTAGCACTAATTATCCATAACCTTTGGCCTCAGATGAGCCATTAGTATTTTCCAGAGAAAAATGAGTACATCCAAATCAACACATGCACACATTTTTTTTATACAAAAAGCTTTTCATAACCTTCACAGAGAACTCATGCTAAGGCTACACATATATATATATATATATATATATATATATATAAATTTATATACAGTATATACATATATATATTTAGTGTTATAGTCTTATTAATGAATGGAATGATAGAGAAAAGAGAGGAACCCGGATAGCATCAGGATGAAGACACAGCACACAGGCACACTGAGACTGGAGAGAAGAGACAAAGAGAGATGGAGACAAAATCTAGGGAATGAGCAACAGTACAACATAGAATACACAATGGAAACTATGATGAAAAAACCGTAGCACTGTAGAGCAGATTCCCACAAGAGCTACCCAACAGTAACATGAGAGATTTTAAGAAAGAAATGGACAAGATGGCATAGAAGTGCGTGACAGTTAGAGGATTAAATGCAACACCATGCACATTTATATGGCTCTTATTTTAAAACAGAGATGTACTGTGATTGGTTTTCTTCGTTCATTTCTTGTTCCCTGCTTCTCTACCTTGGACTGGACGTCTGCATTGTGGTCATTCTGGAGCAGTAGGGCAGCTGATTTGGTGTCATCCTTACGGGCGGCAATATGCAGGGCGGGAAGGCGCACCTTCCCCTTAGTGTCATTCTCCAGGAGGATGGAGACAACCTGATTATGACCCTGCTGAAGAGCAATGGCCAAAGGGGTGAAGCCATCCTGCAAATATGATGTAATGTTAATCACATTGAATCCAAAATAAAATGGGTTTTAAGGCAAATAAATCTGTTTTAAGATATCTTTAGTGGTATTTACATTGAGGCCTTCATGCACAATTCCAATAATTTGACACAAATCTGATTTTTTTTTTTGGGCCTGTTTGTTTACACACACGCAAAACTTGACCAAATCCATTTCCTGTGTTTACACCATTCTTACTGCCAAAACGCACTAAGCAAAAAATAGCATTTTTTTTTACCAGTAGCATCACTATGCGTATAGAAATGACAGATGGTTCTGTTGTTTTCACAGTAATTATGTGGTCTTTAGCCTCTTTGTATTTTTCCTTATGGCCAGAACGAACTCTTTGCTTTCTATGACATGACCCAAGAAATGTTCTTGTAGACAGCCTGTCTTTCTGTAGCTACTATATGGGGTTCTTTAATGTTTGCATCCTCTAAGACATTGCTTAAAAAAATTAATGTTTATATCCCCCAATAATTAATGTTTATATCCCCAACTGCTAAAATAATTTATTTCATCTGAACTCAGCTGAATAGACTTTATGATTCATGGGATGTTTGAGTGCCAAATTATTAATTTTGGCCTCGTCTATGGTCTGTGTGAGCATTTAGATATGAGTCAAATGACCAGCTATGAGATATGTTTTGTATTTAGAACCTCATTTAAATGTTGTTCATACTGGATGTGCAAAAGTATGGAAAATGCTAGTAGTAATCTGTTTCATAAGTCAGAATGGGTCTGGCAAAGTAAATGCGGCTATTGATGAATACATATCCAAAGACATTGCTGGCATGGTTTGAATGATATACCAGAAACTTTTTGTTCCTGTTGTTGCTTACCTCTGTTGCTGTGCTCTGGTTTCCTCCGTTTTCCAGAAGGTAGCGAACCACATCCAAATGGTTCTCTTGGGCAGCCATGTATAAGGGAGAAAAGCCATTCTGTAACACAATGACACACAATAATTACCTTTTATTTAGCACAGCTATTACAAAATAGCAAGAGAAAAAGTCACTAAACACTAGGCTCACTTGTGATTGTGCATTGATGTCTGCTCCACGTTTGACCAGGATCTTCACTACATCCCCCTGGCCTGCTAGAGAAGCAATGTGGAGAGCTGTGTTTCCTTTCTGTGGGGCAAGCAAACATGCTGAATTTTAAATTCAACTTTTATTAATTAACCCCACCCATATTAGCCCTTACAACATCTTCCCTTGCTTTGAAATAATATCAATTATTACCAGAAAGATGCCAAAACATTTCTGCTTTATGTAACAGGTTTAACATTTGTATAGTATATCAAAGGGACATCAGTAAGCAGAAAAAGACTACATCATATTCCACTGCTGTCAGCTAAGATCAGAAATCTGAGGCTACAGTGGGCACAGCCTCACCAAAATTGAACGGCTGAAGATTGGAAAAAACACCACTTAGTCTTTTCCCAATATAATATATAGCCATCTACCACAAGGTTTGGGATGTTGTGCATTCTTAAATGTGTTTATGCACACCACTTTTGCAAAAAGTGGTTATTTGAGTAGTTGTAGTCTTCCTGTCAGCTTGAACCAGTGTGGCTATTGTCGAATCACCTTTTATATCCAGTGGCCAGTGAATCAAGTAGTCAAAAGTCAAAAATGAATATGATGACCATAATAGATTTACATACATTTTCAACTAATATTCAACAAATTAGTTTTATTTATGGATTGTAGGGTGTTAAATGTTAAGTCCAAACTATATATCAAAATAAGATAATAATTTGAAATATAGCTGTAAGCAGTGATGATGGGCCGTTGCATCTCCAGCGCCATCATCAGATTAACACAACACGGCGATTAAAGAGTTCTTTTTGACTAAACTGAAATGAGTGAAAAAGCCACTCTTACTGTTGCCAGATGGTGGCACTATACCAGAGAGTCACTCTGGTCATGTGGATATCATCATAACCATAACCTGTGAAGTTTAAGCCATATCAAGCAATGCACGAAGAAGTTATGACACACTTCCTGTTTGTGTGGTGAGACGAATAAATTCATCGTGCTGCCATTTCAAAAATGTGCAAGATATCAAAACTTTCACAACTTAACATCAGCAACATCTTGACATCATGTATACCAAATCTGACATGAATCCAATGAACCATGTAGGAGGAGTACCTTAAAATGTAACATGTGTCAAAATGCACAAAATCCATCTTTGGGAGACCCACATGCCTACCAAATTTGGTGCATGTACGTGAAACTATATGCCAGGCACAAGACTCAGTGGCCTGTGGTGGTGCTATAGAGACACTGGGCCACACCCGGGGCCAAGCCTTGTTCCCTGAGTAGCGGTCACCAGAACTAATGTGAGTTTTCGCCCTTGGGAACCAGCTCAAAAATGGTCAAGTCTTGGGAAAAAAAATAGAATAAAATATCCTAACGGCAACAATAGGTTCCTTATGCACAAAGGTCCTTTGCTCGGGCCTTAAATAGATAAAGATATGCTGAAATAATTAGAATATCTTGAAATATCTAGTTATTAACTAAAAATGAGATATTACGTAGACTTCAAGATTTGTTTTGGTACACAAGTATAAGGTATGTACAGACACTTTAGCCTTAACTATTTATAGTCTATACGGTATGTGCTTAATATATTTACTCCAAAGCGGGACTGGAAAAAGCCCCCTGGAATAATGTGAACCACTGTATGATTATGTGGAGATCAAAGCTAGACAGCACTTGTGATCCAGTGTGAGTGATTTAAAGTTGAATGTTTGTATGAGCACACCCCCATTGATGGAGCATAATAATTACAGTCAGGGAAAAAAGGTCTTAGTCAGAAAGGCTCGTAATGATAGCGAGACAAAAACCAGGAATGGTGATTATTTATCAGTTTCAGCAAAGGGAGGTATCCAATTAGGGATTTAACTCAGTGCGTGTGTGTGTGTATGTGTGTGTGGCTGTGTTAAAGGTTAATGATTTCCACAAACTAAGGTTGATGGTTATATGCATGAGCATTTGCTTTCAGTATACAATTATTTGATATTGTGTATCATTACAAGACATCTAAAACCGATTTGCGTGCCTTGATAGCTCGAGGACAGTTAAGCATGTCGACAGTTAAGCGTGTCTGATTCCCATGCTTGAGATAGCAAGTCATTTCTGATCTCTGGCCATCCTGTCTGGCTCCATCATTCCTGAGGAGTGACAGAGTGCGATCATGTGACATGAGTATTACGTTCAGGGGGTTACACTTGTTTGGGATACATAAAAAGCCTGGCAGTATATTTTGTATATGCAGTCTCAGACAAGATAAAGTCGCTATTCCTGGAATTGAACTATCCAGCAACTTGGGGTGGGTTTCGCAATAATGAATAACTTAAATCATATATAAGAAACAACTTAAAGAAGTACATACCTTACATATTAGCCTGTATTACCTGAAAGTCTTAGTTTCAGCGATTTAATGAAAGAATTGTAAGAAGTTCTTTGTTTGAGTTTGGAGGAAAGCCATTTACAGCCCAGAGGTAAATTTACTAGACAAATCAATGAAGTAAACAGCATAAACAGATGCAGAAAGATAGTATTTATAAATAGCGGATGATTGAGGCAAGTGCAATCAGCCATTTACTACAGAAATTCTGTTTGTTTGGAATGCATACTAATTGCCTACATGAAAATTTTATTTAAACAAATATCTAATCTCCTATATAAAAAAAATGTAACACCACACACAGTGAACCAAGCTGAGGCTTGAATTTAAGACCCTAGCAATGTGAAATGGCCATGCAACCCATTGCTACACCATGCCATTGATGACTCTACTAGTCAACACTACATCAGTGGATCACAACCACTCTATCTAATTGATGATTTTGTGTAGAAATTAGTGACCTCTGCCCTTTTGAGACAGAACTATATGCAATCTCAGAATAACAAAATACTTAGTGAACAATGAATCGGTCAAGTTACTTGTGAATTTATAGTTAACTTGTTAACTTGTAAGGAGTTATGTGCTATGTTATTTGCAACGGGTTTCAGGAAACACTCGTTTATTAAAAAATGTTGTATGTTGAAACCTACTCTTGATCAAAATGTGACCTTCACTAGGTTGAGAAAACCACACAGATAGCAAGTGTATAGTAAGTGTGCAGTTAGACAAACTCTTAAAGGTGAAGTGTAAAAAATATTCTATAGACAGAAAGGCCTAACAATTTGGAGCTGTTGGGAATTTACTCAAATATATGTTCCAGGTCTTTTCTGATGACTCATCATAATGGCAATGTTTCCGAAACTAATGACTAATGACTAGTGACTAATGATGCCAGTGCACCACATTATGTGCTAGAACTGGCCAGGCTTCAGATATATTCTTTAGATATACTGGAGTTAACACACCAATTAGCTATGTGAACTTATGCCCTTTGTGTTCACAATTCCTACATTAAAACTGAGATCGAAGAAACATAAACTGAGATGTTATGAAAGCCTTAAATCCAAGAACCTCAAATGGACTCCATTTGGTTTTTCTTTAGTATGCAGTTATAAAGACAAATATAATTTATTACATAAATGCTGGTAGTTATCTTTAAAAAGAAAGTGAGGCGATTGGAGCCTTCAAATGTTTGCACATCATTGTTTTAAGCATATGTTATGTAACATCCTGTCTTGGGTTTCAGCAATTAAGAACATATCTTACTCACTCACATGAGATAAACTACCTTGTACTGTAATAATTTAATTCTGGTTTGGAAGAAATAATTAAGCTGTTTAGATAAATCAATCATTAATGAGATACTGTAACATTAAGCCAGAGTAAAACCTTACATTAGTTCATTAGCCCAAGAATCACGCTATTCCCCTAAGGTCCATTTCATTCCATTGGCTCAGCGTTCATATGACACATCCCAATAATAGCTTGTGTGTAGTTGTGTGCTATGTTTTCATTTCGTTGCCAGTTCGAGATATGGATATGGCCTGCCGAAGCACTGCTGCTTCAAGGGCCCACCTGTAAACCTCTCAACCAAAGTACAACAAACCTAAACCTCTTCTTATTCTTTTCACAACCAATCCTAGAATAATTTATTATTGTTAAGGAAGAACACACCTTTGTTGCAGCGTCCACTGCGGCACCTCTATCCAGCAGCTCCTGGACAAGATCTATGTGCCCCTCCTTAGCTGCCAGGTGCAGAGCATTGAGTCCATTCTGTAGAGACAAACAACCAGGAATCAACCACAACCATTAAAAAAAAGAGAAAGGCTCAAAAAGAAAGTTTTTGTGTACCTCCTCATCCATTCCCCAATGTGCTTCCTGACTGGGAGATTGTACAACACTATTACACACAAGAGGTTTGATATAAATATCAAAGCAGATATGAATGATCCCCTTTATGCTGTGTCACTTTAGCACAGGGAGGTGCCAAAGGATGTTGAAGGTTCATTCAAGATATTAATAATACTGGCAGTGTCATTGTATCTGGCAGCCCCACATCCAGTTGAGTAATAAAGTGTACCTTATAATAACATAAAATGCCAAACAAAAATGTTGGCATATTTCTTCAAATTTTATTTTAACTTTTTTCCATTCAACAGAAGAAAAGACCCTTAAAAATGCACCACAGAAACAAATGCAGTTGAAAACCCCTTCCAAAAAACTTTTGGTACACTCCAAAACAACTACCCTGTATTAAATGGCAGATGAGCTGTATGCCCCAGGAAATCAGAGACACTGCTGCTATAATCCAATTCTAGTAAGAATATTGACGTATCTACCCTCTTTTGTTGCAACAATAGACCATAGCCCTATTCAGACTGGATATACTTCCATGGGGACATGGGGTAATTACATTATTTGAAGGTACTACTCTGGGCTTAATAATGGCAGCTATAATGGGCTATAATATAATACTACCATTTGGGCAGGTATAATGCCACTTCATATTCACATACAGTATACAATCATTGGTTTCTAGAAATAAATAAGTAAATAAAAAAATAAATAAATAATAAACTTTAAGTTTATTAATCATCTAACATTAGATGCCATCAAATAAATAATCAGGTGATCGTGTCCAATTCAGTCATCCGGGTTTGTAGACAAAACAACCTGCAGCAACGTTAATTGATATGCAGATGTAAAAGTTTTAGCACAGACAAATGTTTAAAAAAAACAGGGTTTATGTCTGGATGGTGTTCATGTATAAAAAAACTTTTCTTTAATCCGAAGAATATTTTCCAGTGTTAGTCAATCCAGATTTTTCACAAGTGTATGGAATGTTAAGATGCAAGAAAAAAAGAAATTGTAAACATGATACACCTCATAACAAGTCATTATCAAAGATACACTATACTGTATATCTAAAAGTACATGAACACCTGTCCATCACACCCATACTGCATGTGGTTCTTCCCCAAACTGTTGCCACAACGATTGTAGCACACAGCTGTATAGAATGGCTTTTTATGCTGTAGCTTCACAATTTATTTTCATTGGAACTAAGAAACACAAACATATTCCAGCATGATACTGTCCCTGTGTACAAAGTGAGGTCCATGAAGACATGGTTCACCAAGGATGGAGTGAAAGAACTTGAGTGTCCTGCACAGAGCCCTGACCTCAGCCCCAATGAACACCTTTGGGATGAACTGCACCCCAGGCCTCCTCACCCTACATCAGTGCACTCAACCATTGAACCCTAAAGCACATTATTCCTAAAAAAAACAGAAAGTAATAAGCTTGGCACTTGCCCACGTGCACTGTACTGAGGCAAAACAATATTAGGAGATATTATGTGATTTTTTTTCATGGTATAATGATCATATTTTGCAATGAAAGATTAATGAATGATTATGTCAAGTCACCAGCAAATGGCATGCCATAACATGGTACAACATCTATTTATCCATCTATTATCTATACTGCTTATCCATCAGGGTCACGGGGAAAAGCTGGAGCCAATCCCATCTGGCTTCGGGTGAGAGATGGTGTACACTCTGTACAGATTTAGATTAAAAAAAAAAATCAGAACCAATATTGACGCTGGTGTGTAAGACGCCTTTTATTTGCCTTACACTGCACATGAACAAACACATATGTTCCTCCAATCACTGACCAGAGCACATTACTGCCTGTGTAAGTCTGTGAGAATTAACGCATCTAATCTACGACTGTCCTTGGAGAGCGATACTATACTGCAGGTGGGCAAAATTTATGATCTCTGCTGCTCACATTCAGTGGCACTTAATCCATCTCTCTGCCTCCACCCCCACTCTGTCCTACATTCAGCCAGCAGCACCAACACAGCAGTTTAATCACACCAGACCAAAGCATTGATGAGGACCTGCTGGAAAGCTAAATTTGATTACCACATCCTCTCAAAAGCTTATTCTGTTATGCTACATAATTGCGCAGATCTGATTTATCACAATTGGACAAGAGTGAAATGTAATTTGTGAGAGATAATAAAATAGCCCTTGAATGACTGACTGTTCTTCTGACTACAGCAACCACTAACAAGTCAACAGTGGATATCGTAATAAAGACTTTATGGAATATGGCAAGTAAGATGTATATCTACTGTGCTATTCTAATAATATATATATATATTTTTAAGGGGAAGTGTAAATGATTAAATAAGTGATATGTTTGTGGTAATCATGATGGCGTCAGGCCCTACGTAATACCTCAACCCAAAAATAACCTGGGATAAATATATATATTTTACTGGATTTATGAGCAGAGATTGATTCGCTACAGCATAATTAGGATGTGAGGATTTACTGGTCATAACACCTGACGTGTGCTTTGACA
Organism: Notoglanidium macrostoma; assembly: GCA_030068235.1. Lineage (NCBI taxonomy): Eukaryota > Metazoa > Chordata > Actinopteri > Siluriformes > Auchenoglanididae > Notoglanidium > Notoglanidium macrostoma. The sequence goes on from JAQQZR010000001.1 coordinate 14,832,238, forward strand.
GATCACAGTCACAGGAAATGACTCTTAAATCAGCACATAGGAAGGAATGACAGTAGTTTGGAGAATTTTTTTTTTACAAGTTTTCTAAGTCACATGGTCTTGTGTATTTTTCAAATCTTCATCAGGAGATGATGAAGATGGGGGAGAAAATCAATGAATAATTTATTTCCTGAAGAGTAGTATTTCCTCTGTTAGATTTAACCCTATGAACTCTAGACTATTTTCAGGGTAATGTCACTACCTTAACTTTTAAGCTCTTATCTTGATTATTATAAAGACTAGCCATACCTGCTATAGCTTGATTTTTTTTTCAGACTTGTCTAGGTTATCCTGATCTTCCATCATTCTTCCATGATAATTCTTTATCATAATTCATTTTTATAGTAACCTTTATATAAAGGGGGAAAAAGACTGACTTAAGAAATCATAATGGTTTTTTTTTTTACATGTATCTTACCATAAAATGATGGCAATAGAGATCTCTTTCCTAATTGTCTTGGGGAGATTGTCTGGAATCTGGCAATATCAGAACCATGATGGTGGTGGGATACTCTATGACTCAGCAATTTGCAAAAATATGTGCTTAGTACAAATGTACTGATAACTATCATCATTACAAAACTCCGGTTGTGCTCTTTCTTGTGATACTCCACATCTATGCAATGATGAGTAATTTAAACATGAATATTGGGTGTGGAGATGGACGCAGAGCTGTGCGATTAAATTTCATGTAAATTCAAAATAATTTTTCTCGCCAACATTTTGTCGTATAGACAAGCAGCTAGCGTTATTGGAAAGGTGAATTTTGCTGTTCTGTTTCAAATGATATGTGCTTCGTGAGCAAGAAGGGTATTTGGATGCAATCTGCATCTAAGGGTTTAAAATAAAATAGTTAGAGTCATGACTGTTAGAAAAAAAGTAGATATGTAGCTCTGAATAAGTTATTTTGAATTAAATGAAAATCCAAATAATGTTTTGATTAAATTAATTAATAAAAACATTATAGACCTTCAACAAATGTCATTCGCTCTGTAAATTGCGTTTATTTAATATTTTTAATTATTTTTTTATGACTAATCATTCCATTCTCTCCTGAGTGAGCCTCTGCAGTGCAGCATCTGAGTCTTTCACTCACGAGAGACTGAATTATCTCTCCGCATAGGTCATGGGTCTAGTGTTTCAAATGCCTGGCCAGAACAAGGACACCACCCACATAGTGAATGGAAAAGGACAAAAGGTCAAATATGCAAGATAGAAAGCAAGACAAACAGCATACGTGTGCTTTTACACATCTAACGAAAGAGTTACTCTCCAGATTTCCCCTTACCATTTTGGTTGCTATGATTTAAAATATTAATGGCATGACTGCAGGTCCTGGACAGCGGGTTAGGAGGGAACACTCGACACCCCGGTCAGAATGTCACATGTGACTGTTTTTCTTACCTACACTGTACACACTGTTTCTATGGTACAGTTGGAAATTCACTATCTATTTTCACATGTTAATACCAAATGATGAAATACATGGTAACAGAGTTCTTATAAACTGTATGCTACAATAAAAAAAAAGATTAAAAGCTTTGTTTTTGCATGGGTTTTATGATTAAATGCAAAATAATTTTGTGGCAAAATATTTTCGTATGTGAGATCTACTTTTCCTATTTGTTCACAGTATTTTTGAGAAGTTTAGCCAGAAAATCTAACCGGCTATGTAATCCTATAGAACTAAACGCTTGCTGTCAAGGGTGGCAGTTATCAGTAACATAAACCTGGGAGTCTCTTTCCATCACATCAGCAGATAGGGAGAATATGAATATATCAACGTCAGGTTTCACAAGGACATGTAACCGGAGTTACGAAACGTGATTAGAAATTTCTGATATGCAGGTTTTGAAATTGGAGGTTGGGCAGGATCAAGCTGAGAGGAGAAGGAGTTGGATTTTGTGATTAATTCAGATACATAAGAGTCTTTCTGAAGGAAGCTGGTCAGCAAGCACTTTGAAACACTAGAAATACTAGTGAGGCTTTCTGGTGAAAAAACTAGTAAAAAGACTAGGGATATTCATTTCTAGATCTTACAGAATTTGTCACTAAATGTAGGAAGGTACATACAGTATGGTTTGTAAAATAATTTGGGTTTATTCCCTCTTCGTCTTAATGATAAATGAATAGCAAAAAGCTCATGATTAAGCTCATCACAATGAGCACGGAGGTGATGTAATGGAGAGCGTAAGTGGTGGGACTTGCCTGGTCTTTAGAGGTTTTCCTAAAAATACTCTTCAGAGAAAAAAAAAAGTGCTGGAAGAACCAGTGCTATTGTGGGTCACTTAATTTGCACCATTTTATGCAGTTAATTCAGCTCTCAAACATTAAAAAATTATTCACTCAGATTTTGATTTTGAAAGATCAGAAATTTCTCTCAGAGCGTAGCATGTTCTTGGTATTAGTTATTAATGTTTATGTTTATGCTTATGTTTTGCCATCAGCTTGTTCCTTAATTGTGTTCACCTGTTCTGTGTTGACACTTGATTAGTTTGCTATGTCTCAGTTGCTATGTCTCAGTTTCATGCATTTATGAGCCTTGGTTTTCTTCCCATGTTCCAACCCTCATGTTACTATTCTTGATTATGGATTACCCTTGTTTATTGTTGTCCGCCTGTGATTTGATCACAGCAATGGACATTGAGTGCGATCGTTGGGCTGACAAAGATAAAACAAAAACCGAGGACCTGCATTTGTGGCCTGTCTTATTCAACTGAACATTACAGATTTGCAAATTCAGTGACATCCACTTTATTAAGGAGAGTCCTTTGATATTTTTTAGGTGATTGTAACCATTTAATTAATTTCATCATCAAAGTAGCTTAAGTCTAAATATATCAGAATGCTAGGTCAGTGTAAGGCAACATCTAAAGAGGCAGCCTAATTTGCATTATATTCCTTTAAAAGTAAGCAAGGGAAACCCTTGGGATATACTGACTTTTGGGAGTTAGCTCAAACTGTTACTGTAGCCTGTTGCTAAGCAACACCCTACTTCACTGATAGAAACATAAATTATGTACTAATCACATTTATTAACTGGAGATTTTTACATCATTCATCAAAGGACAGGCAGAAGAACTGGATTCTGGTAAATAAATTGTTTAACTTGCTGTTAGGATAACACTTAAAGAGCAACCATCTTCCCAAAAACAAAGAAAAAACAGTTTGCTAATTGATTAAATCAGGACAAAGAAGCTATTTAGATTAAATGTCTCTTGTAGAAAGGTCACATCTGTCATTTAGGACTGATGGACTGATGCATGGGCCACAAACCTTCAGGCATGATTAGTTATTGAGCTAAAACACAGGATTCAGGCAGAGGAACACAATGTTGAGTCTACTAATGGGCTGCAGCTCAGTATCACACTAATGGATTCATCTAGTTAGGCATTGTATTGTGCGTATTTGTGTGAGAAAACTAACCTGATTGCAAGTGCCGATGTCCACACCGCCCTTAAGGTACTCCAGAACCTTTTCGATGTTCCCAGCTCTCGCAGCCCGTAAGAAACTGGTGTTGCTGTCCGACTGGAAAATAGACAAAAGAAAATATTATTAGTCAGGATCCTGCTAGGTGAAATTGATCAATCGAGGGGTTAGAAATCCTGTCACAATCATGTTCAATATTCTGGAACACAGTTTGATGTGAAGGCAGCTCATTATGAAGAAATACTTTGTTAAGTTTACCACTCCAATACTTTACTGATATCATATGTAACTCAATAGTGGTACAAAGACTTTTCTCCATCCATCCATTATCTATACTGCTTATATGCAAAGGTTTGGAGGGAAGCTGGAACTGATCCCAGCTGACTTCAGGCAAGAGGAAGGGTACTAGTCTATCGCAGGGATAACTCAGAGAGACAAACAGCCATTCACACTCACATTTACACTTATAGGCAATTTAGCATAGCCAGTGGACATAACCTGCCTGTCTTTCGGCTGTGTGAAGAAACCGGGAAACCTGGAGGTAACCCATGCAGGCACAGGGAGAACATGCAAACTCTGTGACAATGCTAACCACTACACCACCGTGCCGCCCCAAAAATTTTACTTTTTAATATAATGCCACATGAGCAATATTACATGATTTTCACAATATAATTCAAATAATTTGCTTAGTCATTTGTTTGGATATGATGACACATGGTTCTGTTTCAGGTGCTGTTTGCTGAAGATACTGCTTGAATTTAAAAGGTGTACTGCAATGCAGAGCCATCTGGAAATGAAAACTTCACTAATTCCTTCTACATTTCACCAACAAGGAAAACAGCCTTTTCCCAACTCCTGTGTTCTGTGATAGTGATAATAATGTGTTCATTACAATGCTAATCACATACCTTCCTGACATAATTGCAGCATTGTACAATAACCTTTATTACTGCTTATTATTGCAGGACTTTATTTACTGTATCAGCTACTTCTAAAAACACAAGGTGACATTAATATATAAAAGCGCATGACTATGCAATTATCTACATGATAGTCAGCACATTAGTAGTCATTTCCGTAGTAGCAGCAAAAATTCCAAATGAATGCTGTGTAAAGCTGCAGTGCATAAATAGCATGAGGACAAGACATGGAACACTGTGGACAGGACATTATATACGGGCACCTGCCTAATGTTATCATAGCTCTGAAAAAATACTTTTAAGTTAAAAATGAAGTTAAATAGCTGCCTTTGTGTACACAATGCATGTAACTAGGCAGTTGCCATTAGCTATGAAATTAGTACACCTTTGCTAGCTAGTCAACTCACTAGCGTCTCCAGTTAATCCCCTTTCTCTCCTCACAAACAATGCAAATTTGACAGGACTGTAATTTAAGACTAGCCAAAATTAATATTCATTTCTGATGCTTTCTTATGGAAAGGATGTATTAGATGACATTGTGTCAGACAAAACCCCCAGCAACTTTAACAACCTGGATATGACACATAAGCTTGAATAACCTTATTGTATTTAGTCATAGCTAACTAAACATTGATGTGAAAGTTAGCTAGCTAACTACCTAGCTAATGCTTTAGAGAGATAAAAGTTTGCTAGCAAAAATAAACTCTGACATTTACTGTAAATGCACAATTACATTACTTTGTTGCATGATACATAATTATGTGATTTCCCTATATGTCCCTCCCCAAGCTAAAACTGTGTGCTCCTGCTATGACTTCTACTATGTCAAAGCTGTAGACTTATCCATAAATCCAAGCTGCCCAGAAATCTGGTGACTTTCAGCTCATAGGTTTAAAAGCAGACATATTATGATTAATCTATGTGTAAAACCCCTGATAGACTGTATGTTTTAATTCTGAGCATGGCAGGTCAGGCTCAAAAATCCCTGAATTTAAGCATTGTGTATTTAGTGTATTTTATATGCATGTTACGTATTTGTGGTTTTAGGAGTAGTGTAGCTGACTACACATGCCCCTAAATAAAGATTGTCCTTGAGATTCCTGGACTAAACAGTCTTTATTTTCAATAGAAAAGTGTCCACAGAGACTGTATTTGCATAATAGCTGAAAATTTGTGGCAATTAAATGTGAATATAACAATATGACAATGAATTGAACTGTATTTATAAATGCTTTGGATGCAAAAGATGCATTTTAATATAATTTTATTTTTCATTTACACATCAAAATATTAGTGAATGCATCATGTTTAGTTTAGTGCCATTATGCCTTATTACAGCATTCTTATTTCAGGTCTGACAAAGCACGCAACAGTATGTAGTTCCCAGACGAACAGAAGGATGAGACATGGACTACATAGCAAACATGCAGATGGATCAAGATTTCCAAAGGCAACAGACATGCTGTGAGAACACTTCAGACAAAGCCTTAATTCATTTAAGGAGCATACACTCAAATCAGAGTGTGTGTGAAATCGCACCAACAGTTATGCTCTTCATCAGTTTCATCTATAGAGTGTCTGTGTGGACAGAAATATACCATTGTTTTGTTGTTGTTTTTTAAACCACATTGTTCTCAGTTTTATCATTGCCAATTCACAACAGTTACCAAGCAGTGTATGAAGTTATCATATGCTTTTTCTTCAAGACACACAAAGTCATCGTCAGCATTTTGGTCTCTTGGTCCCCTGGCTAAAAGAGGCAATGGGCATTTTTGGGATTCAGACACACTGATAATAACAAAAAGTGCTTTGTTTAGACCAACAAATATTATTTTCATTCTTGGCCATATATGTAATTTATGTATAAAATGAAAAAATATTAATTAATATATCTATGAAAAAACATAGTCCAAATGAGTCCAGTTATCTAAGAAAGACATTACTGAAAACAGCGTGGGTGAGAGAGAGAGCGAGAGAGACAGAGAGAGAGAGATGGTTTAAGCCAACAACTGAAACAATTTTAATGGTGTACTGCTTTTCACTGCTGCAAGCCAAATGTTGAAGGCCTTTTACTCTAATCTGCCCTCATTGTCAATTTGTACAATTTTAGATATTTAAGAATAACTCTTTCTCTAAGAATGATGCAACCTGTTTGTTTAGGTGGTGCCACTCCCTCTGGAGGTAGCAGCAGGCACCAGGATCCGTGTGTCTGCCTGTTAGACTGGGCATGTATACACCCTGCTGTGCCTGCTATATAAACAGGAGTGTCCCAGAATAACACTCAGGAGAGTTAGCTACAATATCTCTCCAGGGAAGAGTGATATTCAACCCACTTACACATCTTTGCCCTCAAATGTCCCCTAAGCATGCTTTGTCTTAACTTACTGTGTATAGACTGTGTTAGTCCTGTATTAGTCTAATCTATTTCATTCCAGTTCATGGCCTATTGGATTAGTAACTCTCTCTGTATAAGTAACCTAAATGTAACATGCACAACATGTACAATGTTTTTACATGTAAAACTGCTATAACTTCACAGATCTAAGTAAAACATTTGATATACAGATGGATAACCCATGGATAACTGTTATTTTGTCGCTTGATTTCTTTAGCCTCCTGTTTAGTACAATTTCATTTTGCCACTCATTGGCAAAAAGCAATCACAGCAGTAAAAAAAAAGGTGAAACACAATGCCCAACCTGTAATGTAATTTTTATTATTGACATACAGAAAATGCTCCGGAATGAAAAGCAAAACCTTCCTTCAACATAATCTTGTGTAAATGCTTGACATTTTAACATTGTAGTTATTTAATTCACTGATTAAAAAAAAATACTTTCCAAACTTTTTCAAATGTCTTCTTTACCAAAAACTTCCAGTTCATGTTTTGATCACACAGATTCTGTATCACAACAAATCATTGAGTTTCTACACTCAAATCAGTCAGATTGTTACTGAGAAAAATAGAGTGGGCTGATTTTTTTATGCATTCATGAAATGAAATCAGATTAGATCAGCTATGTGGAGTATAGTAGACAATTGTTACAAATTCACAATAGGACCAGTGACAAAGCAGCAAAACCCTCTGGCAATATTCAGTAGATGCTCTATTATGTTGCAAAGTCATACATTATCCTCAGCCAGTCATCAATATGTACTACAGCTAAAATATGTGCAAACAAATAAGGTTTTATGCCACAGATCATAACTATGAGCTACAAAAAATGGCTGATTGTTTTTAAAGTCCTACATAACATTTTTGTTGTATGCTTTTCTTCACGGTCAAGAAAGTTTAATATTTTTTTCTAAAAATGACAGGAATAAATATAACCCATACAGAGACCTGGGACTGTTATATCTGAGTCACTGTACTAATAGTTGGTGAGACTTTTCCGATCATTTTAGTGACTTATTTACTAAGACAAAGTTACGCATTTTAAGGATGAGAATAATTTCTTAAGGCAGGGGGTGTGGTTTAGTGTAATCCACCAAAGCCTGGGAGATGTTGGAGGTAAAGGTGAGGTATATTCAGGGTCAAATATGCTTTGGTGCCATTCAGTATATGGGCCAACAACATAAAACAAACCTTTCCTGTTGGGTTTGTTCAGTTAGCTGACTTCGGACTCGGGGGATCCTGACAAGCAAGGTGATGTGAGGTGTGTACAGTGGATGCACTTTCTGGTACGTTGTGTGACTGTGACCAGATGGAGGCGAGCAACGGGGTGCCCCTTGGGTGGAGACCAAAAACAAGGTGATACAGTGAGACATGGTGGGGGGAGAGAACTGTCCGGTCCTGTACATCAACCATCACTCTCTGTTACTATTTATTAATCCTTTTACTCTCTGTTCTGACAATAGTTTCTTGCAGTGGATCCGATGCATGAAGGATGCTAACGCATGGATGACTCATTGGTATCTCTTAATATTTTAAAACCTTTTTAACTTCACAGCAGTCCACAGGCTGAGTGTGCGTATGGTAGTGGCTGGCTCTTTCCCCGTGGTCTGTGTCATTTGTTGGGGGTATGTAGAAGGCAGGGGCTTGTTTTTTTTTTTATGTTACTGTCCATCTACTGTGCCAAATGTATGAGCACAAATGCAAAAGCTCATGTACACTCTTTCCTTGAGTCTGCTCTGTTTTCTGAGCAAAGTACTGCTAAGTTTGTTACACAGATAAACTCATTCATAAGAACACAAACATCGACACTCTCAGCTTGGTGCACTTTTATCTTTGCTTGGAAGGCTGCTCTATTCAGTCCACTGATTAGAAGGAGTAATGAATAATACAACATTTCACTATGAGTAATATCTAAGCCTTGCCTAGTGACCACAGAGACCACTGTCTCAGAAACCATGACAGCAGAACCTTTCATTGGGCAGATACAGCATGCTGGTATGGTATTTGTTTAAGTAGTGTTGTTGTCTAAGAGATGAATATCATGAATCATATTCAGAATCACACAGAAGTAAGGTTTTTCATATACGGAGGCACTATATGACTTGCCACAGGCCATATCACAGTCAGTTTCCCAATGACATTTTATTCTCTTATATAGCAAAGGGTTCATTTGAAGAGATGGCTATATGGAACCAGTCAAACTTGAAGAGTGACTGAAGAAATGGAAGACATAAATATGCCACATGTAAAAATGTCCTTGTGCAATGAAGCATCTCTGTGCCAACAAGATTGGCGGTCATCTTAAAATGGAGCTTGTGTAAGCCTGGATCGTTGTTCATTATCCGTAGCTACTGCATCCAACTGCCAAGTTTTTCATTAGACTACATACATTTATCAGGCAAGATAGATGTCCAGAAAATCTTGAGTACACACACACACAAACACCTGCACACACACACACACACTGTGAGGCACCTGCGCACCATTAGAATCTATTTCTGGAAATCATATCATCACACTAAAGCATGTGTGTTTACATGCCACACAGCAACTATCTGTATGACATTGAAAGTTCCTTTGGGGAGCCCAGGGTGCCAATAATCAAAATAGCACTCTTCAATAACAATCATGAAGTCTTTGTCTTAGGTAGGGCTGCAACAAATTTCATTATTAATATAAAAACACCTCATACATGCCGCTCACAGAGAAAGCCGCAGAAATATTTCTACAGTATGGAAACTCTTTACTGTACACTGCCCTGCTGGCCTCATGACATAACTTGTGTTTTAATATGAGTAATATGTTTGGGAGAAACAGTGGAAGCATGATGTTCCTGCTTGAACCAGTCATACTAAGTGCCTTGTACTAAGTTTTACAACCTTGTCCTGTTCTCTGGTTGCATCTCATGTTTATGGTCATATATCTAACTTTCCTGCCATATCGTAAAATATATTCTCTTGCTACTTTGGTCAAATAGTGAGTTTGTATGACAAATCAATGGTTTATCTTACATGAATGAGTCTTATAAACCCAACTCATGTCATGTAGTGCTTGGCAGCAAGAGGTGAAGCTATTTGAATCAGGTAGGTTGTAATTATCTAAACAATTTTTCTGACACAGTAGAGCTGATAAATGATTGTGTATTTTTAATATACACAATACATGTATAGACATACACAATATAGAGTATGTCTTGTGTGTCAAGCCATCAAGTCTCCATTCTGATTTCGGTTCACATCAAAGTCGATCCCAAAAGAGTTGATTCACCAATTCTGGCCAGAGTGATGAATTATTCACCTCATGCACACACACAGCAAGCTAAATGAATTTTGCATCTGAGAGTTTCAGTTAGTGAAACAGGCATATTTGTATTTTGCCTTATTTTAAATTTGGTTGGGATTTGAACAAATCAGGGCTTGAAATACACATTTACGACATCTAGTCGTAAAAAAAGTGTACAAAGTACCGTCACCCTGCGTTAGTTCAAGTGTCTCATTTAGTGGAAATGAGCTCTTCATAATCTGCTCATGCTGTAATTATTATTTGATAAATGCGAGCAACGTTGTATTGTAGCTAATGAACTGTTATTTATTTAAGCCTAGTTAAGAAGGAGTTCTGTAGAAGTGCTGATTAAAATGTTGCAAATAAAACAATTTTGAATAAATATTTGTATTTAACATATTTCTATAAATAGAACAAATCATTAATTGGGAAAAAAATTGACAAGTTAATCGATTATCAAAGTAATCACTAGTTTCAGCCCTAATCTAGCAGTCCTTTAGTCCTAATCATCAGAAGCTGAAAACAATCAAACAAACAAAAATCCAAATGGAAAGGTGTCAGTCTGCAAAAAGCCATGATCTATACTTGATTTTGATAATGTTCTGTCAGCAGTCAGCATCTTATACTGGGTAAATGTTTTGAATAACATACACATAGAAACACACTTCAAAAGAACCTTAGCAATCTGGCTAAAGATGAATTGATAGTCATGGTTTGATTTACACCACTCAGCCATGTGACGTTGATTTGATTTCATCTCTTCAGCAATACCCCAACCTCAAGGACACAGGATGTGATGAGAGGACACTTTATCTGAGTCACAACTCATCACAGCCAGAAGGCTGAAGCACAGTTTGGTTGTTAAAATGAGCAGGGAGCCTGGCACTCACTCCCCTTTCCCTGTCTTTGGACAGCAACAAGGTCTTAGAGAAAGAAGATTAAAGGCAGCATATTTGATTAGCATGCAAGATGGCTCCCACATGCAGTTGGTCAGTGCTTTAGTGGTACATGGTATCAGGAATGAAAATGTAGGCCCTGCAGCGCTGTGAATTTTCTCTGAATCCAACCATCCTCCAGCACATTTTTTCCATTTACACTAAAACTATTTAGACTCTATAAAAAGGGTATTAAATTAGGAGTTTCTAATCTCATGTTAGAGTTTGGCACTTGGCTTTAGACAGGAGGAGATCTCATATCCTAAAATTGAGATGTACTTTCTTCTACCTTATATTTGTCTCTGTTTTGCACCACATATTTGAAGTTCACTGCCTAGAGTGTACTGTGTGCTGGTACCTCATCCTGAGTGGATTCATGTCTCACGTCCTGTGTTTCTCTTCTTCTACATCTTCATTTCCAGTTCTATGTGGGGTTAATGTGGACAGTTTGGGCAAGGCAGGGAATACCCTGGACAGGTCACCAGTCAATCACAGGGCCAACACAGAAATACAGACAGCCATTCAGACTCACATTCACACCTTTGGGCAATTTAGACTAGCCAGTTAGCGTAATCCGCATGTCTTTGAATGGTGGGAGGAAACCCAGTATCCAGGAACCCCACACAAGCATGGATAGAACATGCAAACTCCACAAAGTTAGGTCCCAGTCAACTGGCAGGTTCAAACCCAGAACCTGCTTGTTGTGAGCCAACAGTGTGAACCGCTGCACCAACTGAGTTACAATGGCCAAAAATCTCCACCGATCCAGTGGTGGCTGGTGGTTATTAAACTATGGGAAGCACAACTTTCTATTACGGTCAATTGTAATCTAAAACTAACAAGACAATCGATTTTCTGTACCAAGATAGCTAAAAAACCTTTTTTTGCTCCCTAAATTTTGAATTTAAATCTTGGCTGTTATTTTGCCCTTTCGTTTATTATTCCTTTAACATGCTGCATTTTAATGACATTTTAGAGGAAGCCAGGCTTCTCATGTAATCTCAAAGCAATCGTCTGTGCACCAACCAAAGACAAGACTCATCTGTGAACTAGTAGCCAGAAACAATCCACTCCCACACATCTCTAATACAGCTGTCCCTGATTTCTCAAAGACCCATGATGATCCATATTAGAATCCTGCAGTCACAATGTACAGCAGTGTAGGTAGTGATTTACTTAATAATTCTTCCTCTTATTATTACCGGATACCTCACCCTTCTTCCATAACATACCAAAACAATTGAAATGATAGCTGTACCATTGTATAAAGAATCTGATTTACCATCAGATTCTCTTAGAATCCCCAAGTAACACAGTGTGAAAGCTGCAGACCTGCAGAAATCTACAGTCAGATCACTTGATCTCTCCACTGCAGTTGAGATTTTCAAGCCGGAAATATGAATTGGCAAAAATGAAGAATTTAGACTCGAGCCATTTTGCAATTATATGGATCTGATCAGCTGTTCAGTCACATAACCAATTAAATGGCAAAAATAGCCATGGAATACAACATCCATAAAACATATCTGCATAATGTTATGTATATCTGCACAGGTATGAAAACATGTCAGAAATGTCTTGCTATAAATAAATTCAGCAAGAAGCTGCTGTTAAATGCTTAAAAATTTGTTTAAAGGTGTAAATTATGTGCAGCTTGAATTAGTGTGCAAAGTAATGATGTGATTCCAGCAACAGGTCCAACACACTAAGTAATGACATTAGGATGCAAATCTGCAGATTCTTACCAAGGGTTCGATGCTCCAGCTCTGGTTAGAACCATCACTAGTGGAATCAGGAGTATTCTTTTCTGGACTGTCCTCCATTTTCTTGGGCATTTTATGCATTGCTGTGTTGCCCATGGCAACTATGATTGATCTTCATGTCATTACAAGTTTCAAGCAAAGTGAATACTGACTAATACGCCTTTAGCTCCAGTCCTACTGGACAGCACCATGTCACTTTACACACTTGTTTATTTGCTAGTGTTACATCCAGCTTCTTCCATAAACAGAAACGACCATCTACTGCTGGCTTCCTCGCTGTTCATTTGAGCCTCAGCTATTTTTACACACATCAACTATGCATGTGAATGGAGGGTCAGTGGTATGTTTGGATCAAGAGAGCATACAGCAGAGTACAGGGATTGGTGTAAAGGCCTGAAGGTGGGAGCTACTCTAAATGACCACAACAATGCCATGGCACCATGGACAACTCAGGCAATCATGTTTTTTTGTGTACCTGGTGATGGGGAATGATTGAAATGGATACAGTTGTATATAAATGTTTTCACAGAACAAATCAAATCCCCACCAGTTTCAGTAACGCTCATAAATACAAATCACACGTAAACAGCACAAAATGTGTTCACGACACAGCTGATTTCCATTAAGTGATGCTCACCACACTCCATAAGAGGCAAAGCTCACGGAGAGCTGAAAATAACAAAATGATGACTAAACCATGAAAGAGATCCTCCTGATCACAGCATGCACTAAATATTCCAGTAATTGCAGTGTGTTGGTCACCATAGACAAGAGACACACTCGTCCTCTTGTATCGAGTGCCCTTTTTTGTCCTAATTTTGTGTCTTATTTTGTGTCATGCCATATTTGTCTACATTTCTGGAGACCTTTTTGAATGGCTTTCTTACAAGACTTTAAGTTTTAGAACAAAATCGTCATTATATTTGTGTGTGAAGTTAAAATAAATAAGCAATTTAAGCACAACAGTGTAATCTGTAAATAATGTACAGTCACTCATCAGCAATCGTGTATAGGATTTGAAGCTGATGAATCAAAGTTCACATTACTGAGTCTCAATGTACAAAAACTCGGGAGCTCATGTAATATGCATGCTATGCAAGTTATGCTCATTTATGACAATCATCAGAATCATCTTCAGTAACTGCTTTATCCTGGTCAGAGTTGTGGTTGATCTGGGATCTAAAACAGGAACACTGGAAGCAAGGCAGGAATATTCCATGGATGGGATGCCAGGTCATCACAAGGCACCACATACACACTCATTGATACCTAGGGTCTGCTCTGAGTAAACAATCGACCTACTGGCATGTTTTTGGAACAACCAATTTTTATGTTAGAAATGAGGTTAAGTTTGGAAGAAAGACTACACCTGAAGCTCCACTTTCTTTCTAGTTAACCTACTATAAATTTCCATCATTAGTAGTGAAGTATCCCCACCTACCACCTTCCCATCTCATCCCTACTATTCTACTATGACTACACTACTAACTCCTACTCAGCAGCCTTTTGTGGGCAGCCTGGACATCTTGCACAATGCAGAAGCCGCCCAGAACTCCCTTTCTCTGCACTCGCAAAAGTAAAATTAAACGCTTACAGTATAATGGTTCCAAACACTACCAAGTTAATGTTATGAGATCTTGTGCTAGCAACAGTATATTCATTCAGGAGAATCAAAAACACCACCCAACACTTCTATTGATCCTATTCTCATGATCAATAACTTGCAACTCATTTATCTTTCAACCCCTTTAGTGACTCTTCTCATGTCTAACGTACAAAGTAGTCCCTCAAGAAGTGGTATGGTTTATCGAAGCTACATCACTCTGACGTGTGTGGGAGGCAGAGTTAAATGTCCCCATTCTTGCTAACAAACAATGAAAGACCGAAAAACACGACCCAGCATTACACTGTCTTGACCTAAATAGGGTGCTGTGCAGAGTCTAAGGCACAGCTAAAGAAATTATGTAAAGAAAATATGGCTTCAGAAAAAAGCACCATTTTGTAAGTAAATTAATTGGTACACTGTTCCAGACTTCCAGATAGAGTAGTTCTTCTACAAACTTTGGCTTTAAATTTTTCTTTCTTTTCTACTGACACACTAATGTAACAGTCATTGTCTTTTAGACTGTTTTCACCCTGCATTCAATCTAGGAAGCGACAAAGCCACAGACAACCGTTAGTTTTTCATTCATTTGTATGTGCTAGATGCAAAGACAGAATTTCATAGATAATGGTAAACAACAAGGCAACAGCACAACAACTGCCATTTAAACTGAGATTTTTTCAATTCTATACAAATTAGGTGTCACGTTAAAACAACGAATCCAAACAACTGCCTCATAAAACATCTTATCCTGTCATTTATGATCTTACTTTAAATATGCATAGACATAAACGTTGGAAGGGAGCAGCACAGATCATTGGTGCCTCTGGTGAGCGTACTAACTGGAGCTAGCTTGCTTTGCTAAACTACACAATCCACAGTAGGTTAATCATAATGATGAATGATCTAAATCTAAAGATGCAGCACCACTACAACAGGAACAATTAGACCTTAGGCAGAGTACGATGTTGAGTAAGAAACTGTGCATCGTCTTTGTACTGCCATTTAAACCCAAGATGAAGCAGGGAATCAGGGTGGGGGTTGCCATGTTGTTTATAACTCCCTCAACAATAGTACAATCAACACAGATATTGTAGAGATGTTTATTTTAAACCATAGATGTGGATCGTTAAAGAGTCAATAAGATATGAAATTAGATCGTAATCTAAAATAAGCACAATAATGATTACTTGAAAAAATCAAGTTGCTGCTCAGGTAGAAATTTTCACTGTCTGTCAAAATAGCTTAGGCCTGTGTTTAAACATTAGTTGCTTGAGATATCCATGTGTTCATCTAATTACATTATCATTTCACATCCCTTTATATTTTGATTGAGTTTTTTTATTAATTAGAATTAGTTATTATTTTTATGAAGCAGTGAACTCAAGCTCGTTAGTGATTTAAGGCAACTCGAAACAAACGTGATAAAAAACTGACTGGCAACCTAACATAATCATAATAAATAGTCTAGTACACAGACTGTAATTCAAATGGCTTTACATGGATATATACTTATTTATTTATTATAACCATAAAGGTAGCATTGATAATGAAAATATAAGGATTTGGTTAAATTTATTGAAGAAGACTGCACTGCCACATATTTGTCAAATTTATTAAAGTTTTTATGTTTATTATGTTCTTATATGTTTCACAAGATGTTTAGTAACCACCAGCAACATTTGAACAGAGGAAGCGTGCTATAATATAGTATTATGGTAGCACATGGACACAAAAACAAAACAATCTAGAAACACTAATAACTACTCCTCCCCAAATGTCCCTCACAAATCACCACAATGGCCACTCCATCAATTAGTCTGAGCACTGCTTTATCCTGAGAGCAGACTTTCTTTCAGTTTTACACACACTACAACCAAACTGTAGTTTAATCCTTATTGTTATGTTAAGCGGAACATAAACATGTTTAATCTGTGGTAAACCTCATGCCAGGTTGGGTGGGAGTAGGACACGGAAAAAACGTATAATCTACTACTGAGAGGGAAAAAAACATCTGTGCTAATGACTAAATGGCTATGATCACACAACTGTACAGCATTCATTACACAATCGTCAGGGGTGTGATGTAACAAACATGCAGCGTTGGAGTTTGTTCTGGGGAATTCTCCTTTTCGAGCAACAAAAGTGATGAATCTCTAAATCATACTCTATATTACTACTACTTTGGAAACCCTCACATGGTTTTTCAAACCATAGTCAGTAGGCATTCTGTATTTAAAAATCTTAGTCTATGCCTGCAAAGCACTAGGTACATCTTTGACACAAATTTATTCATTTTAACTGTATATTCTTGCCTTGTCTATCTGAAACACCCCAAAGAGTACTGCAGTCCTCATCCATTACAGTAGCTACAGAAGTGCACTTAGTAAGGATGAAAAAGAAAAAAAAGATAGGAGTCAGGGACTATGTTACCATAGCAACTTGGTCAGCTGGACTGCAAGAGTTTATTGCAGAGCTTGGTGTGTGTATTTTTCTCTGTTTTCAGCATTTAATCTGTATTACACTGCCTATACTGGCTTGCTATAGCAGGGTGGGCGGAGATTAACTAAGCAGGATACATCATGCGGTCTGGTGCGTTACAAATACCGAATATACAAAACCGAAAATCTTTTACAATGATGTTAATGAAAGGGGGAAATAATAGCGGTTTGTGGTTGTAACTGAGCAGATATGGGTTATCAAGTATTTCCTAAAGAGGAAAAAAAAAACACAGATCATAACACTAAGATTAAACTAAATAGAGTTGATAGTACATAGGAATTTATATTTAATTAGCATTATTTTATTTGGATGACACATTTATCCAAAGCCATAAGTGAGCAGAATTCAATCCAATTGAATGTTGTTGCTAATTTACAAGTAACATATGACACATAACCTGAGAAGATAAATTCATTAACATCAAAAAATAAAGTTAATCTTGTAGGGTCTAATTTAAAAAGCATTTAAATGATATTTAAAACGGTTTTCAGACTATGTATTGTACATTGAGTACTGCTGTATTACAAGAGATGTACATAGAGTGTAGAAATACACAAATTGCTGTTTTGCATAATGCTCTCCAGATTACTGTCCAATGCACAAATGGATTGAAAGTGTATTCATTTAGAATTAAAAAAGATGGATTATCAGCCCAGTCCACAGAGCCAGATGTGGAGGATTGTAAGTGAGGTAAAACTAAACCCAGCGCACAAGCACATATAGCTCTACCCCCTTCATAACACAGGATCCTGCTGATCCGGTCACTCGCACCGTGTTGTGCTTTTGAGTAATTCTGGACATGACTGAAGCAAGGGCTGTTTACCAAACATGTAATGAATAAAAAGAAAAAGTAAAAAGAACTGGAAACAGATTTTCTAGACACATTAACAGTCGTGGAAGAAGTATTCTGATCCTTAATACTACACAATGAAAATACTCCACTTTAAATAAAAGTCTTGCATTGAAAACTTTAATTAAGTAACAGTAGGTAAGTATTATCAGCAAAATCTACTTAAAGTACCAAAATTAAAAGTACTCATTGTGCAGTAAAATGGCTCCTGTCAGTGTTTAACTATTACATATGATGCTTTTGGATTAAAATTTCTGCTGCATTAATGTCTTTGCAAGATCATCATATATGTGTAGTGTTGCTATCCTGTAGGAATCATGTATCTCTAAAAAGTCAGCTTTTCATGAGCTCAAGAGGGTCATTAAAAAGTTTCTTTAGCTTAAGAAGTAGGACAATTTTCTCAACATATAAACAAATACGAAATCCTTAGGCTTATTACAATCAAAATCAGCACATTTTGAGGTACATTTGTTTTGTTTTTTTGGTGTGAAAAATTGTAATCTGAAAAAGAAGACAAATGTATTGGAGTTAAATGGAAGTACTCAGGTAAATTTGTAATCAGGTACAGTATCGGAGTGAATGTATTTAGTTACATTCCAGCACTGCACATTTAAACATTTTTTTACAAGCGGTTTAAGTTAAGTTGACAACAATAAAGAAAAGAATAAAATAACATGTGGAAACCATTGTTCTGAATAAATTATGACTTAGCAAGTACATGTTCCAGTTTCTCTGTGAAAGTGTGCTTGGCTGATCTTTTGATTTTATCACCCGCTTCAGAATATTCCTTTTTTTTCTGTTCTATTAAATGAACTTGTCCCTCAACATACTATTACTATTTCCTTACTGTATATAAAATAGTCTAGAAAAAGTTTTTTACAGTTCTTTAAAGGGCTGGTTTGCCATGTTTACTCAATTTTAAATATAATCATGTAATGTTTATCTGGCTACACAGATAAATTACTAGACATCAGGAGCAAGAAACAGTAATTCCAGTGAGTTTAGTTTAGTTTATACATGATATAAACAAGTCTATATCGAAAGTGCTAATTGATAAAGCATTTGCCTGAATGCCTCCACGATGACTTCATCCATAGCCTGTAGAAATGTTACTTCATTTCAAATGTCACATTTCATATATTTCCTATTTCAAGTGAGAGAGGAACTCTTCAACAGGATTCAGAAAGGGAGGCTATGATGAAAGAAACGCCATTAGAGCAGGTGAATGTGGGACATTGTTCCAAACCACCACAAACATACACAATTCCTCTTACTCTTGTGTAACGAGGACGTCACTGATAAATTCATCAAAATGAGAAGCCTTTTTACACTGCCCCTGTCCAGCATCTCTCAGACAGAGAGAGAGAGAGAGAGAGAGAGAGAGAGAGAGAGAGAGAGAGAGAGAGAGACCATGTTTGGGTGGCTCTCTGTGCTCTTTCTCTCTCCTCCTCTAGTCCTCTTCCCTTTCCTCTGTACTGTTTATCTAATAAATAACTCATATTCTTAAACTGTTTCCCCTTGCCACTCTTTTCTAGGCTCTTTCATTGTTTGTTTAAGCTCCATGGCATTTAAATGGGATTCCTTTTCATAAACGGAGGAATTTTTTTGAGAGATGTGTGAACTATTTATTTAAATTGCACTCCCATAAACTTAGAGGTAAATCTCAAGTCAAGTCAAGTGTCTTTTATTGTCATTTCAACGTATACATGTGGTACAGTGTACAGTGTAAGATCTGAATTTGTTATACAAGAGTGTGAAGCCTGCAGGTTGAAACACCATGTGAACATAGACAGTCCGTGTATATTGTGTCAAAGTCATTACTATATCAAAGATTTTAGTAGACTATACAGTTTTGAAAATATTGACAGTTGGTTTTTAGCGTTTTATGTCTAGTCTTTGTGCAAATGTGTTTTAATAATGATTAGCCCTTCAGATGGGTGTCAATGCTTTCCACAGCACTGAACTCAGTCTGGAGAAATGTGCTGCATCCAGTGAGGGAAAACTGTAACCACGCTGGTCCTCCATGCTTGTCAATAATTCAGCACATTTATAAATATACAGAGACGAACCGCTCAGAAGGACGTGGACTCTCTGCGTGGCAGTCTGGCAGAGGTTAGCAAGAGCAAGCGCTTAGTCTCATTTGTTTCGTAAAGCATAAAATGGCTCCTCATTTTGCAGTTTTCATCCACAATGCGTGAGCTGCCACATATTCCAGCTTCTCATGTGAAATTCATGAAGAGTCTAGAGCACTTCAGAAATGCAAAAAGGAAGAAGAGCAAGCGAGGTGATTATCTATCTGCTATTCGAAGCTCTTACCCTTTAGATCAGGGAGCATGAATTAAATTTGACATAATTGGAGGCAAATTCTTATATTAAAATTTGGGCTAGATACAACACACGCAGGGGGCAAGGTAGTGCAGTGGTTAGCACTGTCGCCTCACAGGATGAAGGATCTGGGTTTGTACCTGCTGAACCCGCTGGATGTTCTCCCTGTGCCTGCGTGGGTTTCTTCGAAAACTGATCTACTGCTGTGTTTTAGTACCAATGCTTACTCATGTACTTTCTCTATCGTCATTTATTTTCCAGAAACTTGGCATTACAGCACTCATACTTTGTAGGTTAACAGCTAACAATATCAATTTTGGCTGTTCACAAGTTTTGGCACTGTGGATGTTGTTCCTGCCAAAGCTATTTTATAAATATTAGACCACCATTAAAGTCACTTTACACAACAGGACTTTTCAGAGTCAGACCAAGAACTGACAATTCAGTTTTTTCCAGGTGCACAACCTACTGATTTTTGTCTACAGCCACTATTGGCCGCAAAGTCACAGCCGATCTACAGCATTTAATGCTGAAATACTGCAAAAGTAACAAATCCAAACAGAATGTATGGTTTGCTTTACTGAGCTCTGACCCAGCTAAACAAGTACTTAACATGAATCAGTGAGCTAAATTGTATCTCCTTGTTCCTTAATGTGAAGTCAATCATTTGTGAAGATTTCAATGTCTTATGTTTTCCCCTGCATTTAAAGTGCGGTTTAGTTTCTGTCCAACTGGTGCAAAGTATTGATGTTACATAATCATCACTCTCTGTGCTGAGTCAAAATGCCATTTCAACAGCTCGCTTTCTGTTGCAGATTAGCAAGTCTAAATAATTTTATGTAACAAAGCTGTCTTCAACAGTTCATGATCAGAGTGATTCAAATACTAAGCACCTCATAATAACAGACACGAATAAATGCCATGCAATAAAACTGCAGGAAACGTACAATAAGGTGAATGTTGAGATTGTTTGGTTGGCTTATTTTAATGCTAATGACAACTTTGTGCCATTTTCAGTTTATCATACACAACGAATGAGCTTCTGAGAGAATAATTTTGAAAGCTGTTCAATCGCCTTGGAAACAAAACGTGGGAGAGTGATCATATGGGAATCACTATAGATCACATGCCTTTGTGCATGTCGTACATCCCAAATACATCTTTACACAAACAGCTTTTCATCAAATATTAGGAATGCAGTGTTAGCCATGCTGCATTCTACTGCTTCTTTAAGAGATGCCCTTGATCTCACAATCCTGTGTACAATCGGTGGATTCCCAAATAGACAGTCGCATAGCAGCAAATGTACTGCACGCATATGTGATGCTGCAGTAGGACCCAAACCAGGCTCAGTATGACACCGGTCAATGTGTTATGAAGGAATCTATGAAGCTAGACAAGACAAAGATGCTGACATAATGCTGAACGTGGTCGATTTTGAGCAAGGATGTGCTGAAAGAGTGCTTTGCTAGACTGTGTGAAAGAGCAGAAATATATACGCATGAACAGAAACCGGCAAGAGCTGGATGTTAACATATGAATAAATAAGGAGGGAACGAACCAAATAAAGGCATGAGTGTGCTGCAGATTTAGGTTAATTTAAATATCCAGAGAAAAGGTTTCCCTTTATGACAGCCAAATATGTACCGGCTGCACAAGAGCTGCATAAAGAGGTGTATATTACTGAAGACTGAGAAAATTTCTAGTGGGGAGGCGAAAAAGAATATGAAAGTGGTGGAAGATTCCTAGAAATTCCTTGATTTGAAAAAAACCAAATAAACAAAACGCAGATGTAGCTGAGGTTACTGGAAGTGAGATGATAAGGGTGGTATGAAATTCTGGGACTCTAGGAAACATCAGTGCCCATATAGCTGATGGAGGTGGCATGAAAAAAGCCGGCTTGCCGTGTGGCGTACCTTGCGTTTGCGCTCAGCCCGTTCTCGAGAGCGTCTCCTTCTCTCACGTGCCTTCTCCAGCGCCTTCGTGTCAGGCTGCTGGTCCATCTCCAACCGGGCCTTTTTGAGGTGCGCCGCTGCGTGAGCCATAATAGATACACGTTCTCCAGAAGAAGAAGCAAAATATGAGTTGAGAGGAGAGGAGTCCGACTGGCAATGGCAGGTGACTTTCCTGCCCAAGGGCAGAGAAGGACCACCAGCTGTCTTTGCAAAAGCTCAGAGAGAGAATGAGACAGACACAGGAGCTCTCTGAACAGAGTAGTCCAGACTCAAGATCAGCCTCCTCACTCTGCGTAACAGCATCCAACACAGGTGACGGAGTGTATGTGAGAGAAACAATGCAAGAAGGGAGGGGTATAGGATATGATCAGAAGTAAACCAGAGAGAGAGAGAGAGAGAGAGAGAGACAGAGAGGCTGTAGTCCTCCCACGACAGCTCTCTGAATAGACTAGTCCGGATCAGTCTCGTCTCTCTGGGTAACAACATAAGATAGGTGATGCCAAATGTGTGAGATAAAGCATGGTGTATAAAGATGGGAGAAGCTCAATAAGTAATCCAGAGAGACATATTAAGGGGGTGAACCATCCCACTGTGGCCACACTGCGCTGCTTTAGCACTACATTGTCACTAACAGGAATGAGGAAAAAAAACATGACGATGCGACCAATCACATTTCTCACTTCCACACTGTACCCACTCACTGGGACAAACGGATGCGACCACGTGTGAAAAACAGGGGGGAGGGAGATGAAATATTAAACGCAAGCGCCTTCCCCATCATCCCCCACCATGTCTGTAAATGTCTTTCCCACCCGTCAGGAGGAGAGAATGGTGCAGTCGAATTCCACATAAAGTCAAACCGAGCTTGTAAAATCCCAACACACATACAGAATGTGGGATCCTCCTCTGATATATTTCTGTTTTCTCCTCACATTGAAGAGGCTCCAGAAGCCACATCAAAGACAGTGTGTGTGTGTGTGAGTGTGTGTGTGTGTGTGTGTGTGTGTGTGTGTGTGTGTGTGTGTGTGTGTACCACTGCATCCATAGCATTTGTTCATTCTTTATGTAATGATACAATCTACAGTCTGAATAATGATTAATAAAAGTACTTTAATAATAACAAAACAACCCATGAAATGGCCAATCCTCTGTTCACCTATAATATTTACATTTACATTAAGGTAATAATAAATTATTTATTAGAAGCTAAGCTAACAAATTTACTACTAATAAATATTTAATAAACCCTTTTCAGCAGACATATAAAGGAACGGCAATAGAAAAACAGTAAAACTGCGATATCAGTGTAGCAAAAACAAACAATTTTGGCATGGAGCTTCAGCACATCAAACACCATGGTTTGTTTCACTATGGTGCCATCTGCTGGCTGATTCCCCTTCTTACATCAAACAAAAGCACAGAAATCCATCACACACACATACAGGCCGGTTTGTTTGCCATCAGAAGACACAATTGTAAAATAACAAATAACAACAAAAAAGAATGTATTATTATGTATCTAACGCATTGATTATGATGACTTAATACATGACCTAATTCTTGGCACATTAGGAAATAATGATGCCACAAATATTTATCTATCTATCTATCTATCTATCTATCTATCTATCTATCTATCTATCTATCTATCTATCTATCTATCTATCTATATATACACACACATATATATATATATATACATACAGGTATTTACATATAGTTATATATATATATATATATATATATATATATACATACAGGTATTTACATATAGTTATATATATATAAATATATAAGTTAGCAGTGAGGTTTTTTACTGACATTTCAATCTGGCTCTGTTAATGAATGAATATTATAAGACTGTGAATAATATACCATATGCTTATTTGTGATTCATAAAAAGTGTCTCGGCAATTATCGATGAATCAGAACATGTGAACAGAGACATGTATTTAAATATTTTTAATTATTATAATTTTTTCCACAGAGCTGTTTAATTCTCAATTCTGCTTTGGAATAATTGGTGTTCTCTAACAATAACACCAGCTGTAAGCTACAGATGTGGTCAGAATTTTACATACCCTCACCATGGACATTATTGTAATTGGCAGTATTTGATTTCAATGGTTTTTTGAACTGTTCTTTTTCTGTGGCAGAGTGATTGTATAACATTCATCATTAACAGCAAAACAAAAGGATTTGGTGCACAAGTTTTTAATTACTTTTGAATTGTCTGAAATTAACACAGGTTCAAAATTATACATACAGGAACAATATTATACATATACCTACTTAGATTATTAATTCAGTGGTGCTGAAAGTTCCAAAATGTCTTTTAACAGGCATAAGCCAAGGCCTCTTAACTTCCTGTTTGATCATGACCAACTACAGCTGGTAGCTTCTCTATGTACAACATATAAAGGGTTTGTTTTATAAATACAAGTTAATGGGAGGTGGAGGAACTTTGCCAAGGTTTGGAAGAAGACCCAAACGGTCACCCTCAGCTGAGAGGAAATTGGTTCAGATGGTCAGGAGCAACCCAGGAACCATCAACACACAGGCCTGCCATGAAGTGGACGCTGCTGGAACACTGTCTACAGTCAAGTGAGTTTTATATCACCCTGGACTGAGAGGCGGCTGTACAAGAAAGAAATCTCTGCTCCAAAATCTACACCTTCAAGCTTGACAAAGCCTTCTTGAGAAAAGATTTATGGTCAGATGACACAAAGATTGAGCTAATGGTCACAATGTCTAGAGGTATGTTTGAAGGAGTAAAGGTGAGGTATTCAACCCCAAGAACAACTGTTACCTGTAGCAGCTGTTAAGCATGGTTACCCTTTAACCCCTGTAGCAGTCTTTTTTAGGCCCATAAATTGGGTTTTGTCTAGGTAGAAATGTTATTTTTTGCTTTTAGTTAAGGTTTTTCCCCTTAAGGGCGTATTTCTTTTGTGGGAGTTGCTAATTTTTTAGCATGAATTTGAGAAATGCTAATTGATGCGCAACTGGATCCAATGGTGCCACCTCTAGTAGTTAAAGGGTTGAACAAAGTGGATAGAATAATTAAGAACCTCAGAATGTGTCAGGATAACCTCAACCATCAGCTAGATGGCTGAAACTTGGACTCAAAGTGTTCCAACAGGACAATGACCCCAAACACACATCAAAGCTGGTTGTAGAATGGATAAAGCAGACGAACATTAAGCTTAAAGCAAGTCCGGACCTCAACCTTATTAAAGATATGTGGACTGTGCTTAAAAGTTGGGCCTGTGCCAGATAACACTTGTATCTGAATGAACTCTACCAACTCTGCCAAGAAGAGCATTCAGATGTCCAGTCAGAATTCTGCCAGAAGCTTGTTGGTGTCTGGTCAAAGTGAAACCTGCTAAGGGATGTTTAACTATATATTAGGTGTGCTGTATGTATAATTTTGTGTTGATTTCGGAAAACCCAAAACAAATTCAAACTCGTGCACCAAATTCTTGTTTTTTCTATCAAACATGTATGTTGTACAATCATTCTTCAACAGAAACAGTCACTGAAAGCCGACAATCATGCCCATGGTGATCACATGCTAACTTCTGACCTCAACTGTAAATCACTTATTTTAATGTGCTTGTTCTAATATGTTATTATTTTAGTAGTAACAACTTACACAGGAACTTGTATGGTGAATGCTCCATATAAACATATGTGATATAGTGATGGATTTTGTGAAAAGACACTTGTTTAACATTTTATGATATCTGTTATGAGGGGAAAAAAACAATAAAATTGTAAAAATGAATGCAAGTCAAAGTAAAGTATATGCCCTAAGTTGGTTATATAGCTGTCTAATGTGTATGTCTCTAAAACCTTTCTGTATATGGATTCCACCTTTTTTCTTATCAGGGAAGAACAGGTCCCTGATGACCATAGCACAAATGCCAGGATACAAAGGGATGATTGGTTCGACACAGGCAGGTCTAAAAACCTCGGCCATACACACACACACACACACACACACATGCATCCACACATACAGAGCATTGCATTAAAGACACAACAAGTAATGTATAGTTATGAAGATACTGGTTACCATGTTTCTTGCTAGTTCTAAGAAGCACTCAGATATGAGAGAGAGAAAAAGAGCAAGAGAGCGCGATAGATAGAAAGAGAGAGAGAGAGAGAGAGAGCAGATGGCTTTCCTTTTTGGCACATCCTGAAATCATGGCAGTATCATGTGAGTGAGCCAAGAAAAAATAATTCAGATGATGGCAGTGAGATACATTTGATGCAGTTAGATTGGCTTGCTGGTTCCCCAAAACCCTTAATATGTTGCAAGTATAAGTACACACACACACATACACACACACACACACACAATGGAAACCATTATAATATCACAAAATCCAGCCCAACCTACTAGATGTGGTTCTATTCATGAGCATTGATTTCTCTAACTGAAATAAACTGCAGTCAATAAAGACTCAGAGCCTCCGGACAGGTTTGTGGTGTCATATGGAATTGTGATGTATTTTTTAGTCTCATCCGGCATGACCTATAAGCACCACAGCAAGCTTCTGCAGCATCAAATGTCAGGGTGGTTTTCAGCACAGTGATATTTAAGCTACCAGCCAAAGATAGCAAATAAGCCAAACTCTGGTTAAGTAGAGCAAATCAAGGATCATTTCTACTAAAACACAAAAAAATACAATATATATCGCAAATATTGTTTTCCTCAATATGACTTGTTTTCTATTTTTATCCATTTCTAGTCCCACCTAGTCATACCGTATTAACCCATAATAAGCATAAAAAATAATAAAGGCACCACTATCATTATCCTACACTCCCAAATCTTGTAAGATTTAATGAAGGAGCAGTGAACACTGTTCAGATTAGCAGTGTGATGGTAGTAGATCTTGTTCTATTTTAAGCACCGCTTCCTCCTTTGCTGTTTGCAGCTTTGAGTCCCCATGGAAACAAAGCCGAGGCGTTACCAAAGGAGACGAGTGGCCTTCCGTGCATTTTCATCCTCACTGGGAGTCCCTAGAGTTTCAGGGCGTGAGCCAATCAATTCACAGCTGAATGCAGAAGGGAAAAAGGTAAGAGATGGAGACACATCATCATCATTTTGTGTGTGTGTGTGTGTGTGTGTGTGTGTGTGTGTGTGCGTGTGTGTGTGCGTGTGTGTGTGCGTGTGTGTGAGTGTGAGGAGGGGCAGGGTGTTGGTCAAATAGCCCCTTAATGATAGGAATATGTGACTGGCTGCCTCATAAGGAAAGCTGCTTTTTCTATAAAAAAAAAAAACCCAGCAACCTTTATTTAAAAATATTCAAAAGATGTTTATTTTATTTTATTTCAAAATCTAAAAGGGGTCTTATATTTAGATGTAGGTATAGCAATAGAATAATTTAGCTACAATAACACACATGTGAATGGAAACAGGGAAGCAGGGATAAAGAAAGAACCTTCAGTCACACCCAAATATGAAAAAATCCCTTACATTCCCACCTACGCTGATGATCTCATTCATTGCCTGAGTACCTGGCTTGTAAACAGACAAACCAACTCTTCAACACACACACACACACACACACACACACACATGCTTACTCTGTTTTGTACTGAATGCATTTCAGCTACACAAATATTGTTTGAAGAACAAAGGCTCTTGGAATCATAATTAATTATATTGATTATTCTGCATCAAAATTACACCAAAATAAGATCACACCAATCCAGTCCTCTTATCATTCCTCTTACCTTCTAGCTCTAAAGCATGAATCTTACACTGTAGCGCTTGTATTGCGTAAAGATGCTGTAGTGAAATGCTCAGATTGCCCATGCTCTGTAGTTACTGGGGCATGGTAAAGAAACTAATCGCAAACAATGAATGAATACACGCTACACTTCCCCACACATGAATCCTGTTTGAGAGTCCAGTCCTTCCCAAGAAGAAGATTTTGCCCTTTAATTATTGGCTATGCTGACAAGTGAAATAAGGGGCTCGATTAGAATAGGGATTAGTGTTAATCTGGTGGTCGCATTAGGACCGGCCCACTCGCGTGCTCTTCACTGCTCTTTTTGGCTCGTGTTGGTTTAATTAATGATTTCAGCACACAGGCACACTTGGACAGGAATAAACAGCTTGGCTGAAAAGTGGCTCGTCAGCTAAAACCCCTACACACTCTGAAGATCAGAATTCACAAAGCCACAAATATAATTAATGGCAGTTATAATAGTGACTGCCACTGAGAACCCAGGGGAAAGGAAAAAAGCAGACGCTGGTGATATATCTTTGAAATATTTTTTTATATAACTATCAGATTAGTTATTTAGTTATTAGATAGCGTGATCTACAACACCATGCAATAAGCATGGATCTACTCACTGCAACAACTCTTTCTTGTATCATTACTAAATGACTACTGAGATGTTAAATAGAAAGACATGGAATTAAGCATTATTATGCTATGCATTTTTTTATTAAATCTATTAGTATTTGTTCAGTAGCGCAGATATTCATATCTGCATTAAAAATTCTGATTTTCTACGCCCGAAGTTTTCATCCATAGATTGTAACAACAAATAGCAATTTGTACAGCATTGCTTTCTTCAATTCCTGAACCAGAAACCCAGAAGAATCTTCTTTCATCTAATGTGACTGAGTAAGCAAGATAACTTTGTTTCTGGCTCTGTGAGCTCCATGAAAGTAAAAACCTTGTGCTTCGTTTCGACCTGTGGGATCGCAGACCTGACATAAACACTTAGTTTCAATGTGAAGAAAATACAGAGCCTCCTCTTCATATCTGTATTGTGTTCATTTAGAGCATATCTGTTCAATCTGAATAATATATTCGTATTCGATTACATCTCTAATGCCAACGTGGAGACTGGAAACAAGAAGCATATTTGATCTATCCAGTGTCCAGCATGATCCAATGATTACAAATTCCAAAGAAATTTGTACAAGCCATGTCATATATGATGTCTATGATACGGATGACAGACGGGAATAGTGATCGGAGCAACTTCATATACATTACATCTATCAATATCACCGTTGCTTGTTAGAATTCTTATGTATTTTGCAGGAGACAGATTTATCCTTACCTGGACAGTTGCTCGAGTCACAGTCCGTCCACTCATGTGTGTTTGCGGACAAGTGCAGTTCTCTGAGCAATATCCAGACACGAAAGAGTGGAAGGAGCAAAGAAGAGAGGGAGAGGGCAGACAGATCCACAGTGAGGGACGGCCATGCAGACAGTCACTGCAAGTCGAGTGGATTACTGTTCATCAGGCTGGAGGTATTAGCATGCTGTGATATCTCACACTCATACACACACACATACACATGCACAGATGCTACCGAAATAGCTTACAGGATTAAGCAGTTAGATATAGGGAAGTCTTTTCATCTGATCCAGAATCAGGCCTTAGCCTGAAGAGCAAACACACACACACAGCCATGCTACACACTCCACACACACACACACACACACACACAGGACACACACACAGCGTGCGAAACAGGACGTCCCCGAAAATCCCTAGCAGAGAATTTCAGCATAGATGCCATGTTTGTGAACATGTGTGTGTGTGTGTGTGTGTGTATGTGTGTGTGTGTGTGTGTGTGTGTGTCTGTTAGGGTGTTAAATCTCCTCTTAAGCCTTCTTGATGTGAACTACAAGCAGTAAAACAGCTCTCAATTACCCGGATTCCTCAATTAACAACACTCTGTCAGACTCAGAGATAAGAGTGGTTATAATTTGCTACTTCTACTACCACAGATTAATATGAGACAAACCCTGGATGAATTACAAAATGGTATTTGTGTAATATTCTAGGAAAATAATCAATAACAGGAAGGCCATTACCAAAGCAGTGGTACATCATGCAGTGTTTTATTCTTCTTCTATCACTGCAATTTGCAAATGCTAAGAATTTGTATTTATTAAATAATGACAAATCATACACAGTTAAAGTTATGTTGCGTTATCACGTATGATATAGCAGCTACAGTAACAGTCCTTTCCTCACCAGCCTCTCTTTTCCCTCTCTCTTGAAGATAATAAGACAAAAAATTGATGTTTGTCAAGGTGTCAAGAAAGCAGAAAGCGCAGAGATGTAGTAGCTCAAAGCGCTGATGTAGTAGCGCCTTCCACAATGTTCAATAAGCAATCTTCTTACAGAAAACCTAATCATGGCTACACATTTTGCTTGGATGAATAACAACTCTTAAAAAATCTGTTTCAAATTATGTTAGCATCAGCATATAGTTGTTACTAGAAAGAAAAAAACAAGTATATTAATATAAACCTGCAGCCAGCATGCTGTCCAGGCCATGCTGGTATAAAAATTGTATCAATGCATTCTGACCAATCAGAATTGAGAACTCAACAGCATGTGACATCAGTCAAAATAATGTTAGCCTCAGCCTCAGATGCAGGATAGAAGAAAAGGCCTAACCTAAAGCTAATAGATCCTAATTGAAGTGCATTTGGAGCACTCATGGTCTAGCGAGTTACTACATCATGGACATGCGATATCCCAGACTTCCTACAAAGTCTTTAACATGAGTCAATCTAGCACTGAAAGACAAAGATGCTAGATATAGTTCGCACATTCAACCAGTCACTTTGCAAACTGGGCAGTGAATTAATATCAGCCAGAGCAAACGCTGGAATGTGCGCAAGTCATCTGGACTTTATTATAATACAATAAGAATTTCTTTTAATTGTGTCATGACCTACAGTCCACTCATTAAACCATATGCTGAATGGTATATAAAGATTTGTATAAGCTGTCTGATCTGGATTAAAGTATTAATTCTCATTTAATAAACGTAGCGCTGCTAATATGTTATAAAATGTTTCGACTCTACATACTAACAAGCAGTGAAATAGATTTTCTAGATTCCTAGATAGCTTACTTATAAAGCTTACTTATAGCTTGCTATTAAAGCACAAAAGAACGGTAAACACAATATTACATCCAGATTTAGTGCGACTATTCTTTGCCTTTAAAATCGGATCCATTCTCGCAAGTTCAGTTGTGCGGTTATATAAGGAAAGAGATTATTTCAAGCATCACGAAGAACCTGCTTCAGTTCTTCTGGAGATGTTGGCCGTCACGCTTAGTTCTGCAGAACGTGTTCAGCAATATTATATTATGTTTATTACTGCTTTATATAAAAGGCACACAAAACTGTCTCTGCTATGTTTATTGCTTTTTAGGAAATGAATGCTTGAAAATCTTCGTTTGCTGCTTTCTACTGGTACAATAATGAAAAAAAAAACATCAATATAGGACAAATATATATATATATACAGAGTCAGCAAAAAAAAAAAACATTTATACACACTTCAGGAAAAGAAAAAATTTGTATAAATATTTTAATACTAAATTTATTCAGATATCAGGAGATTAATACAAGTTACTTTTGGCCTCTACAATTACAAGAGGTGCTGGTGGCCATTAGCTTCCAGACATTTATGCGTGGAAGTGTTCCTGAAGTGTGTATACATTTTTTGGCTGATTTTCTGTATATATACAACATGAATAGATGGTGAAAGCACACAGGCAGGCAGGCAGATAGATAAATCAATAGACAGACATTCATGAATTCTAATTAATGAATTCATTCATTCATACATTAATTCCCCATAATATTGTATGTTGAACTCATGGGGAAGGCAAGCCCAGGTGCACTGAGCCAAAAAAGTTTAATCAATGAAATCCATCATCATGTGTCTAACAGGAGCAAGCTTACTTGGCACATTAGAATAAAACAGAATGGGACACCCAGGACTCTTTAAACTAAGTATGTCAGACTGCAGCTAATCTGTGTGCTCCACATGAATAAACCTGATAATAGAAGTTAATGTCATGGTATTTTCGGCTGCTCGGAAAGACAGGCGTGAGTGGGAGGCACTTTTTAAAAGCACTAGTGCAGGTTGCCAAACTGACACCGAAATGCAAGTACTATTCAGTGTTAATTTATAGTTCACACTAATTGCACGCTAACAGCTAACTTTAACCAACATCTGCTACTAAAATATCATAAGAGGTCCCCCCAGTTTTGCAAAAGCAAAATAAAAAGTGAATGAAATAAAACATAGGTCAGAGGGAAGGGAGAGAAACTGCCCTATCTGGAGATAATGAAACAATAAAAAATTAAAAGAGAGAGAGAAAGACAGTAGAGAACGTTTCACGTGCGTAAATATATATAAACTTAAATTTCGACGCTACACATTTAGTATGCATTTATATTTATATGCATTTGTTTCTACCTAAATTACGACAGGCCATCACAAATCAATACTCCGTTGCGATTTTCTACAGAGCCTCTTGTTTTTTCATGCAGGTTTGAAAACCTTCATAAGAAATTGTAATAGGGGTTTTTGTGTACTCTATGTCAAAACGTGGTCACCTGTCTGTGAGCTTTCATCGCTGAAAATAAGCATCACTTTTCATAAATATTTACACCTCTGTGGAACCGCAGTCAACATGGTGACATTTGCTCAAGTGGCTAAGGCCTAGGTTCCCATCCCTGTCGTTATACACAAGTAGCACCCTACAGTCCCACATGACTTAAATGAATAATGCATCAATGAATTGGGGCAGCAGACAGATATTATTCAAGATGGCCCGAGGCATTCCAGAAGTGCAGGCGTGTGGCGATGCTCATTAAGCCTGGATTTCATTTCCATATTTTCAATTTTGAAGGGTTTGACATTCTTCAGTCCAACCTATACATGAAAAGCAGGCAGTGCAAATAGAAAATGAGCACCTCTGACACTAGCTAAACCTTACGATACACAGACATATTCCATAATGCTATAGAGCTTCTGGCTGACCAAATAAAGATGTAATTCTGCATTTCAATATAACAGCTGAGGTGAATGTGAGGTCTGACATCAACTGAGTAAGTAGGCTTATAAACGCAGGCTGCCAAGAACAGAGTTTCAAGTGCAGAGCCAAATTGTCAATTACTGTTCGGCAATCCACCTTAAACTATAAGGAACCTTTGACACTTTAGACAAAAAATGTCACAGACCAGTGGCAGCTTGTTCATAGGGGTCATTTAAAAATGTTAATCTGCATAACATCCTTTTTCTTAACTTCATACGTTTTAAAGTCCATTAAAATATGGTCAGTGTTGAGGCCTGATTATCTTTTAATGTTCCTATTTGAAAAATATAAGCCAATTTTTTTATTGATTTCTCTGATTTGTTGTAGATGTTGCACAGAGTTGTTATTATTACACCGAGTGAACAAAAATGAAAACTCCAACAAGTGCTAATAGAGGTCCACTGGGACAGAAATCATGCTGACCCTGCCACACTCTGCCACCACCAAGATCTTGTTATCCATCCATCCATTATCTATACCGCTTTATCCGACTGGGTCGCGGGGAAGCTGTAGCCAATCCCAGCATCTTCGGGCGAGAGGCGGGGTACACCCTGGGCAGGTCGCCAGTCCACCACAGGGCCAACACAGACAAACAACCACACACGCTCGCATTCACACCTATGGCCAATTTAGAGTAGCCAGTTGATCTAATCTGCATGTCTTTGGTCAGTGGGAGGAAACCGGAGCGCACGGAGGAAACCCACACATGCACGGGGAGAACATGCAAACTCCGCACAGAAAGGCACCCTGGGTGACGCGGGATCGAATCCAGGATCTTCTTGCTGTGAGGCGACAGTGCTAACCACTGCACAGCCGTGCCACCCAGATCTTGTTATGTACAGGAAATAATAAGAATAAACTTCCCACAAAGGTAGGAAAGGAGGATTATGGAGTGCATAATGTCCATAAATCATTCTTGTTTCCTTCACAAAGGCTGACAAAAAGAGTTAAAATGGGTCTTCCTATTCCAATGCCTGAATTTTTGGGGGATCAAGACAAGCCGCTAGACTGTACGCTAGATAACTGTGTGTTGTCGGCTCTGCCTATTACGGGACTGTTGTAAAAAATCACTAGACTGTAACTTATAGCATAACCAAATGTGAAAGCCTCTCAACTTAATTTTGTTTGAGGCTCGTCCTGTCCCATCCTGTCCCATCAAAATCTATGGTCATGAGATGCTCCTGTTACAGAAGGAAAGTCTTTTTGAATCGTTCAAGCAAATATCATTAAAGCAATATGGCAAAGTTGAACCAAAGTGGACAAGACAGTGTGGCATTGTATGAGCAGAACACAACAATGCATGTAGACAGGATGAA
Organism: Notoglanidium macrostoma; assembly: GCA_030068235.1. Lineage (NCBI taxonomy): Eukaryota > Metazoa > Chordata > Actinopteri > Siluriformes > Auchenoglanididae > Notoglanidium > Notoglanidium macrostoma. Next base: position 14,866,451 of record JAQQZR010000001.1, read on the forward strand.
GCCTGAACAGAGGTAGAAAAGCCTCAGAATTATGTTCCCTCAGCATCAAAAGCACATTGATAGGATCTCAACAAAGCTTTTCAGATGGGAAATGACACAGTGTCCAGTGTTTCAGCTGTCTGACATTTTCAGAAAGAGAAACCAGGCTTCAGTTCATAGTTGGATCATTATGCACACTGACACACACAGTCAAAAGCTTTCTTGTTCCTCGGGAACCGTCTGAGGACACCAGTTACTTTCTCACACTCTTTTCCTCTGCGTGTTTTCATGGACTTACGGAAAAATCCATGAACTTCAAAAGAAAAGCCATAAAACAAAAATGCCTCAGAATACCAATGGGATATAAGCTCTAAACAACATATAACACAGAAACCTAGAAACCATTTTAAGTAAAACCCTGATCACCACAGAGATCCTCCATTACATAAGAATTCCCATGATAGCCCATGCACACCATCACAATACACCCAATAACAAAGAGAATCTGAACACAAAGGTTTCTTTTGGCTATCTTGCTGTTAGTTGCATTCGAGATAAGAAGGCAAGCTGTCGCAAGGCTATATAGTCATTAATCACAATTAGCCAACAATACACCACTCTGACAGGACCGGTGTGGGCAAATGCAGTTTGCGCTGGAGCATATGCACCATGTTCTGTCACAAAATAAAGCAAGCCTTGGTACATAGTGTGACATCATTAGCATTTATTAATCATTTATTATCCACGCAGCGCACCGATTAAAGAGGAGAGATGAAGTGTGCTAATCATCAGGGACCACTTAAAAAGTAAAAATGGGAAACACTGATGGAAAAATTTACCCTGTTTAAAAGACAGGGTCTTTTAATTGTTCATTCATTTGTTTATTTATTCATTTATGTATTCATTCATTTCAGTAAGCAGTTTATCCTGGTCAGGTCCAGGACATGAGACAGCAGACAGAATGCACAAATTGTTTGTTTTTTTCTTTGAAATGCTTTTTCCCTAGTAATGTTTTTACTCACAGTTTCACTCAATTTAGTGCAGCATCACCAATAAGTGACAGGTGAAGGACCAAACCATGAGGTTTTTATGAATTAAGAGCATATTATTAAGAACCTTATCAAGCACTACGGAGATTAGGTTTCATAATCCCTGACTGAATTTAAAACGGCAAGCTGCTCTAAAGCAGGTTTGTCTTTGGGGTTTAAGCTCTGTCCTTGTTTCATATGGTGGTAGAAAGGAGATGAACTGAGGAAAAACAGCAGAACAAACACGATTGCTGTAAAAAATGGTTTGCTTGCTGCTGCAGAACTGGCTCTGTAACAGGATTAAATCGAACAATGTGAAGATGCTGCTATGAAAGCAGTCTCTCTGTTTTATTATTATCATATCATTATGCTATACCTCTATGAACATAATGCAAATGTTAAAGGAGAGACAGTGAAAATGAGTTTGTTAATAGACCTGACCTGTGTAATGGACACAGACATAAGGGAGACATAAGAGAAACAGGAAATGAGGAGATATGATTAGAGAGTGACAGTTGAAGTAAAAGCAATGAGTGATGAAAAGCATAAAATGAGACACCAGGCTCAGTAGGGAGATGCGTGAAAGAGCCAGAGTAATTAAAGCTTAGAAGGAATAGAAGGGAGAAGGGAAAAAAAAGCAAGAGAGATTTCTGGATATGGCATTGTAATCCATCAATAAATGTAGGCAGGAGTTCCTATTTCCCAACCTTCTTCATGAGATGGAATACTGTATATGTGTGTGTCAGAATAGTAGTAATACATAGTTACTCAAGAATTTCTTTAGATAATACAAATTTCAGCAGAAATTTTTCCTTGAGACCAGAATGCAATAAAACAGATCCATTTTCCTCAGTAAAACAATGTGTTGTAGAATGTGTTGTGTGTGTGTGTGTGTGTGTGATGTTTGACAGGATATGTGAGGTGACAATTTATCCTTGACTGTTATAACACAGGCCTAAATATAACATGTTGTGATTGGTGTATCAGGAAATGCATGTAATTGGGAATGTCACCATCTATCCTGTCAAAGATGAAGAAGTTTAAACAAATCCGATTCCATTAGACACGACTGCCAGAATTTCTTTTGTAATCTTCCTTGGTTACCCTTTCTGTCATAAACTCTGAACTGGGAACTTTATGCATCTGGGAACTTTATGAAGGCTATATCTCATGCTTCCTCCTAAACTCATTATTTCAAACTATTGCTCATGCTGCATCACAGGGCTATGTAACACACTCTGGGGAATCTATCTACCCTCTTCTACATACATGAGCTCACAGATGCACCCAATTGGCTAGTGTCACTGTGATTGACAGCGAGAGAGAATATAACATCCCTCCCATACAGAAAGCATGGCCAATTTTGCTTCTCTGGCTACGGGCCACATGTCTGACTTTAGCTTATGTCAAACATATATTTATATTCTCCTTACAGAATGCTGTTCGGGTGTCTGTCTTTATTTTGTCACTGATTAACAGAAAATGCTTTTGAAATTTGTCACTGAGGAATACTAAGAATATTGGGGTTTAACTGAAAAAGACAGCACAGAGGGTAGAAATCAGGTAACTAGCAAACTGAGGAACTCAATTAAGGGTTACATCACAAGTATTATGCGGCGAGCCAAACAAGAATCACCGACACACAACCACAGCTTGTTATTCAAAAGCCTTCAGTGATGCAGTGCTCCTCAAATACTGGCCTCTTACCATGCCAATCCATTAATTCATTGAATCGGATAAAAGGAAATAAAAGACAAAGAATGAACACATCCATAATGTCAGTGGGGAAAAAGCCTTGTACTTGTAATTGCATTAACAAAAGAACTTTCAAACATGAACATCGGTGACACTTTCCAGACATCCAGCTCGTTTTATAAATATGGTTCTCACTCACTGCACTAATTTTCCATGGTCGAACAGACATAATTTAAATACAACAGTAGTATTTAATTTAAAAAAACTGCTTTAGAAAAAGCCTATTGAGATTTGGAGTGTTGGAAAGCAAATTAATGATCAAATCCCTTCTATATGTCATTACATACAGTCTACTGTTTCAGTATAGGTCCCTTCAGTTGTTTCTCTTATCATATGCAGTATCTAATTAGTATCTCATCTAAACACTGTTCATGTCAATGTGTATGAAAGTGTTAGCAATTTTATATAACTCACAGTGGATCATCAAAACCAAAATCTCAGCCTAAGATGGCTGTGCTCAAGACAGTGCAGCGTGGCTTTAATTGGTTCTTCGAACAATGTCATGTAACTGACATCTTAACATGTTACTTAACATGTAACATCCATGAGAAGGATTCATAATTGGAAATTGGAACAACCAGAATCAGTCTTCATGTAAATGGTATGGGGAGTATTGCAGAAATAGAAATTTACCCTAAAACAAACATTTTACAACCATAGCATACCTTTGATTTGGTATGAATTAACCATGACTCCATTATTTTGTAAATAAATTAACAGCCATACAGGCTAAATTGTGCAAAGGAACAAATATTGGCAAATGAGGCTGAGCCGCTATCCATTTCCTTAGAAATTCACGAGATAACATTCAGCAAATATGTCTTAGTGCTGCTTTTATATTTCTTTCAATAACTGATTTCATACTTTGAATAAGCCTGAAAAATTTATAGTCTCCTTTGGAGAAGCAGCAGTCGATCTGATGAATGCTTCCTCATCCACACAAGCACATAGACAGAGAGAGAAATTTATCCTCAGTGTCAGTCTGGCACATAATTTCACCTGACACTTTTATGGGTAATTTATTTTGCCTTTCGTTTTGGCAAACATAATTCAATGTCACTGATTGGAAAGTATAGAAAACAACAGCTGGACTGAAATCATGCTGTAGAATTCAACGATATTAACTGAGCCATTTATTGACAGCTGATTATAGTTCTTACAAAAAGTTCACAAAATCCGATTACCTTTAACATTCAGCACACCCCAATATAGACGTGCAACAAAAGAATCTTACAGCAATAACTGAGCCTCAGGGCGGGATCATTATATAAACATGTGTCACTTTGCAAAAATTCAGGTCACTTCATGATATTTTAATAATTAATTTCAGGACCAAATTTGTCAGCTGATAAAGTTCAGAGTGGCAAAAAAAACAAAGACCCTAACTAAAGATAGCTCTGGACATGAAGTCTGGACAGACATAGAAATGCTTTCATTTTCCCTCAAACTAGATGAGTTTCTGTTCTGGAATGTAGCAACAGGATGGCAGACACAGGTGCCATGGAAACAAGACGACAGGCTTAAACTAAAAAGAGGAAAGCGAGAGAGAGAGAGAGAGAGAGAGAGAGAGAAAACATGGTTGGATGATGGTGCTCCATCCCTTTGTGAATATTTATGATCACGTCAAGCTGTGCTTTTAATGCCAGAGGAATTAGAGGCCAAAAGCAGAAGTGTTGTTTGTGTTGTCTGTATGTAATCTGACATTCTGTCAATCAGTCGCTCCATTCAGTACCATGGAGCTAAATCAAAGACCCAATCAAAGCCAGATTTAAAGTGAAATTAAAACTGTCCCTTACTGTTACCGACACCCCAGGACAGTATATCTAGAAAAAAAAAATTATTTTTAATGATTCATTTCATACTGATCTTGTAGTCATCAAGTGCTCTATACAATGCATTTACAGTATGTCCTGCCCCCAGGGGTGTGTCTTGCTCTAAAATGGCGAATCATTAGCAGCAATCAAGGCTCTTATTTGTTCTCCTTCCCAACCATCCATTGGTTGATTTAAGGAGTTTATTAATTTCGAACAGAGTGGAATATGTGCAGCTTCATGGCTATATGATGGACACTTCACAGAGGAGTCTTTAATGCCAAGAATTCCTTGCTACTTAAATGAGAATGTTATCCCATTTGAATGTGCTGTCTGGGCTTCTCCATCAATAAGAATAAGTAATATAACTTTATCACATTTTATTAATATTTAACTAAACCAGACCCTTTAGCGTTAAGCCTACCACTATGACATGTCAGAAGCGTCCTGATCCTGTAGCTGTCTGTACAGACAACTTCAAGTGAAACATGTATGTATGAATTGAATGAAATGAAGTATGAATTCAAAAACACCCGGCATCTCACCTTTTAGATTTTCAGGTTTGTTGAAGTTCACACACAATTGGGTGAACCCACAGTTTTGACCATGCTCCAAATCTAACTACTTGGCTGAACAACTGTAAAATGAATTAAGTACTTCAACACCCCATCTCTTCCTGTTTCAAATACATCGTCAAGAAAAGCTTGAAAAGTACAATAGCAGTTCTGGGTTTATTCATTATACTCCCACTTGTTTTGTAAATGGAGGACTGTAACTGATTAGCAAAGCTAACATTCATCTATACGTACATTATTGTCCTAGAAGTCAGACAATACACCTGACACGCCTGTGACTGAGAGGCAGAAGATATACAGTCTGGGCTACAAATTAAATCAGTCCAAACCTCTCTTCTTCATACCTTTCTGTATATTTTACTTCTTGGTGATGTTGCTGCTCTTTATTGTGATTCCACAAAAGATCATAATAATCTGCCTTAAGAAATTTGTTAACAGCAAATAATCTGATATGGATGCCAAAAATGAAACCTGATGTCTTTTTTATCGCTGAAAGCGTAGTGGAGGGGAGGCTTGGCCCTGTTAGTCTGTTTATACCAGCTGCCTCTGCTTGGTGCGCATCATCATTAATTATTCATTTGTACTAATGAATTTGCACTAATGCATTACAATGTCATAATTTACACACCCCCTTCACAAAGTTACTTAAAACAACAGCATTGGTGTTCATTTAAACAATTAATAATGTTACGACTGACACATAGGTATACCCTTGAATGAACAAAAACAAAACATTAAATGCAATTGAGCGTAAACACTGGCCTCCATGTGATGCTTCTCATTAAGCGGTATTAAATGTGCGTCTCTATAAGAGCACTGCTGGCCTAGTTTTTCTCAGCTGGTCAGACCGCAGGTTCTAATAAGTAGCTGCTTTATGGGGTGCGGTTAGATTGATGGTGATACATTAAGTAAATTCTCTCTATCTAGATACACAAAACAAGGCCTCCAAACAAGCACACACTGCTGATTCACAGAGTCTGTGTTTTTCTCTAATATCTATCTGATTCTCGGCCTTCAGACAAAGGAATCGTTCATAAGCAGGGTGGGGCTTCTTTCTCTCTCTCTTTTTGCTCTCTACTTCTCTCTCAGATTTGGCATGAATTTTAAATTAGACGAATCTCTGGCCAGAGTGCATGCGATCATGTCAACGATGATCAATATCTCTCCCTCATGCCTCCTCCTCTTTAGTTGTCTCACTCCATCTTCTACCCCCGTGCCTCTTCTATGGGCCGAGTTATGGACCAATCCTCACAGAGGATGACTGTTGTCTAGGTTACGGGCCCCACCCTGTCTAATGCAGGACAGCACACATGGGGCAATTGCATCTGGACGTCTCTATATTCTTGCTTCAGGTGACACAGTAAGCACATAGAAAAAACTACATGTAGTTGAAAATTCAATTTTGATGCAATTTGATCTCTGATCTTTGTTTTGCTATGGCACTTTGTTGCCATGGAAACAGATGAGCTTCATGGGTATTTCCCATCTGTGTTGCTATTTGCCTTCCAGAAGATGCTTCAGGAAAGCGTCATGGCGAGATGGTCAAGAGAGCATTGTGGTAAACAAGCACAGACACAAGCGCCAGGTCTTTCGTGTAGTGTGCCGATCGCATGATCACATGACCAAGGCCCACCCAGTCTGCTCCCAGATCTGACTAGGAATATGTCGTGGTCTGTTACTGGCTTAATGACACCGTCGTCTTTTTCTGCAAGTGGTGTTCAATTATTGAAGCTTGTTCAGTTACCTGTTTTCAGTCATCTCTAGTCAGAAGAACACAAGGAACCGAGAAAAACAAAAGGCGTGGCCAAACCTGCTACTTTTGGAAGGATAATTCGACACACAAATTATACAGTACAAAATGACATAAAGGCAGATGCAAATGATCAGTTGAACATCCAGAGCAGAAACCTTCCAGGCGGATCCCAGAAGAGACTAGAAGCTTGCATGATGATTACTGCTTTCTGAAAGGAATCACTTCCCAGCAAATCACACTTCATGTAGTGCTTCGCAGTGAAACAAGAGCTCGTAAACTCAATACAGGAAACCCCCTTACACAGTATAATGCTTTCACAGTGGGTACAGACCAAAAACAAGCCACATGCATGGCAACAGCTTCAAGAACTGCATGATTCCTTTCACACCCTTTGGATAAACTGTATTACTGTTGCAAAGCTCTATACCTGAAAAACATCACCTACAGTTTCAAACAGTACATGAACAAGCTCTCGTACGACAGAGCCGATTCTGCTGTGCCTGCTGTTTGTGGCCAAGCCATAGGACTATACCCACTGCAAAAAACAAGCTCATGAGTGAAGCATAATAATAAATAAACTCTTAAGTCTAATTGAATATGTCATTATTTGATGTATAAAATTAATAATAAAAATTTAAATCTGGGCCTGTATCTAAACAGTCAATGATAGAAACATTAATATTGCACATTCGAGGATGTGACTTCCATTTACTGCACTGTAAGTTTCAAGATCTAGGCTGAATAAGTTATAGTAACACAAATTAAATCAGGCCCATCTGTAGCCTAGTAATTCTACAGTGCCGATCAATACCTTTTCTCCAATTAGGATTGACTCTTGCTATCACTGCATCCCGCCAGTTTTCAATCTCTCCATTTTACAAACTCGAAAGGATTTTTTCAGCAAATCTATCACACTAATGAGAAGGATTGGTCTCAGATGCTCAGTTGAAAAACAAAATCATGGGTTTCTGGCTTGTACGACTGAATCTTACTAAACAGTTAGCAAGAAATTCAGAGCATTTACATTTCAATTAGTTTAGCCAAAATGCTATGAGGATGCTGCACATTTAAATGTCTTGTACATAATATTAGGCAGGTAATAGCCCTTAAAATCAGAGCTTATTATTCAGTTACTTATTTTTCATCATAAAATAGAATAACTACTATGAATTATTCAGTGGCTCGTCTGGACCTATATAATGGATCCTGGCAGTGTGTTAGGTTAAAACTCTGACAATGCAAATTTTGTACTTATTTTATACATATTGAGCAGAGTTGCACATATTTCAACCTGTTATCTGAATCTCTATTATCTCAAGAGCTTCTTTGTCAGCAACATCTTCATCAGCCTTTCCACCTGCTGCAGAGTGGACACTGCTTTGCGTGCAATATGCTAAAGTGCTAAGCGGCCCCCTGGGATCATAATGCTGTAAGAGATGATGGATGCCAAGAAAATCATCTATACTTTGTTCCTTAATTATACATACCTTCAAGAAGATGCCTAATGCATTTTGCAGCTGTTCTGAAAGTGTTTCAGCCACTTAGAACTGAAAGATTGGAAATTATGGAAGAAAAACACTCTGTGTGGCAAAAATGCTGTTATATTGCCATCCAAAAATACATCATATACGCATGATGAATATATATATCTTATATGCATCTTTGAATTAGACTTACTGTAATAATTAGGCAAATTAAAGATGGTTGATTAATTCTTAGCCACTAGATTTAAACACAATAAAGCTCTCACATGCCTTTCGATGGCTATTCTTAATTGCTTTCCTAATATTCAACTGTGTTGGATTGGTACTGTCTGCAGGCACTCTGTGCAATGTAAATGACAGCAAATATGCAAACAATTTTTCCATTAGCTTGGGTTGGAATCAGTGATATTCCACAATACTAAACATAATAAACATAATTCATTCATATTCAGTAACCTCTTTATTATTGACAAGATTTGCAGTGGATCCCAACAACAGTAGGTGTGGGGCAGGAATACACTCTGGATGGGATGTCAGTTCATCATAGGGCACAATACACACACATTCACACCTAGGGACAATTTTATTTACCTAATCCACCTACAGACATGTTTCTTGGGAAGATACAGAAGAACCTGGAGGAAACCCAAAGGCATGGGGAGAACAAATGAACAAATTGCACAGACAGTAACTCTAGCTCAGGATGGAACTGGGGATGCTGGAGCTGTGAAGAAGCAACAATACCAGTAGAATTGACTGGACATTTGTTAGTATCTTACCTGACATGTAAACACTGTCATGTTAAGGAGTTGATGTGAACCTTTACTCTGTTTAGAATTGCTCAGAATGGGCTAAATGGGCCACTCATAAGTTGAACCGTACAAATACATGCCATTGAAAACAAACAGACGTGTACTTGTCCTTACTTCCTTATTAGTGCTCCATAGTACTCCACCCTACTCTTCAGCTCTGATTAAACCCCAGTTGCCTTGCCCCTGAGGCTGTAGAGGGTTCAGTGGGGGAGGGCATATCAATAATTCAAACACTGAACCCTCTTTGCCCTCTACATCACGAAAGAGAGTCAGGATAAACCAGGGTGTGCTCATTCTGCTTAAAGCCATTGTTTCTGCACTGTAGCTGTGACAGTCCCCTTACAGCAAAACATTTTTACCAAAAACTACCAAGGTGTCCCTTAAGCCCAACATCATAGGACTAAAGCACTTTTTTTTTTTTTAGATTTTAACAGACCATACTGTATCTGTGCAAACAATTCCAAATAATTCTACTCAATTTGAGAATTGAATTGAGAAAATTGAGTGCCATATTGAGCAAATTCTATAAATATGTTCACCCTTTTCCCCCCCTATGATGCTGGCTTATGAGACTCTGTATTATTAGCTGATAATGTCTTCTTAATATGATGCGTTCAGAACGGGCAATGTGAAACAATGCCGTTATTATATTTTATGCACAATAACTGACTTATATATAAATAATACATAATAAAATATAATATTGTGCAAGTATCAAGGCGCCACAATTTCCACTCCTCCTTTACAAAATGCTATTGTTTATGAGAGCATTGCTAATAATATTTCACTTCACAATTAAGTCTGTGTGATGAGTCACCAGGACCGTGTCCAATCCAGTAAGCTTAACTGTAGTTCGATTGGTTCGTGAGATCCACTGAATGTGGTATTGTCGATGAGATCATACACAGAAACAAAGATCATACATGGAAACATCAAATATTTCCTAATATTCAGCAGCAATAAACTATGAATGCATGCTGAATACTCTTCCAGGAGTAATTAACTATGAATGCACAGGTGCAAGAGACAATAACAGCATTCTTTCTCTAACACGCCCACCTCAACAAAACACCCCCACCCCAGTGCATACAACACTTAAACAGTCAAAGAAAATGTCATATTTATATTATATTCTTGACTTTTAGAACAGATTTGATATGTACGATGACAAAGAGACATGGACCCGCCCCATATTCAGCACAGATCACCACCATGAGGAACAAAGGTGCTTCATGACATTCCATAATATGACTGAGAGTCTATTAGAGCCACTGTTCAGTGTATCAGCATTTTTATGGAAACACTCCATATAAAGAAAAGTAATGCCATATATATTAATCTAACCACAGATAGGTGGGGTACACTCTGGAGGATATGTAGCAATAAACACTCGGAAGAACAACATGATCAGCACTTCTTTTGGACACACACACACACACACGCACACACACACACACACACACAAAATTATCTATTGTCACTGAAGCTTTATTCCCAAAACAGAATCCTCATTAAGGCAAGTGCCCTGGAAATAATAACATCTGGGCATCAAGTCACACACCCACACACACACACATGCACACACAGCATGGCACCTGCCTACCAGCCAGCCTCATGGGACAGCATCAGGCAGTGCTGCCCAGAAATGAATCTCTCAGCAGAGCACAAACAACTCCGCTTCCCCCCTGAGTTCCCTCAGACCTGCTGCTCCAATACTAACTCTCGTAAAAAATTACTTTTAAACACCATGCCACTAAGTCAAATATGACCAGACCACTTCTAAAAGCTTCCTAAACGACATAACATAGAACATAAAAGGTGTTAAACTGATCACCAAAAGTGATTCCTCACTTAATTAAAGGAAAACTTTACTCCTCAATACTCAAAGCCGCTCTCAATATCTCAGGTACTTAGAGATGTGCAGACATCCATTCCAGAAACCAACCGATCACAAGTGGACTTGGTGTTTACCTTTTTGGGTTTCCTCCTTCTTCCTCCGAGCCCGTTTAGTCTGTCTGTAGCCTCCATCCTCAGATGGGACTGGGTGTCTTCATTCATCCCCCGAAAATCGACTTTTATTTATTTCGACTTTTTAAGTCACTAAGTGGTTCAACTCCATCCAACAGAGCTCCTTCCACACCCTCCACTCTATTAGTCTACACTGACACAGGCACTGAGTGGAGCGCAAAGCACTGGAAAAAGGGGGAGTGGCTCAAGAATGCCAAGAGGGAGACACACACACAGAGAGAGAGAGAGAGAGAGAGAGAGAGAGAGAGAGAGAGAAGGGGGGAGGGGGAGCGGCAATGGGGAAGAGCACAATGGTGTTGCCATGGCAACAGCTGCCACGAATGTTTATCTGGAAGTGAAAGCAAAGAGGGTTGACAAACCAGCTCACGGCATGTATGTGCTTGTGCATATACAGTGTATGAAAAAAAATCTTGTTTTGGACAAAATTTTTTTTCAGCCAATAATATCCATTGTACTATGAAATCCCTACATTAAAAACAATGTGGAAACATCATATAAACGTTGTCCATCGTATAAATCATATTGTGGCTATCTATATCTATATCTATATATATATATAGTCTGCCAAATAAATGTATACACACTTCAGGACTTCAGGAACACTTCTACACATAAATGTCTGGAAGCTAATGGCCACCACTTTGTGCACCTCTTGTAATTGTAGAGGCCAAAGGTAACCTGTATTAATCTCGTGATGTCTGAATAAATTTAGTATATCTTTTTCTGAAGTGTGTATACATGTTTTTGGCTGACTATATATATATATATATATATATATATATATACATGGCCCTGTGGAGGACTGGCGACCTACCCAGGATGTACCCCGCCTCTCGCCTGAAGTCTGCTGAGATTGGCTCCAGTTTCCCCCCGCAACCCAGACGGATAAAGCGGTAAAGATAATGGATGGATGGATATATACATACATACATACATTATATATATATATATCCACAGAAAGATTTATATGATGTTTACACATTGTTTTTAACGTAATATATAATAAAATACATTGATTACAAGGAATTCAGTGAACTGTTCAGTCAAGCATTTGTGTATGTGAAGAGTGAAGAGATGAAGATGAGGTTTGTGTTTAAGAGCCATGAGTGTCTTGATGAGACAGAGACTGATCATTTGTGATACCTCATTTCTCATTATAAATTTATATACAGTATACTAATTTTTATAGTATTTAAAGTAATTACAGTATACTAAGTTTGGCAGTAATGCTTCCTGCCATTTCACTTTTGGGAGGTTACTAGACTTTAAAATGCTATAACTTTCCCTCGAATACAGATACATGCTCATGGCAGAAAATAATATAGTTTATAGTATGGTAGAAAATATATTTGTGCAAAACAACCTGGCAAATGGAGTTCATGCCCAGTCCCTCTGTCTCTCTCTCGCTCTCTCTTTCTCTCTGTATCTCTGCCTCGGTCTCTTATCAGTCTTACGATTCACTGATCTAGATTCATCACTGCTCGTGTTTTGCACTGTTCCCACTAAAAAGCCTTGAGCAGCATACAGCATGTGCTCTGACTGGAAGGAGGTGGCCCTTGACCAGACACTAGCAGAGGATAAAAGCTGACTGTCTTAATGGTGGAAAATTCTTAATCACACTGTGACAACTGTGTGATCAAAGAATGTAATTAACATTGTACCTCTGTCAGTCAGTCAGACGTGAGGTGAGAACTTATTAATTGTGTTAATTGGAGTTATCAGCATAAGGACGTGAGGCTTGATCTGCCCTGCTGAGACTGGAAGACATTGCCACTGCCTCCTTGTGGATCACACATTTAACTACATCTTGGACATAAAGCTGCTCACATGCAAACAAAAAAACATGAACATGACCTTTTAAAAAAAAATGGTTTGTTCTTATTCTGCTCTTCTTATGTGTATGCTATGGATAACACAGCAGGGAACTACTCTAAAATAATCAGATTATTAATTTCAATTAGGCAAAAACAATGGTTCAAGACACACGCATTTGTCTTAACTTCCAATCTCTCCTCTATCTCTGAGCACATAGATGCTGCGTATTTTTGCAATTATCTTTAAATAAATTCTCCTTTTTATATTGTATAATTAAAAGAGCCATCAAAAATGCATGACCTCAAAAGTTCTATAGGTTTAGTGAGAACTGTTGCCTGTTTGTGTTATTCTATCTTTTATGAGGTTTTTATGAGAGTGAGTCATGAGCTTGTAATATGTTTTTCTTATTCACAGATCTAGGCAACATGAGCAGCATTCATTCATTCATCTTCAGGAGCTTTTTCCTGGTTTGGGTCACAATGTAACAGCAGACTGCAGGGGCAAGAATACACCCTGGATGTCAGTCCTTCACAGGGCACTATGAACACACACATTAACACACTCACTCACACCTAGAGGCAATTTTGAGTCACCAATCCACCTCATGCATGTTTTAGAAAGCCCATGCAGAAACAGTGAGAACATAACAGAAACTGCACCCAGACAGAAAGCCGAGCTCAAGACTGAATCAGTATCTCTGCAACTGTGAGGTGGCAAAGTCACCTACCACATCACTGTGTAATTAAGCAAAAACTTTAGATTGCACAAATCACCAATATCATTACATCCATTTGCATAAAAATAGAAATATAATCTATTTTAAATTATGCCACAGGAATTGAGAGGATTTTTTTTTAATATAGTGTAAGCTGATGTTTTGTTACTGACATATGCACACTTTTTCCCTCTCTGAATATATGTATGCTTGGCAAGTAAGCATGTTTATGAGACAAAAGACATGACATGACCTCTCTATAACTGACACAGTGCCCCTGCCACGGGTGGATGTGCATTCACTAGCACTTACTTTATACAGTGCTTAATGTTTCTATATGTAGGCCATTCAATGCTATTTGAGCTTAAGGGATGAGGGAAAATCATTTGACCTCAATTGACATACACTGCTGATATGTATACAGTATGTGTGTGACCTTGTTTTTTTCATACACAGTCCATTGAATATTCCACGTATTTCACATATTTCCACATACAGCAGCCAAGACGTAACAGTAAAGACTTGGACACCACTTAATTGTCTTTGTAAATGATAAAAAAGTAATGCTTAACATTCGTTGGGTCCTCCTTGAGCCACCAAAACAGCTCTGAGCCATTGAGGCATGGACTTCACAAGACCTTTGAAGGTGTGCTGTGGTATCTATCACTGAGACGACAGCAGCAGATCCTTTAGGTCCTGTAAGTTGTGAGGTGGGGCCTCCATGGATTGCACTTGTTTGTCCGGCACATCTCACAGATACTCAATCAGACTGAAGTCTGGCGAATTTGGAGGTCAAGTCAACACCTTGAATTCTTTGTCATGATCTCCAAACATTCCTGAACAATTTTTGCAGTGTAGCAGGACGCATTATCCTGCTCAAAGAGGTCACTGCCATTTGGGCAGTGTTGCCATGAAAAGGTGTACTTGGGCTGCAGCAATGTTTAGGTAGGTGGTCCATGTCAAAGTAATATCCACATAAATGCCAGGACCCAAGGTTTCACAGCACAGCATTACCCAGAGCATCACGCTGCCTCGATCACACTGCCACTGCTTCTTCCCATAGTGCATCCTGGTGCCATCTCTTCCCCAGTTATGTGACACACACACACGGCCATCCACATCATGTAAAAGAAAATGTTAATCATCAGACCAGGCCACCTTCTTCCATTGCTCCATGGTCCAGTTCTGATGCTCAAGTGCCCATTGTAGGTGCTTTTGGTGGTGGACAGGGGTCAACATGGGCTGACTGGTCTGCAGCTACACAGCACGATATGCAGCAAGCTACGATGCACTGTGTTCTGACACCTTTCTGTTTCTCACACCTTTCTGTCATAGCCAGCATTAACTTTTTTTCAGCAATTTGTTCTACAGTAGTTCTTCTGTGGGATCGAATCAGATGGGCTAGCCTTCAGTCCCTATACACATCAGTGAGCCTTGGGCACCCATGATCCTGTCTCAGGTTTACCGGTTGTCCTTCCACTGGTTGTCCTTCTTTACCTTCCACATTTAGTAGGTACTTTTGGAAGGTTCCTGCATACCAGGAACACTCCACAAGACCTGCTGTTTTGGAGATGCTCTGAGCCAGTCATCTAGCCATAACAACTTGGCCCTTCTCAAAATCACTCAGATCCTTACACCTACCCATTTTTCCTGTTCCAACACATCAGCTGCATCAACTGACTGTTCACTTGCTACCTAATATATCCCTTGACAAGTGCCAGTGTAATGAGATAATCAATATTATTTACTTCATCTGTCAGTGGCTTTAATGTTATGGCTGATCAGTGAATACATAATTCTGGCTGTTGCTGTTATTATCATCAACATTGTAGATATTATGTGCTACAACCTGGAAAAGGCAATACAAAATCAGAAACTGGTGTCAGAAAAATTCAAGTTCACTGAGGTGTGTGTGTGTGTGTGTGTGTGTGTGTCACAGACACAGGACAGACAAAGTGTAGCTGTCGTCAAGGCAACAAGGCTCTCTCTAAACAGCTTTAAACCTCTTGACTGGCCTTCACCACTAGACACACACACACACACACGCACTTGACTCACAGCCTTGTGTTATGTGTGAATCAAAGCCATCTCTGGCAAGCTAAGTAGTGCCTGGAAATACATCATTATATTAAAGGAGCTGGCTCACCCTTCCCAGCTTCCATGTATGACAGGTGAATGAAGAAAAAGTTTGAGATGGGTTTCCAAGGGATCACTAACAATGAATTTGCACACAGAGAGCTAGCAGGTAGTGATCATATGTTTTCAAAGTCAAAACCACACATTGGATTCTGGAAGGATGAGAAAACCCCTTTGAGAGAGATATTTATTTAATTATTTAATTTTGCAAAGCAATATAATAAGTTAGGACAGCATGGTGATGCAGTGGTTAGCACTGTCGCCTCACAGCAAGAAGGTCCTGGGTTCGATTCCTGGATCACCCAGGGTGCCTTTCTGTGTGGAGCTTGCATGTTCTCCCCGTGCGTGCATGGGTTTCCTCCGGGTGCTCCGGTTTCCTCCCACAGTCCAAAGAAATGCAGATTAGGTCAACTGGCTACTCGAAATTGCCCATAGGTGCGAATGCGAGCGTGTGTGGTTGTTTGTCTGTGTTGGCCCTGTGGTGGACTGGCGACCTGCCCAGGGTGTACCCCGCCT
>JAQQZR010000001.1:14882957-14895337 GCA_030068235.1 Notoglanidium macrostoma
TGTGAATGGCTGCTTGTCTCTCTGTGTTAGCCCTGTGATAGACTGGCTACCTGTCCAGGGCCCAACCTGTTCACATCGACCCCACATAGAAGTGGGAATAATGAAATAAAAAGAAGAAATGTGAATGGCATCATGAAGAAAGAGTCGCAACTGACATGCCTATCACAAAGTTGATCTTGAATCGCATAAAAAACGTTGTGCCTCTAGGTTTAGCCTGTTATGCATTCGGAGATGCTTTTCTGCTCACCATGTTTGTAAAGAGCGCTCCTTTAGTTACTGTAGCCTTTCTGTCAGCTTGTATAAGTCTGGCCATTTTCCTCTGACTTTTCTCAACATCTCTCAACTTCCCAATAAAGTGGCCAGTGACTGTAATTCATCGTTTTCTTCAAAACAAGAGAAATGTGCGATCTGCAATAAATAAATAAATAAGCACAAATTAATAAATAAATAAACACAAATTAATGTTCCATGGCATGAAGGTGTGAAGGCTTCTAATTTGGGAAGTGGCACTGCTGTGACCATCACCATAACCCTTTTGAAGGGAATGGAGTGAACTTGGCAAACAAGATGCAAATGAGTCTCTCTCTCTCTCTCTCTCTCTCTCTCTCTCTCTCTCTCTGTATATATGGATGTTGTGCAATACATCATGTGTATCATTTATCCATTTATTAGCACATTTTCCAAATGAATCATGAATTACATATTTGGTATAAATATAATTTAACTATAAATAATTCTGTTCAAACACAAACACAAACACACACACACACACACACACATATATATATATATATATATATACAGTAAAATCAAAGTATTATAATTCTGTACAATACACTTCAACAAAATTATAACTAGAATATGAAGGTATATGGCAGCCTACTAGACATAAATTATTCATATCAGCAACTTAGGCAGTCTGAGCAGAAATCATTTTTCTGTGGGAAAAATGACACCCCATTAAGCATGGATGTCTTATTCTTGTTCTGTGGGGAATGGGGTGAGTGTGTGTGTGTGTGTGTGTGTGCATGCATCCATTTGTAAATAGTCAAGTTTTACGACAACTCCATCTAAATAGTAAACTATAAAATAATCCCGACCATACAGACACATAACCACTGCAAACTGTTCATATTCTTACTCTTCTGCACTTCTGCAGCATTAATGCTTCAGGCAGGAAAGGAAAAAATCAGTCTGAAGATATGACAGGAATGGGTGAAGGAAGCAAGTAATCAACACATGGCTTTCATTTTCTTTCAAGAAAAGCCTTCAAGAGCACTTGATAATCCTCAAAAGTAATAATAATAAACCTTTATTTTAATGTTTAAATATGTGTAACAATTATTCTCTCAACCATGAAAAGAATAGAATGTATTATGATTTTTTTTTTAAGAGAAAAATTCTTTCACGCTTTGCAAAACAGTCTCTAAGAACCCAGATGCTAACAGTCTAGAACCTGGGACAGATTAGCTGTTCAGAAACATGCCTGTGCACAAGTAGGAAATAAAAGTGCACATTCCTCACTGCTACAGTAATGGGGCAACTGCATGAAACCGGCAGAGCTGAAGTTTTATTAATGTGCCATCATACCTTCTGCAGTGAAACTGACTGAAAGGCATTCATTCAAAGCATCCAGTTCTGTCACAGCTCACCTGCTCACTTTTCCATATCCACATAAAAATTACGATTTATATTTGTGGAACTGACTTGGAAATAAAACTTGAACAGGTTTTTTCTTTGTCACAAGCAACTTGAATTGGATTTGTGTCCTGAAAACCTTTTCATGTTCAAAATATTCTGTAAGGCGGATAAAATCCAGCAGCCTGTACTAAATCAATTTTAGTGATGATGAGTTTTCAGTCTGTCTCTCTGGTGTCGGTATTATAACGCAATAAACTATATATCAAATAAAATATAGGTAGTTCAAAAACAAACCAAGGCGCTGATTGTTAAAGCTCAACGTAAGCTACTTTATTTATAGGCGGCAAGTAACAAAAAGGGAATATTTCAGCAAGGATGAATATACTTTGGTCTACATTTGGCTAACTATAAATTATTTCTGTGTATTTAATGTGTCGGTCTATTTTATAGAGTACTGTGTATTAACTGCACCAGAGGCACACTACCTATCTGTGAAAGGTTTAGCAATTCACTATTTGACACTAGATAAAAGAAAAGTTCTTGCACAACAGTAAACAGTTACAAAAACGCATCTGCCTAATCATCATTCATACCAGTCCATACACAAGCCTGCCATTTCCCAGTTCTGTCAGTTTGCCATGTCTTGTGAAAATGCTAATCTAATTACTGTGGTGGCTTTCATTGGGTTACTAGTCTGTCCCTTGAGATTGAAAAATGGAGGAAGAGGGAGAGAGACCAAGAGATTTTTTTTTTCATTGCTCATATCCACTACCAAGTATAAAGAAAAGCTCTCTTGAGTTTGTAATGTGATTCAATCATGACAAATGTAAGTGCACAGGCAGGTCTGCAGACTCTTAAGTGAACGAGACAGGCAGATCAGTAAAAGCAATCAGTGTAAAGGTTTATGTAAAGTGAACACATTACTATTATGCACTATGGAAATGAATGACAAAGTGTGTTAAGTGTGTGAGTAATGGGGGTTGAACTTTTGACGTCTTGTCTTTGGGGTCAGCCCTATTCTAGTCTGCACAGTCATGAGCATTAACGCAAACTACATTGGGTTATGACTGAACATTTGAAATGACTTACAAAAGCAACATTATATGTTTACACAGTTGTTTCATGGAAATTCTGATTTACTGATAAGAAGAGTGTCACTAGTACTTTATTTTCTGAGTGCAAATACTGAGATGGAAAATAGAAACTCAAAGGTGCACTATGAAGGATTTAAAGAGATCTGTTAGCAGAAATGGAATCGAGCATGTTTTCATTAGTGTATTAGTGCGAGACAGGCTGGTTTGAGTATTACATAAACTGCTGAGTTTGAACAGAATGGCACCAAAACCAAAAAACATCCAGTGAGTGGCAGTTCTGTGGGCACCTTGTTGTTTATGAGAAGACAGAGGAGAATGACCAGACCGGTTAGTGCTAACAGGAAGGCTAACTCAAATGACTACTCTTTTCCACTGTGGTGAGCAGAAAAGCATCACAGAAGGTACAACATGTAAAAGCATTGAGGTGGATGGGCTACAACAGCAGAAGACCACGTTAGGTTCCACTGATGTCAGCCAAGGACAAGAATATGAGACGACAGGCACAGTTTCACTGAAACTGGACAGTTTGGAAAGAAACCATACAATTTATTTTTCTAATCTTCAACTGTGCACGATAGCACACACGATTCAAAGCACATAAATCAGAGCATCATAATTAGTGTAAATAGTCTCTTATTTGTAAATGTCAGAAATGCAAGGAGAAGGCTAAGAGTTCATTTACCTTTCATATAAGTTCATATAAGTTTCCTCTATAATTGTAGTTCAATCTACATTATCAGACTTAAAGGGAGAACTAAAGTCACCAATGATGGACATTTAGAGCGGTGGGCTGGATAGCGTTGTCATTTGTGTATCAATATTTAGTTTTATCTATTAATAGACCTTTTTATAGATTGAGTCAATCACTGACGGACAATTTGATTTTTATAGCTGGTATACATAATAGCGTTCATTATACTCACAGCAGTCTTACAGCAGTTGCAAAAAATGTTTTATGCATCCTTACACATTGTGAAACACTGCAATGAAGTGGCCAGGACAAAGAGCATGTAACTGTAAAACAGCACAAAGAGCAAATCATTAAATTTGTAATTAATAATTAATAATCAGTAGAATTATTCAGGATTATCAAATTCCTGTTCCAAAGAATACTCTTAATCTCTTAAATACTATAAGCAACTTTACACATGCTAGGATTTTGTTTGCAATACCAACCAAAAATAATCTACTGTCACCAATCTCTGTTCGCAAAACATTACTATATTCATGCTGAAATAATTTTACAAACAGAAGGCCAATGGAGGAAGAAAGGAAGACAAAGTCCGCCCTGCCCGTGTGTGACAGAATGAATGAAGGGTGACTGGTGGAATTCCTGCAGGGCACAAGATAAGAGCTTCCAAATTTAGGACGCTACCCTTATAAGGCTCCTCGCAAAAACAGCACCTAATGAATAGTTTCCATAATCTGTACTGGAAGGAAGTGTTCTTAATAATTAGAACGTGATTAATCAACCAGAACACCTGAATATACAGCCATAACATTAAAACCACCTGCCTATTACTTCGTAGGTCCAACCTGTGGTGCCAAAACAGACCTGGCCTTTTGAGGCATGGACTCCACAGGACGTCTGAACGTATGCTGAGGTATGGCTGTGGCACCAAGACGTTAGCAGCAGATCCTTTACGTCCTGTAAGTTGTGAGGTGGGGCCTCTATGGATCGGACTTGTTTATCAGGCACATCTCACAGATGCTTAATCGGATTGAGATCTAGAGAATTTGGCAGCCAAGTCAACACCTTGAACTCTTTTTCATGTTCCTCAAACCACTCATGAACAAGTTTTGTGTGCGGCAGGAAGCATTATCCTGCTGAAAGAGGTCACTGCCATTAGGGAATACAGTTGCCATGAAGAGGTGTACTTGGTCTGCAACAGTGTTTAGGTAGGTGCTATGTGTCAAAGTAACATCCACATAAAAGCCTGGACCCAAGATTTCCCAGCAGAACAGTGAACAGAACTGCCTCTGCAGGCATGCCTTCTTCCCATAGTGCATCCTGGTGCCATCTCTTCCCCAGGAAAGCGGTGCGCACACACACACCCGGTCATTCGCAGGATGTAAAAGAAAACATGATTCATCAGACCAGGCCACCTTCTTCCATTGCTCCATGGTCCAAGATCTGTTGCTCAAGTGCCCTTTGTAGATGCTTTTGGTAGTGGCCTTTGACTGGTTTGCAGCTATGCAGCCAGATACGCAGCAAGCTGTGACACACTGTGTATTCTGATAACTTTCTATTATAGACAGCAATAACTTTTTCCACAATATGTGCCACAGTAGCTTTTCTGTGGGATCGGACCAGACGGACTAGCCTTCATTCTCCACATGCATCAATGAGCGTTGGGCGCCCATGACCCTGTCCCCAGTTCAGTGGTTGTCCTTCTTTGGACACTTTTAGGTAGGTACTAACCACTGCATACTGGGAACACCTCACAAGACCTGCTGTTTTGGAGATGCTCTGACCCAGTCATCTAGGGATCAAAATTTGGCCCTTGTCAAAGTCGCCTCAGATCCTAACACTTATCCATTTTTCTTGCATCCAACCGATCACTTCCTTTGGAGAACTGACTGTTCACTTGCTGCCTAATATATCCCACCCCTCGCCAGATGCCATTGTAATGAGATAATCAATGTTATTCACTTCACCGGTCAGTGTCTGATTAGTCTATATTATTCTGAAATTGAGATAATGATACGTTTCACTTATTTATCTAGACTACTAGGTATACACCTAAAATGTCATGTGCATTACAGATAAGGAAAAGCATTTCGGATCTGTACAACACAAGTTTCTATAAAACCGATCAGAGCAAAAAATCTTGTGGGTCTGGGGCTCATTGTGAGTCTCGGGTCAGTCTCATTGCAGCATGTGGGATGAGCCACAGTGTTTTGTTTCACAGAGTGACTGGAATGCACCATGCTGATGGCAAACAAAATGTGTACTGTAGTCGGTTAGCGTGAAAGGATTTCCTCACAGATTGCAGAAATAGGGAATGCAGAATTGGGTTCTCTATGCTGTGAGATCGCCTCTCACTGATGAAGACAAGCCACTTTTTTGCACTTGGAATTGAAAGACCCATTCAGACACACACACAGCAACACGTCATCTAGCTATGCTCCCTTGGCATTATTGGTCGATGTTTGCCTGCTTGCCGAGATTGAATCGTACACAGAGGTTTGTCATCCCAATCAATTCAGGCTAAATAAAAGCTGCATGAATAATTTCACATATTCCTGAAAAGAATTCAGGATGGGATTAGAACCATCTTTGATAGACAGCAATCTATTTTGCAGGGAAGTATTATAAAAAATTAGCAGTAAGTAGAAAGGAATACAGCTCAGTCAAAATTGAAATTTACTACTAGTTTATCCAAAATGTCCATTCACCCTTCCATACTGTATACAGGTGTACGAGAGATAGCTTAGCTACATTTCCCATTTTCCATGAGGTAGGTTGTAGTTGAACTAGTTTCATCAATTGAACAATGTAGATTGAAATCGTCATTGTTTCTTGGTACTAAATGTTATTACTGTTATTAGGCTACTGTACTAATTAATAGCAATAGGATACTAATCTTAGACTAATAAAATCTAAGACAAAATTAAGGTTGCTTCTTAAAAACAAAAGAAAATGGGACTGCAGAAGACAGCATGACTGGGCAAAATGCATACTAGTAGGGAGGAGGGGGAGAGAGAGAGAGAGAGAGAGAGAGAGAGAGAGAGAGAGCGAGAGAGAGAATCAGAAATACAGAGTAAGTGCAGTGCATAATGACCCACTATGATGAAACTTAACCGTGGTGTATCATTACAAATGAAATTTTACACCTACTACTTCACTACATGTATAACATAATATCTTTGGGGTGTGTATCAGGCTTTAGTGTGCATGTGATGTCTTTTTCTTCTTGCATGCAGCTGTCAGGTTAATTACAAACAGATTTGTCACAAGCAGCACTTGAAAAAACACCCAGGACCTTTCATACTGCTGGAAGTTTAAATGTGCTCACTGTGCCAAGGACTGTGGGATAGCTCTCCACACACTAAGCATTCAGGCACCTGAGTCATGTGACACACTAATGCTGAACGCAGACAGTGGTTAGTTCACTAAAGTCACTCAATTCTATGCCTCATATTCATCCATCCAGCCACCCCACCCAGTGTTACTTAGCACGGTCCACTCAGAGATGCAGTGTTTGCCATGTTTCATTAAATAGTCACCATTAGGTGTTATAAAATCAACTAGTGTGCAGGGTAGAAAAATATTGCATCATTGTGAGTCCCTCTGAGTGACTTACCCTCGAATGTTCAAGTTCAACAAGGTACGTTTTGCTCTAAATATTTTTAACATAGTACAAACAGTATCCACACACTCCTATACTACTATTTAAAGGATTTAAAAATGCAAAAATATG
Source organism: Notoglanidium macrostoma (assembly GCA_030068235.1). Lineage (NCBI taxonomy): Eukaryota > Metazoa > Chordata > Actinopteri > Siluriformes > Auchenoglanididae > Notoglanidium > Notoglanidium macrostoma. Next base: position 14,890,117 of record JAQQZR010000001.1, read on the forward strand.
ACATCAAGACAAGCTCAAAACCAGAATATCACAACAAGAATGCAAGGCTTGGTAAGTCAGGTACAACAACACTGAGTGTTACTTCATAAAAAGTCCCTGTGAACGTCCATGTTTATATAGGGTGCTTATATTCCAACTTTGGGTTGGAATGATGATTAGTTCTTGATCCATGGCAATATGGTATGTACGTCTCAAATATGGATGAAATAAAATACCATGATATGAAGCCAAAGACATGTAGGATTTTACAAAGGGGGTGTTTTGGAACTAGATTAACCAAGACACTATTTTTTAACTTGATTTGTATTTTTGTACTATATAACATTGCGCAACTCCTCTATGAATAATGTTTTACCTTGATAATATACTTAGATCCCAATCTATTTGTGTTAGAATGAGGATATGTTTACGATGGCGGCTACAAGCATGTCTGTAAGTCGCTCTGGATAGAAGAGTCTGCCAAATTCTGTAAATCTAAATGTAATTTTAGCACACCCAGTCTGCTGGATTTGACCCGCAGTACACTGGAGAGCATTAACTAGGACAAAAAAACATAATTATAAGCAAAATTTTAATCAAAGTTTGGGGAACTGCCAAAAATATTAAATTTTAGAGGTAACAGGACAGTCCTCTAATTCAAAAGCTCGTCTTTGTCTTAAAAAAAAAGAAACCTGTACTTTTCAAAGAAACAGAAGACAACTCCCTCTAAGGAAAATACTGCTCTCTCTCTCTCTCTTTTCTCTCTATTATTTTATTCTCCAGTTCCCCTCCTCCTGTTTCATCTCTCTCTATCTTGGACATAACCACAATGGGCAGGATATCAAATCTGCAGTTCACTTTTCAAGCCAGATAATCCATCTCCCAGCCTCTCATATTGACTAAATGCATCACGTCATATACATTTATGACACCTCCCCTGCCATTTTTCTCTCTTTCTACAGCATTAACTTCCTCCATCCACCTCTTGATCTTGCTCCCTTGCTCATCTTCACAGCGATGACTAACTGTGTTATAAGTGAGCCGGAAAGAGGGGCAGATGTCCACCACAGGAGCAGATTTTGTGACAAACTGTCATTTATTTTGTCTATGCATCACACACATACAGACTATATAATGACCTGTGAACACACACCATAACTCCCTTCATTAAAACTATACACATCATTTTTTCCCCCATAGCCACAGTTTAATGTGTGTTTTGTGTTCAAAGACATACATGACTGAGCATGATGTCACTGGCATATTCTCGACAGACAGCTCTGCCAAACAATCTGCTGCCATGGAGTTGAGGAGCCGTGCCTCCTTGGTGATCTGGGCTGGCAGCTCTCACCTGCTGTGCTCTGCAGTTCTCACCTCTAATCTCTGAAGCAGTCAAAGCATGTCCTCTTTGTAAACATCTATGTACTCGAATCAAACATCATGCAATTGACAATATCTATCTGAAAAATCTCTAAACAATAGATTCTCAGTTTACTCCCAACAGAAGCAGCATTTTTCATTCTACGAACTAGCATCCTCCAGATTTAATTACCAAGCTCAGGCTTATGTAAAGCTGGAATACATACAAATATCTATTTTGGACATGCTACCGGGTTTCTAAGAACTGGATGAAGAAGCCTGGTGTAAACAAAATATGATCTCATGACCTCCACAGACCATATGATCTCATTACACCCCTAACATCTGCAACAGTAATATGAGACAAATTAAGTAACAATAATTCAAATAGGCTGATCCTGCTGATGTAATAGTAATGTGGGACCTTTGAGTGCCCTAAAAAAGCGAACCCTTTAAGTATTCCAGAGACCACTTAGAAGCAGATAATCGAGGGCCAGGGGACGCTGGTATAAACGAGTTATCACGACCAAGCTCCTCCCATCATTTCAAGATAAAAAGACATCAATAAAGGTTTCACTTTAGGTATCCACATCAGACTGCTCACTGCTAACAAAAGTCTTAATGTGGATTATTTTGGATTTTTGTCAAAATCAAGCACAACAGCACACACAATGGTTGTCAGAAAAATACACAGAATGTTATGAAAAAGCAAAGCTGGGGCTGATTTCTTTCTAGACCAGACAACAGATGTCAGTGACATTCAGGCGAGTACACAGAGTGAAAGGTGGGCATTAGGACCAATATTTTGCTAACTGGACATGCATGTGCATGTGAAATTCAACATACCATAGTATGTGTAATAAATGTAGAGGAGGAGAAACTGAAAACAGATAGTCCAAGTACACACTGTCCAATCAAAGTACAGGTTACACAAAAGGACAGACAATAGATTGCAAGTTTAGCGTTTTTGGTTTGAACTAACAAGTAATAACTTTTCTGTTTAGCATGTTTAGTATTCAGAGGAAACATGGCATGTATCCTACAGCATATTACTTGAAACGCTCAAAAAGATATGTGGGCTACAGGCTGTGTACCAGACACTGGAACACAAGTGGTTTGGTTTTAAGTGACCAAAGATGGCTGGAGTATATGTTACTTTGCTTGCATTACTAATCCTTCACATCATATCTTCCTCTCATATCTACTACAGTATTAATCAACTATAGATCAAATGTCAGTCAACAAGTTAAAAAGACAGCTGGCGCGAGTGATGTGTAGACGATTGTGAATGCTGCATGGATTAAATAATTTGTTTTGAGAGAATCCTAAAACAGTGCCAGTAGTCAAGGTTTGTGGTGGATTTTGAGCTTATCCTGGGAACACTGGGCACAAAGCAGGAATACACCCTAAATAGGACACCAGTCCATCACAGGTCACGACACATACAAATATTGACACTCTCATTCTTGCTTAGAGACAATTTAGAGTTGTCAAACCCAAGCTGAGGATGGAAACTTGGACCTCAGCGTTTTGAGGTGACAACACTGCTCGCTGTGAGACTGTGCCACCCAGCTCTACCAACACTGACGTTTAAACTAGAAGGTCTTTTTGCAATTTTAAAGAAAGAATGGGGGAAGTTACTGTGGTGAAGTTACTTGCTCCAAATCACGACAAACATGATGCCATTTTTTTTTTTATCTTGGACAGAAATTTGATGGCTAAGTCCAATTTCTACACTCTACAAATGAAAGGTTACTGCAAAGTTTCTGGAATATCGTCATATTGGTGGAATCCTTAATAATACCTCCAGAAACATGAACAATATCAATAACAACCAGTGAAATTTCTTAAAAACTGTCTCTGGAAAAATGATGCAGATGTTCTTAAAGTCAGATTGTCCCTGTAATATGCATGTTTCACCTGGGAAAGTGAATGTAGTATCAATAAACCTTTAATACTTTTATAATAATAATTCCAGGTACACTATGTCAGTCCTGCAGGGACACTGTGGTGCAGCCTCCATGTGGGTTTCCTCTGGGTTCTCCAGTTTCCTCCCACCACCACCAAAAACATGCCACCACAGTACACTACAACTGTGTGAGAGTGAGTCTGTGTGCATGGTGCTCCACGATAGAATTGGGTCCCATCCAGGATGTATTCCCACCTTGTCCCAGTGTTCCGGGAAAGATCTCGGATCCGGCATGAGCCTGACCCTAACCAGGATCAAGCAGTTCACGAAGGTGAATGAATGAATGAACGAACCTTATTCATGGTAAACTACACTTTACATTTCCAGGTGAAGGATGATGCAGTGGTTAGCACTGTCACCTCACAACAAGAAGGTCCTGGGTTCAAACCTGCCGACTGCGGCCTTTCTGTATGGAGTTTTCATGTTCTTCCTGTGCCTCCATGGGTTTCCTCCATACGCTCGCTCTGATTTCTATTTACTCTATATCGGCCATAAGTGTGAGCGTGAGTGTGAATCCGTCTCTGTGTTAGTAGAGTGGCGATCTGTCCAGGGTGCATCCTGCCTCTCGCCCAAAGTCAGTTGGGATTGGCTCCAGCTTCGCTGCCACTCTTAACAGATAGGTGGTACGTTTAATGGATGGATTGATTCATCCTAATGAGACAAAAGATTCAAAAGATACCCACAAGCAAATAATATCATTGACAGTATGGCTGACTGACAATTAAAAGTGCATTTTAATAAGCTATTTTTTTCTGAGTGTACAGTAATTGAGGTGCTCTATTATTTGGACCTGGTATTTAGTACACATCCCCACCCTAGTAACTAGGTTTCCACACTGGCTTTATCAGTATCAGACCTGTAGCTCACTTTTAGCTGTCTGCCTCAGAAAAACAAACTGCAAACAAACTTCAGAAACCACATGTGAAGCTGTTTGGTCGCCATGGAGACGCCGTGTCCCGTGTGTTGTCCAGCGCAGGACAGAGAGAGTCTGCTACAGCCGCCATCGTCATCACCATTATCATCATCATCACCACATGCCTCATCGCAGACCTGGCGCTTGCGCTTTGATGTTTTATGAACTCGCCATGGCTCATGTCTCCTACCTGATGGACTCGGTCCTCGGGTGCAGTTGGGGACGGAGTTTCTTCCTCAGGAGACGCCATCTGAGATCCTCCCAGAGCCGCTCCAGCCTCTGCAGCTCCCCGTGCAGAGTTTATCCGCGCGCTACAGCACAGTGAGGGCGCCGCCGCGGTGCAGACACGCCATCAGCTTTATTACTGTCCCTCCTACTGCTGTCCTCCAAGTGGGACACAGGAGTAAACAACAGCAAACAGTGAGCGCGGACACGCAGTCATACAGCCTGCACTGACTGAGAGGGACAGACTCTCTCCCTCTCTCTTTCTCTCTCTCTCTCTCTCTCTGAAAGTGCGTAACCAATCAAAGCCCGCCTTATAACAGCAAGTGAACAGTAATAATAGCACACAGCAAAGCATGTAAATAAACAGAGGAACAAAATAACATTAATAAGATTATAATTACAGAAAGGTGTGTGTGTGTGTGTGTGTGTGTGTGTGTGTGTGTGTGACCTTAGGAGAACCAAATGTACTCACAAGAATAGTAAGATCTAATAAACTGACAGTTTTGGCCTTTTGAGGATATCTGGATGGTCCTCACAATGAAATTGTTTGTTTGTTTGTTTTGTTTTAACAAAAATAAGAAAAAATAAAATAGCCAAAAAGTTTCCTTTTCATTACTGAGGTTCAGGTGCAGGTGCCGGTTTAGCATTAATTAGCTGCATTAATTAAAATTTATGAAAAAAGGATAGTAAGATAGGTTCGGGTGGCACGGTGGTGCAGTGGTTAGCACTGTCGCCTCACAGCAAGAAGGTCCTGGGTTCGATCCCCGGGTCACCCA
>JAQQZR010000001.1:14896406-14912989 GCA_030068235.1 Notoglanidium macrostoma
GCGAGCGTGTGTGGTTGTTTGTCTGTGTTGGCCCTGTGGTGGACTGGCGACCTGCCCAGGGTGTACCCCGCCTCTCTGAGATTGGCTCCAGCTTCCCTGCGACCCAGACGGATAAAGCGGTATAGATAATGGATGGATGCATGGAAGATAGGTGCGTGTGTGTACATGTTTATATACCCTTACGAGGACCAAAGCTCTTCACAAGGATAGTAAGAACTGACAAATGTGGATAGTTCTCACGAGGTATTAAATAAAAATAAATACATAAATAAAAATAAAGGAGACAAAAAGTTTCCTTTTCATTACTGAGGTTAAGGTTTAGGTGCAGGCAGCGCACCAATTAGCTGCATTGATCATTTCATCAAATGATGGTCCTCACAAGTATAGTAAAACAAACATGAGTGTTTGTGTGTGCACGGTAGTAGTGGTAATAGAAGAAGCCATTATTTGTCACTTACAGGACAGTGAAAGACTTTCCTTTGCATATCCAAGTTTGTTAGGATGCATAATGGGGAAAAGGGGGTTTCACCCCTGTTTTGCTGTTTATTTATGGTATTTATGGTACAGCTGAATGATAATACTGTGCATATGTATTATGTACAGTAAAAATGTTAAGTATCAAAAGACATTTTTGCCCCTAGTCTCAAGTCTTGCCACTCACAGACCTTAGAAGTTATCTGTAAGTAGGATACATGGTCTCCGTTGTCACCAGGGCTGCTTCTGCATGATATAATTCAACATGACTCCTACTCCCTGAAGTGAGAAGCCACATCAAACCTTGTCATTGTTATTCACATACGTTCAATTTTCCTGCTGTTGTCAGTATTCTGAAATGCTGGGGATTCTGAAAGACCAACTAGAAACCATAAGACATTTGAACCCAGCTTTTAGTGACAGTAAGTCAATATTAAACATCGTGTTCAATGATATGAAGTAACTGTAGGCTGTGAGATGGCTAGGATTTGATATTCTACAACAGGAAGTGCACAATCTGTGTTAGAGAATATCAGTCACTGCCAGGAATTCTCCTGCCTGGAGTAGAGGAGTATGCATTAAGGCCACAACAGACTCTTGGTAATGCATAGTAAACCCATAAATTTTTGTGTGTGCAGGTTTTCTGTTTTAGGTCCCCCCGTCCCTTCAGAGCCTGTAAACATTTCTGACTAGAAAATTCTCAATCCTGAAAGTAGCATGTAGTTTATTGATATCAGACTATGGAAGAATCTATGGAATAATGAATGTCCGGGAGAAAATGATACTTCTTCCTTCTAGCGTTTCATTCCCAATGACAGGATTTAGCACTGCAGTGCTGGCATTACTGAAAAAAACAATGTCTGTTGTGTTAACCTAGCCAAACAAACAATGCCAAAATCCACTCGGAATGTCATTATGTCATATTACATCATTGGGTAATTCATTATAATCTTCTTCCTGCAAGTTGATTTCCATGTAATGGCATCACCCTGGCAGTAAAGCCTGGCTAAATTCATTACTGCTGTCGAGACATCATGATGGCCTGCCATAATTTCCCTCCCCTCTTCCTGTAAAATATCCATCTGCCCCTGCTGTCATTTTGTATTCAGTCACTGTCAGTTTAAGAAAGTGCAGATGTCACAGTGTATATTAAGCTGCATGGAACCAGAATTATTTGCTGATATTTTACCCATTTGATCTTATTATAGAAAAACACTAAAAGCTTATATTCTGGCTACTTTAATAATTCATACAGTGCACTAAAAGAACTGTACTTAGAAGAACCACGCTCAGAAAATTGTTTGACCTCTTATATATGATGGTATAATTCAGCTTATATGCATTGCAGCCTGGGAAAACCCATCACATGGTCAAATGTGGACAATTCCTACTATATATGTTTTCCAGAACTGAAAATATGTTCCTCTTTTATACGTTGTAGCATTTTAAAAGCTGACCCCAAACATGAAAAGGGAGAAAACTGCATTTAAAGATTTCATTTTGACTGCAGTGCGAGAGCATCACAGACATTGTGACAGACAGTGTCTGATGTTATTTACTGAGTTTCTTAGGTTTGGTCTGTTTTGTTTTGGCATGTAGCTATTGAGTAGCTCTATTAATCAAATCTGGACATTCAGTGTATGAGAAAAAGCACGCTTAGCTAGCAAGGCTAGCTACGTACATTCATGTCGGGTGTTTAGACAGTCTTTAGGCAGACTGACTGTTTTGTTCCCACAACATTTGTTAAAATGGCTCCTTACACAACATGTATATAGTCTACACCGGTCTGCAGACCTCAGGAGTGTGTAAGCATAGCCAAGGCGTCTCTGATTTTATTCATTTGTTTGACTTGTATTCATTATTAAATCCTTATAGTTTTAAACATACTTGACAGGATACAAACACTAATAATGGCCAAAAAAATATCCCCCAGATAGCAAGTTCGGGAAGAAAGACTATAGCCAACAAATGACGTGAAAGTCATTCATCAAATGGAAATATTCTTCATTCTCAGTTTTTTTTGTTTGTTAATTGAGCAATGCATATTCACTGCAAGTCCTCACAATGTCACAATTGTATTGCCATTTTTATTTTATTTTTAAGTCTCTGTGCATGTGTGTGTGTGTGTGTGTGTAATGTGGTGGACCAGATGACCAGCTGCTATTTTTAAAGGCTGCTATACAGACTACTGAGGTGACTCAGGCCTACTTCCCCTGTCATTGAGCATTAAGCTGAATTATCCTGCAAGCTCTCCATGTGTGCGAGTGTGTGTTTTGTACTTGCACTTTTCCAAACCCGGATACACAGCCACAGAAAAGGAAGTGATATCCAAAATCGTCTTGCATGTGCCATTAGTGCATTGTTTCTTAAATCTGACAACACTTATTTCTCAGATTATATACACTTCACGCTCAAATTGTTCTCACATTCACAAAAATGCCACATTTCCACAAGATGCTATCACACGCATAGTTTACCTTACACATACGCACTATCAAATACACTTTACATCATCATTTACGCTGCTTTCATACACACTTACATGCGCACATGGTCACACGTTACCTCTCACATTCACCTACCTCACATATACACATAAAATGCCACCACAAACTACTTAACCTCACATATACACATTAATTGGTATCATATATGCACTTCATTGCACACATTCACACTATATAACACAACACATAGTATAGAATATGTACAGCACTAATTGATATCACATACACACGTTACCTCACACATTTACAGAAAACATCATATACACAATTTACCTTACCCCTGCACACTAAACGTTATCATATAAACTACCTTACGTCTCACATAGACACCATCGCATATGCACTTTAGCTCACATGACCAAAATCTTATCACATACAAACTACACTTCACACATTTACACGACAGGCTACCATAATACTTATACTTGAGGCCGGAAGTTTACATACACTCATCATGGACATGAATGTCATGGCAATGTCAGGCTTTCAATGATTTTGTACAATACAAAAAAACTTAAGAAGTCGGTGCACAAGATCTAATTTATTTCGAGTTTTCTGAAATCTAAATTATACATTCATGGTCAAAAGTATACATACAGCACACCTAATGTTTCGCTAGATGTCCCTTAGCAAGTTTTACCTTGACCAGATGCTTTGGTAGCCATTAAGAGTTCAATTAAGTTTGTGTGTTTCCTGGAATGGACGAGACATTTCAGCGCAGTGCACATATTTTTGATACGGTTAAGGTCAGGACTTGTTTTAAATTAAATGCTAGCCTGCTTTATCCATTCCATAACCATAACACAATGAAGTGTGCTTGTACAGCAGCCTCTCAGTCCAGGGTGATATAAAACTCACTTGACTGTAGACAGTGTTCCAGCAGCTTCCACTTCATGGCAGGCCTGTGTGTTGATGGTTCCTGGGTTGTTCCTGACCATCTGAACCAATTTCCTCTCAGCTGAGGGAGGCAGTTTGGGTCTTCTTCCAAACCTTGGCAAAGTTACTCCACCTCCCATTAACGTGTACATGTAAAAAAAACCCTTTATATGTTGTACATAGAAAAGCTACCATCTGTATCAATCATGATCAACTACAGGAAGTTAAGAGGCCTTGGCTTACGCTTGTTAAAAGTCATTTTGAAACTTTTAGTAACAGTGAATTAATAATCAGTAGTAAGTAGGAGTATGTATAATTTTGAATTTTACAAACTATTCTATTTTCTTCACATATACAAACACTTTAGATCTTAGAGGCCCAAACCTGTTCCAGCATGACAGTGCACCTGTACACAAAGCGAGCTCCATGAAGACATGGTTTGTCAAGGTTGGCATGGAAGAACAAGTGTCCTGCACAGAGCTCTGACCTCAATTCAAATGAACACCTTTGGGACGAACGGGAAACTGACTGTGTACCAGACCTCCTCACCCAACACCAATGCCTGACCTCACTAACGCTCTGGTCAGCGAACGAGCACAAATCCTCTCAGCCATGCTTCAACATCTAGTTGAAAGCCTTCCTAGAAGAGTGGAGACTGTTCTAACAACAAAGGAGAAATTGTATCGCATTTACCTATTTATGAAACACACTGTGTGTACAGCTGAGATTCTCACATGCACAGCTTGAGCAGTAACGCTCTCGAAATAGACTAGAGCTCCTTCAGCACTGCAGTGCATCATGCATTCCTGATATAATGTATGTGTAGTTCCCACACAAAATGTAAAAATAGTCTCAAGGACAAAAAGCGCGTCCTTTGTCTTATTGCTACATCTGCAGCTGAAGTGAACTCGCACCAGAATATTAAGCATTAATACTCCTACAGTTACCCAGACATACGTTTATGAACAACTAAAATAAATGACTTTCATAAAAGCAAATCCTTATTGGGCTACTACGTAAAAAGGAATATTTCTCAGCTGGATTTTGTACTCAATCTATTTATTTTTTTTCTCTTTTTTCTAATAGACCAGCTAAATAATCAGTTCTAAACTAAGCGTTTTTCGTTTCGTTTGTTTGTCCTTTCTTTTTCTGTTTACCTGATTCAACACCACCAGCACTGTCCACTAAATTTCATTCCAGTCTAAAACTAGAATAGAAACTTTTAAACAACTAAAAGATAATCCACACGTTTGTGTGCTGGAATTTAAAACACTTTTAAAACAAAAAAAAAATATTTGCTCAAAATTAAAAAAAAAAAAAAAAAAAAAAAAAAAAACTGTAAGAGATACTTTCCGTGTATGTAATTATTTAAAATAGTCTTAGAATTGTGCAATTCTTTTGTTTCTGATGAGGAATCAAACTCGGAACAGTGATAGCTGTATGTACTTCTACTAAAGCTACTGAAATGTATAAAATTAATTCAAGACTGTAACTCTGAAGCAATATAGAAATAAAGAAATCACTGGCATCTACCGTAATAAGACAAACACATAAATGAGCGAATAAGCACAGACGGTGTTATCTGGTTCATAACAGTCACGCAGTGTCGAGTGCAGGACTCCATTTACGCACATGGCTTTTTTCTCTTTGGATCTGGTGACCAGTTAGAGTTTATCTCCATGTCACAGGTGCGTAATTGTTCCATGAGCCGAGTGGAAGAATGTGCTGGAGGAATGTCATGCGAGCAGACTGAGCTGTCAGTCAAAGGCCAGTCACCTTCAGCTCAGCTGGTACTTACTGATAGATGAGGGTGAATTTAAGGTCAGGAAAAGTCTTAAATAGCTGAACTATGGACATTTACAGATAAAGTGAGCGTTGCTAATATGTACGTGAGTAGTTCTCGGGAATTGCCTAATGAATCCAGATTCACTAGTCAGATATTATCCAGTATACACTTTCAGAGTGTGATCTTTCTCAAGACAAACTGGAAAGCTTAAGCTAATCACGGTTTCTGAACAAGTATATCTGTTGCCTTGAATATTAAAAAAAAAAAAATCATCAATACAGTCGATAATTCTATAAAAAAAAAAAACAATAGACTGTCCTACTTTCCACTCGTCTATGACTACAGTAGGTTGGTGTGTCCGGTACATTGGCATTTCGAAAACTTGAAAATACGAAAATTGCACAACCACATAGTTTGTTATTAAGATAAGATAAGATAAGATAAACCTTTATTAGTCCCACAAGTGGGAAATTTGCATTGCCACGGCATAAAGTGGACAGAAACAAAGAGCAGCAAAATCTAAAAACAGTAGAGTAGAATAAAGAATAAGTATTGTAGCATTAGAGAGTTTTCTTGTGGTAAGAACAAAAACAAATCCTTCAGTGTTGAAGGTGAATTGTAGGACACATTAAGAAGAAAGCTGTTTTAGGGTAAAAACTGACCTCCCATATCCCCTCTGAAGAGAGGAACAGTTACTAGCTCAGGATAGCGTGAATGAGAGCAGACAGCCATGTGATTAACAGACTACAAACCTATCGTCATAACCGTCAGTGTTGGAAACGAGCCTTTTAACAGGTTATACATTTCAGTGACTGCACATCTTGGTCTTGCACAGCAGTAAAATCTTAAGCATTTACAAGGCTACAGTTATCAACGCATCACCATCTGTTGGCCATGTGCACATTGCGCAGCTCCCATTTTCCAGCTGTTTATCTCAAAGAGGTGACTTTCACTTTAAAGGACACAACATTTATTTAGTGCACAATATACACACACAACGTTTGTGTGCATTTCCTAAAAATGCGCTACTGCACACAAAATCCTCAGCTTAGGAACCATGAATAAACTAGGAAATACAAAAACAAATAAATGACCCTTAAAGAAAAGAAAAGCAACAAATAAAAAAAAAAAAAGTTAGTCGTTACTACACAAACATTGTAATAAAACACGACACCTCGGGGCTTAAACGGCATATTTATATTTGTACAGTTCATACAATTGAACATTTCATATGAAGTTCTTGTTTCTTTGATTTATCGCACAGTAATGATCATTTTTTATATTTTTACACATATTGCTTGTAAGCTTGTTGCTGTATTTGCTTTTCTATCTCTCAAAATCTCTTAGCTAAGACCTTACTCAGACAGAAATATAAAATGAAGATCCGCATATGCGCATATGTTTGTGTGTAGAGGCGGTTTCATGGTTGCATACCTATTGCTGAACATTGTGTATTAATCTAAATGGCTTGATATAAATAAATATGAACATATAGAGGCATAGTTTTCAGATTGTATCTGGAAGTACAGGTGAAAAAAAAATTGCATAAACAAGTCTGTAAAACTCAATCCGGAAACAAGTGCAACACAAACTCCATCTTTTACTACAACATGGGCAATGTACTTCATCTGCTCTAGTAAACTGCATTAAGAGGAGCATAAAAGAAATGTCATAATGCTGTACATGACTGGACATAATTATTGGAATACATTTAAACCTGATTTAATCTGCTGCAGCTCCAAGGCCACTTTTTATGACTCTCACTACAGCAATGTTTGATACTAGTAACAGCAGGAACACTAAAGTGCACAACACGAACACTGCTCGATGTCGGCACACATGCCATAATACATGTTCTACATGTAGTTCGATGTGTAAAAAGTGTTTTTTGACACTATGTTAACCTATATAATTGCAATTAAATTTGTCTAGATGTTCTTCCTATTTAATTCTGTCTTGGATTCTGTTCATCACCTACCGTTTATAAAAAAAGAAAAAAAAAATTCCAGTTGATTCAAGATAATTATCGAACACAGCTTTTGCAACATGTATTTATTGTGAGCATAAATATAACCTAAATGGAATTGATAAATGATCATTTTATTTAAACTGGAAAAAAAAAAAAAAAAAAAAAAAAAAAGGCAAACAAAAAACATGCAGTTGTTGACACTCGGAATCCTTCTGCGCCATCAAGACTAATTGTGAGACTGGACGTTTGAGGACAGGTCAAACAGGTTATGGACGATTATTATTTCTATTTCTCCATGTAAATGAGGTATCCGAATGTAAGGTATACAGCCCCCGATTCCACACCGCACTCATTTTATGAACATGGCATCAGATTCCTTCCTTATAAAAAATGAAAGTGATAAAACAATAATATAAAAGAATAAAAAGGCATCAAGAGCATGGTCAACTTTAAATATCGAACAAACTTTCACTGTAATAACAGCATCAGTAAAAAGATTCTTCATTCGCTTTGTGTAACGGCATTCAGATAAGAACTGCAGTACCTGTTCAGGATCATATTTATGCTCACAGGTCTATAGAGCAGGTGGGTCCAAATGTACCTCAGGCTTGTGCCCAGCACACTTAGTTGTGAGAATATATGTGTGTGTGTGTGTGTGTGTGTGTGTGTGTGTGTGTGTGTGTGTGTGTGTGTGTGTGTGCCTTAATACTGGGGTTTCCAGAACATGATCTGTTTATCTTCACCTCCTGTAATGACAGTGCTGCACTGCTCATTCATCCAAATGCAAGAGACGGGACCTGAAAAAAGTTCAAACGCAGCCAAATATAGCCATGAATATATGAACGATCACTTACAGTAATTTACATTACAGACAATACACCTTGTTCACAATGTTCATTCTTGATTGTTTGAATTATTCTGTGTGTGTGTGTGTGTGTGTGTGTGTGTGTGTGTGTGTGTGTGTGTGTGTACCAGAGTGCGCAGGGATCCTGTGTGTGATCTTGCTACTAAGAAGATCCCAGATGAGCAGGTTCCCTGACTGACCTCCTGACAACACGGTACTGCCGTCCCAACAAAAACATCTACAGTCCCAAAAACATGAACATAGAAATCAATACTGCTGCTTTTCATGATGCAGAAAAGTGCCAAGTGCTTGTGTAACATGGTTTTAATTAATAGCTTCTATAAAATAAATATCAATTCATGTATGTGTGCAAGTAGAAGGATCCTCTGATACACTACAAGGCAGATACAAAAGTAACCGAAGGCAAATTTGATGCTAGTTAATGCGTGGAAAGTGTTACCGTAGCACCGTGGGCTGGAAATGAGTTAATCAAATCGGTATTTTGTAGGAGCAAAGATTAAAAATCCATCTTGACCTAGAACGCGAACCCCAACCACGGTCTGAACATCTGTTGGAACTTTTTAATTTGTGAGTGAGTGAGTGGCTAATTTAACAGGAACAACTGTACACCTGCTCATTCATGCAATTCTCCATAAGCGTGTGTGAGATGCTTTTCTACTCATCATGGTTGTAAAGAGTGGTTATTTGAGTTTCAAACCCAGGAGATCAGCAGTTTTTGAAATACTGAAAGAACCCTGCCATGTTCAAAGTAACGGAGATCACACTTTTCCCACATTCTGATGTTTGATATGAACATTGATGCTCTTGATAGGATATGATGCTCTTGACCTGTATCTGCATGATCGTATGCATTGTGCTGCTGCCACATGATTGGCTGAATGGATCATTTCATGAATGAGCAGGGGTACAGGCGTTCCTACTAAAAGCAGGAACCCCCTGATATTTACCCCAGATTTTCTGAATATTTACTCTATTCCAATTTCCAATTCATGCGATTGCCTACATAACTGAACAAGCAAATAAATAAATAAATGGATGTGTAGAAAGGTTGTTACCTCTGTTCTTCCTCTGCAAAAACTGAAGAGAGTAGTGTGCCGGTCTGTACGTCTGTAACCTTCAAATACATATCCTCACCCACACTCAGGATGTTTCGACTGTCTGAATGACACACACACACACACACACATTCAAAAATAGATTGTCAGAAATATTGTGCGTACAGACTGTTTCATACACAAACATATGCACGCGTACACAGACACACACACCAGGACTAAAGGCCACTTGGTGGATCTTTCCAGAATGACAGGTGAGCTGATGCAGGAGGGAGAAGCTGGCGAGATCCCAAACACTGAGGGTGCCCTCTTTTGTGCCTGATACCAAGAGTGTGCCAGCAGGGCTTAGAGCTATAGTGTTAACCTGTACAAAGACATAAAGACATTCCATAATTTTATACAGACCATCTTATTTAATGCATTGATTTATACCAGTGCTGTAATGATATACAGTACGGCGATACACTGTCATAAGGATATCTGAAATGCTAATACCTTTAGGTATAAGATAGACAGACAGGCACACATCATAAGCCAAAAAAAACCCAGTGTAGAAAACCTAGTCTTGATATACTACTTATTTTTTTTATTCAGAGTAAAACTATTCTCTTTTCCTAACCGTGAAAATAAAATACTAGCTTGTGCAGAAACAATTATATTCTTAAAATTCATTCAACCAATTATAAACAAATAAACATGAGTGGACACAGCAGTGAGAGCTTTAGTCTCTGGTTGAAACGGTAAAGGTTTACTCACCCCGGCCTCGTGCTCCAACTCGGCCAGCAGCAAAAACTGTGACCTCTTCTTACTGGAAATATCTGCAGCTACACACTTCCACACCTGCTCACATGCAAACACAAGCCATCAGTCCAGCAACAGGAATCATACCAGGCAATATGCAATAGAATATCTATTTTCTGTTTGCCGCACTAATATGTTGATTCAGATTATTTTATAGCGATTATAATAAATTACACAGCTACACAGTAGTGTTGGACATACATGGTTATTAGGGGTGTAACATGTATCGCTCTATCGATGCATCAACCTACGACCCCGATGCATCGACATTACATATATTGATACACGTGTTTATAATTACACACTTGTCACAGCGTTCCCAGTGTGGGATGTAAGCGTATTGCCCTTCGCCAATAGCCTTACACGAGGAAGACTTTAGCCATGCTTGTGTACTAGCGCTCTGTTCACACAGATGAGCACGAGAAATGGAGGAACAAGCCCCTCAGTTGTCTGAGCAATACCAGCAAAAATGCAGTTTTACACGCCACAGTTGATAATATATCATGGGTCATATATCATATTGGTTTTAGGAAAAATAACGGACAGCCAGAGAATACCTTTGCCGTTTGCAAAGTATGCAAGTGTGGAAATAAAGGTACTCTGGTAATGCCTCAAACTTGTCGTTCCTCCTGAAAAAGCGACATGATGCTGAAGCCAGTTGATCTAATACCAGAGAGACCCCTGCACCCGCGTCATTGTGCATGTTGGTTTTTTTTCTCAAAAATTGAATACATCCATATTTTCATTTACTTTACTGCACTTCATTTTACTTTAATGCACATTAATTTACCTTCCATGTTCTGGATGTACAAGACGATGTGCTAAGGATAAGGGTAAGATATACTAAGAAGTACTTCACCTCTGATGTTTAATGTTTGTTTTAGTAATGTTGTATAAAGTTGTAAACTTTAGTTAATATATTTGTATTTGACATTTATCAATGTTCAAAGCTGTACTTTTTTTTTTTTTTTTGCATTTGCGAGTCAATAGAAATGCAACAAGTTGTATAACTTCATTGCATACTTCAATAATGACTACAGACTATTGAACTGAATTGCACTGTATCATGTCATGTCATATCTCGAGAAATCTTGGGGTACCAAAATAATCAAATTGTGGGTTCAAATCGCATCATATTGTGATAAAATGTATGTAAAAGAATTTTGGAAAAAAAAAAAAAAAAAAACATTAATTATCATTTTTTATTTATATTTTGGACACATTTTCCTTTAGTATACAAATATGCTTTAAACAGTAACCATACACCTAACCAACGTGGCTTTTTAACCAACTGAGATGACATAATCCCTGAATAAACGATAAATTGAACTCACTTTATTCCATGTTGAAATTATGAGACATATTAGTATTATTGTTCACCTCGACACATCTTCTACAGGATGATTAGTTTTTTATTCTTTACAATTCTTTAATAAATTTATTAGCGAGTTACCTGGGCAGGTAACAGTGGTGGCTAAGATAATACAATAATATATTTACAATAAGGAGAAGGGCTATTTTATGGTTGTTAAACCTTTTTGTCCATTGTGCAACTACAAATTAAAAAAAAAAAAAAGAGGCCTAGATTTGAAAAGTGTTGTCCTGGGCACCAGGGCTACTGTTCTGTCCAGCCCTGCTTTATATCTGGTAATGTGAAATGGCATGCAAGGGTTATTTTACAATCATACATAAAGATGTCTATAGAGCTACTACAACATAACAATGAGATTTGGGTGAATTCAGACCTCTGACCTTTACAGTGGAGTCCCATGATGCCGTGTAAAGCTGGTCTTCTCTCCAGCAAACCTGACTCACTGCATCATCATGCCCCATGAGCGTGTCCTGCCTCCTGCCGTATGCTATTGAATAAAAGTACCTATTGCCAGAGAAGGAAAGGGACAAACAGGAATATATGCGAGGGGATAAAAAAAAAAAAAAAAAAAAAAAAAAAAAAGGGAGAGGGGATATTAGAGGATGCACAAATAATCAGGTAAGCTTGCCTGTAAGGAGGACATTTTCTTTTTGGATACTTACACATTATTATCCCATGAAGAACAAACCACGGTTTTATCCTCGGGTAATATCACACAAGAGGACAATGCCTAAATGGACAAAGAGAAAAAAGAAGCGTAGAGTGACTTGTTAAAGGAGATAGAATGTCTCAACATCGCTCAATTTTAAACGCAGTTCAGCATGCTTTATACTACGTTCTCAAAAACCTGGTAATGGAAAGAAAACCACCGTGCTATAAAAGTAAAACAGAAAAAAGTATGAAAAATGTATTGGAAGAGAAAAGGAAAAATGATGGAGAGGAAACTTTAAAATTAGGGTGTTTTTTTTTTTATAATTTCACGGGGCAGACGAAGTGTGAAAACAAAGTGGGGAAGCCGAAGAAGGAAATGTGTATTCCACGTACAATTAAACAAACACACGCCTATCAAATTCCAGTATGCAACTGTGAGACAGCAAGAACAGTTTGGAGGTGTTTACTGTTTGCAGAAAAAAAATATGTCCCTTAAAAGAAGTCTTGGGTAGCTTTAAACATACTGATGATAATCCGTATCTATATGCCAAAAGCATATAAAGAGGAAACGTTTGTAGGAGAGTAAAAGCAGAAGGCTGCTTTTTTTGTCCTCAGGATATTCATCATTTTCATATCGCACTTTTTGGTACAGCAGACTGGCTACAGTGTTTTGAACAACTTGTAAAAGGGCTACTATGAAGGACAGTAATAGTTTAAGTGAGAAAAGAAAAATCAAAGGCGTAGACTGCTTACCATGTTGGAAAAGGACACACTCCTCTGGAGCGCATTGCTTTCTTTAGAAAACATCTTTAAGGTAGAGTCTGTAAGAAAAAAAGGAAAAGGTAACTGCATGTAAACGCACGGTAAATAGAGAGATTGCAGATTTGAGCCTTTACCTTGAGATGTTGTGAAAATGGACACACCACTTAGAGTCACTGCAATTCCTGTCACGGGCCTGAAAGGAACAATTAGACACTGACTTCAACCCGACGAAACACACACTTGCGCACATATAATACATACACACAAACACGGACAAACATACTCTTTGTGTATCTTGTGACTGGACTGCAGGGCGAGTTTGTTCATGTTGCTCCAGGCAAGTGTCTTACTTTCCTCCGTCAGATCCTCAAACGACTCCATACTGGGAGAACCTGAATATGGACATTTGCATTAGTGCACACCTGGCTGAAATGAACCAGAGGTGCTCTTCTTGCTTCTTCTCTCACCTGGCGAGAGTTCATTGGGCGATGTGCAGAGGCTCGTCCCTGCCGAGATGTTGTGGAATCGGGGTGTGATGCGTTGAGGGTGAGGTTTGGTGAAAAGCTGTCGGGGAGTCTGACCAAACTCCAGAATCTGTGTTAGCATTGCTATCTTCTGATCTGGGTCCTCAATACTACACAAACACCAGCACACACACGGACAAACCAAAGATACGAATAAAAAAAATGATATACGGTTATAAATAACAACAACGATCTACATATGAGGGGCTAATATAAAGAATTATATAATCAACGGAAAATCAATGCTAATAATTTATTACCTGTCACAGTCGATGCCACCTTCGTATGTTAATGGGTGAAAAACTGGAAGTAAAAACGTTTACAGACAGTTAAAGAAAATGTATTCATCTCCCTTGTGTGTTTGTGTTTGTGTTTGTGTGTGTGTGTGTGTGTGTGTGTGTGTGTGTGTGTGTGTGTACCATTGTGGGCTGCAACAGCTTCGCTCCCTCTCTGTTTGTAACCAAAGATCAAATTGATCCACTCGTGCAAGTGCTCCGACACGTACTGACTCTCCAACGCAGAGCGAATCTTCTGCAGAAAGTCTTCCACATCTACACACACAGGGGGTGAGAGAGAGAACACTGTTACTGTGTTTGTTATAGTAGGATGAAACAGACCAAAATGTGCTAATATTTAAGGCTTTAAGGAACAACTGAAGATTTTAATGTATGTACAAAATGTACTGGGTGACAAACAAATTTTCCAGCTCACTGAAGTGTCACGCTAACTCCATGCTTCACAAGGCACAGAGCCTGCCGTCATCAAGGACCTACCAAATCTTTAAATATCCCGCGTGGAGTCAAGGTGAGAGGTTTCCAGGTCAAGGATACAGAGTTACTTCGAGTACTGTATTGATTTTAGATTACCTGTGGCCCAGGGAGGAAGCTCCACATCTCCTACTCGCCCACCACCCTGCCTCCGACCCAGATTTAAACCCAGCATGTTCTTCAGAAAACTGCAGTCTGTTCCATAGAACTCGGGAATCAACTGAACACACGCGCAAACACACATAAGAGCTGCTGTAAATAAAGTCAAAGATAGTGTTTGCTCATCGCCACATTCAAGCCTCTCACCTCTTTAAAGTCAGTGCCTCCCTCTAAGCAGTTCTTCCACGTATCTCCAATACTACACACAGCCAAACACTCCGAGTTAATGAACAAACAAAAATTCGTTTGTACTTCAAAGTAATGACAGAAGTGTGTTTATACATTTTAAGTACCTGTTGAACATTCGGTCTGCATGGTCATAACGGCCGTTCTGCAAACACAGCATGTGCTCTGGAGCTTCAGAGAAGAAGCAAAAACACAGAGAGAGAGACAGAGAGAGAGATGGAGGAAGAGAGTTACGTGATTTAGACTACCTGAGAACCAGGGAAAGCCTTCATCTGGTACACATCAGCAGTGTGCGAGGAAGATGAGACTCACCCACTCTCACAAGGTAGAAGAGGACGTATCCAGGAGAGGAGTAATGACTACCGTACATGAAGCGAGGTTCAGGCATGTCCTTGTAACGCTCCTGTAACAGACATTGAAACACACACACGCAGATTCCGTCAAACTGAAAAAGACTGAAGGTTTAAAAATAAAACCAACTGCTTACGTTGACACATTAAAGACATCGTTAATCCGGGAATAACAGCATAAAAAAAATTCAGCATCAATTATTTAGCAATGTCTATTTTGAAAGGGTAACAGACATTACACTAGATTTGTAAACATTTATATAAATGTAAACATTTATTTACTAGAACACATGAGAATGGAGGAGGTTGTTCACGATTCTGGGCTTTTATTATCATCAAAGTCTGAGAAGTGACATTGCTAATATAATCTTTTACTCTGACTGCACTGGTGATACGGCATTATAACAGCACAAAAAGCATTCAGAAAGTGCTGATGTGCAGTGAGATACCAGAGAGAGCTATACAGAGAGAGAAGTGTCCAGCTCCAGTACGTAGTATTGATCTTTTTCCCCAATTCCTTCTGCAGTGAAACACAAAACGTTTGGTTGTTTTTCCATTTTCTGCCCTCTAGTGGACGTTTAACGTTATGTGCAAGCGTCAAGCCGTACCTACGTCAGAACGAGTCATCTGTATTTCTGATAAAAATATTAAACTAGACATCAGAGTGGGGCAGTGGTTAGCACTGGGTTCTGGTTCTGGGGTCGAACCTGCTGGCTGCCTGGGGCTTTTCTGTGTGGAGTTTGCATGTTTTCCTTGTGTCTTCATGGGATCCTTCCGGGCGGTCCAGGTTTCTCCCACAGTACAAAGACATGCAGGTTATTTTACTCTGGCTACGCGAAACTGGGCACAGGTGTGAATGGTTGTGCATCTCTGTAGCTACGTTCACAACGTCATGCTGAAGTGACTGAAATCCAATTTTTTTTTTTTTTTTGCCTTAATGCGACACAGATCTGATCTTTTCAAATTTAAGTCACTTTCAACTGTAAAAGTAACCAAAAGGACACTAATGAAAACGCTCAGATTGGAAATCGTGTGGCTTTTTTGCCTGTACGCATGCGCTCGTGCTTTAGGTTTAACATTAAGATTTTAGAATTTTAAGCATGAGTCTTAGTGTTAAGGTTAGGGTTAGGTTAAGGGCTATGCCTTAAATCGAGTTTATTCTCTGCTATCAGTAGTATTTACTGTCACTACGGTAGCATTTTTCCTCAAGGTAGCAAGGTAACAAACTGTACCAATGATATCAGATGCTATGTAGCACACGGACGGAGCACCCGAGACTACAGCTCATGTAGCAGCTAGGGGAATGAAGTCTTTGTGCTTTTCCAGGAGTGGTGAAGTGATCAATCCCTAAAGCATTGTGGTTTGAGTAAGATTTCCTATTACAGCATCGAATGCGCCCCTGCTGTATACAGGGAGTGCAGAATTATTAGGCAAATGAGTATTTTGGCCACATCATCCTCTTCATGCATGTTGTCTTAC
>JAQQZR010000001.1:14917454-14936727 GCA_030068235.1 Notoglanidium macrostoma
CACACACACACACACACACACACACACACACACACACACACACACACACACACACACACACACACACACTCACCAGCGGTCTCAGCCCATGTCTTCTTTTGTAGATGCGCCGGACGCTGAGGAGCCCAATGTGCACCACTGAATTCTGTCCACATACACAAATGTGCACAAATAATGAACATATTGATGACCAGGCTATTAAAATAATCAACAGCTCACTAATGCTTCACTGGTAACTCACAGGGTAACCATTAAGGGGCTGGAAGTACAGGTTGTGGTCTGTGATGCAGACGTGGCCAGGGTTGGTCACCAGAGGGGTCACCATCTCAGCCTTACACTCCATATGTGGGTGCTCAGACACACTCTGAAAGCTAATTAGAAGTCATTATACAACACCAGTCAGCGTACAATGATGTATTTTGACTCCATACAGTAATCACCTCTGGACAATCAGCTGATATTTATGACCATAATGCTGACAAAGTGGTCAAGCAGCTAATTATAATTTGTTAAATATATGCAGTGTTAGGAATTGTGTGGCAACATTATAACTACCTCTATAAGCATACAGGCATTCGAAATTCCTGACTTAAGCGAGGAGCTGTGCCCGGATATTCATTCATCTGCCAGATGCTTTTATCCTAAGCAACGTGGTCGCAAAATACACTCCGTGCAAACAATCGTCTTTAAGAGCTCAACATTGGTTCTTGATCAGTTCTGAGAATTTACAATCTGCCGCTCACAACACAGTATGTGTCCTTAATGCTGACTACAGGGCCTTTAAAAGCTGCAGTGACCGAGCAAGAACTTGAGTGTAATTGCTCTGGTAAGATCAGTCAGGATCATTCAACACAAAGCATCAGTTGTGATCAGTTGTTTATACCTCAGTGGAGAATGCCTGTGTTATCAAAAAAGCAGATTTTGTTTAAAAAAAAAAAAAAAAAAAAAAAGCAAAGCTAGCAGATATTGTTCCTGAGTGGCGCAGCATAAAATCCGACAATGCCACAGCTATCAGAGGCCAGGAGTCAATGCTTTCTGGGTGGGAGGGACGGCATTAATCTCTCTCTCTCTCTCGTCAATCATAGCAGCACTAGCCAATCGTGGTTAAGCTCACGCTTGTGGAAGAGGACAGATAGCGCGTTCCTCCCTGTGTGTTACGCCGCCACGTGACACGGCATGAGCTGCAGCTCGAAAAGATATAGTTTATTTAACTTCATGTGTCTCGGAGGACACAAATGTTATGCTTCACCCTTCCTGGTTGGTCATGGAGAGTAAGAAAGTGGGTTGGAATTGGCAAGACCACAGTGGGGAGAAAATACTGATTTTAGTTTATAAAAAAACAAAGCAAATAAATAAATAAAGCAGATTTGGACTTTTTCAAAAGCAAGACTTTCTTCACTCAGCCTTTGTAAATATAACCGGAGTCTAAAATGTCTAGAGCTGTGAGCTGAGTATTAATTACACAAAGATGACTAACCTGTTCTTATCAAAAGACGTTCTTGCCAACCTGGATTGCAAGTTTGCAGTGATCTAGAAAAGTAACACACATGCAGTTATTCTTTCTGCGATTAAAAAAAAAAAATCACATGCCTCTCCATAACTTCGCGTCAGTGAGTGGACAGATGTAAGTTTGTGTGTGACTATACAAACCATGGCCGTCTGGTCCCCCAGCTTGTCCAGGCACGATGCTCTATGTAACTGCAAAAATGAAACAGACTGATGAAGCAAACACATTCACTCAGCCTCTGCCAATAATTACACCACAGAAACTGCAATGCAAACCTGCAGCAATGTCTGGACAACGTCTTCGGTTTTTGTGGGCATCTCCAGCTGGAATACGACACTTCGTTCTCCCTAGTAAGTAGGTTACCCATTGACGAACATTATACAGAGAGAAAAATCAATAGAACAAGAATCTGATACAATATGGTCACTGTCAAAACAGAAATGGACCACAAATTTATACAATATCAGAAGTGCCAAAACTTTTATCAAGAAAATCCCAGCAGACAGAGAAAAAAAAGGGCCAAGTGACTATAGCCACGCCCACTTTTTTGGCTGGGTTAAAAGACCAAGGCCCAAGAGGGTAGTCAAGTACTTCTGAATTATTCTGTCCCTTTAAATGACCGTTGTTATTTTCTAGAGCATCACAACACTATATGACCGGCTCCATAACCTCGTAACTCACTTTACAGCCTTTTAACAACGTTTTTCTCCAACTGTGTCATGAACCAACCGTATTGTTTGGATAATAAGCTCTCGTGGAAATCTCGAAAACCTTTCCGGCCATCAGTAGTCCCCATCACTAAGTCATCAAAACTGAGCCTTCTGCTGTGCAGTAGATAAATGCTCAACAGGAAGCAGCCCCAATCACTTCACTCTATTCACTTATAGACTGGCTCCATCCACTCTTTTTTCACTCTTTGTTTTTCTCTGGTTTCGCCTAGATAAAATCAGTCAGTTAAAGTGAAAGTAAGAACAACCAGAAGGAAATCTTTCACATCCTGTCTTCTTTCCCCTTCGCTTTGCTTTCCTAATAGGTGAAACTCTTTCACATTTTGTTTGATTGCCGTTTCTTTTCTTTTTTTTTTTTTTTTATATAAGTAGAAAAGCTTAGTTATGGCTATGGCAAGCTGTCAAAATGATACACAGCATGACTAGATTTTTGGCACCTCTGCAATACACAGATATGTTCAAATCCATTCGTATGAACGTATGCTCTTACCCTTTCATATTTGTACGGAGCAACAACGTTCCCCACTTTAATAAGCAAAACCTGATAAACCAAAAACACAGGGTTAGAAACCAGAGTGAAACAGGGAGCAGGGACACACTGATTATTCTGTACGTACCCACGGAAACGCATGCTCACCTGCTTGGCTTCTATAATAACAGCTGCGGGCTTGGTTCTGCCGCAGAATAAGGAAATGAAAGAAGAAGAAGTAGAAGAAAAACCCAGTTAAATATGGATGCAACTGAAAGACCAGATCCTAACTTTGCATCACTTCTATTTGAACTCTAAAGTGCATTACAAGCATGGATCTAATTTAAGTGCTTTTGAGGCTCTTTATCTTTATCAACCGCAAATGTGCAGTTAAATATCTCACTCTTTAAAAGGGTTGGACTCATTCTCCGCCACCGCTTCTATCCGCTTGCAGTCTCGCAGTGGGATCTGTTGGGGGGAAGAAGAAAAAAAAAAAAGAGAGAGAGAGAGCGAGAGAGAATCCGTCAGCATATTTCCCTCGGGTTGATATACGAGTATGAGATGACAAAGTTTTGAAGAGGACGCTACCTTTAAAATAGGCTCGACTGTCTCATCTGGCTCAAAAATGACTGATTTGGAACAGATCTTTAATGAGCCTCGAACAGTTCTGTAACCAGACAAAGAGACACAGAAATGACTCAGTAAAACAAAAACTTTTTTTGATTTAAATTTGATGCAGCTATAAATTAGAGGTGAAACTATGTGTGTACCCGAAGTGGGCGTGGCCTAAACATCACGTGGAACAACAGGCTATTCACAAACACACTAAATTTCTACTCAAACAGTTTGAACAGATTAGCAGTAGCAGGTCTGCTTGGGTGCGGGACTGGTTGATTGTGCTCATCCTATTTCCCAGCTGTTTGTAACACAATCATTACTCACTCATCATTTATTCAGGCCGCTTTTGGTCATCACTTATCACAAACTGGTGTCACATGGTTGATATTTAGTGAAATGAGGCTGTGCAACTTTTAAAAATTCTCGCTGACTGCGAACATCTTTGACTGACCTACGAAGGGGATTGTTCAGCGTAGTGAACAGGGGTTTATCAGAAATACAGATTAGCTGATTTTCACCAAGTTCAAGAAAAACTGAAAAGTTTTTATTTCCTTCTTGATCTTACCCAGGAAGGACGGTAAAACCGGTCAGTCTGCCCGAAGACTACCCTTGCTAGTTAAAGTGTGTTTTTCCTCACACAGTAAGTTTCACGCTTCGATCGAGTCGCCGGATGCACACAGCGAAACAATCAAATGCTCGGCATCAAAGTGTCTGCAAACGCTCCTGCTCCATCACATCGTCAAAACAAAGAAAAGAGTCTTATAAATCTGCTGGGACAGGGACTTCAAAACGTCCAAAGGAACAGTACAGTGTCGTGTTAAATTTTGGAAAAACAGAGGCAATGTTTGAGGCAAACGTGGTGGGGTTTTTTTTTTTTTTTTTTGAGCTTTTAAATTTGAACTTTTGCTTTTTTGCGTAAACATTCCAAATGGTTCTGCTTAAACTGTAATCCATCATCCCTGTTTGTTCCCTGAGAACTTCCTCCATTTGTGCGTGTTCGCAAAAATGTTCGCAGCAAATTTACAGCCGGTGAAAAATCGCCTGCCTTTGTTTGCTAATTTGACAGCACCTCAGGATACAGATCAGATACATACAGCAGACACAAAGGCTAGAGCGATTAAGGTGGATCATTCTCATGATCAACATACAACATATTAGAACTTGTAGGCTATATCTTATGACATGCTAAATTAAATGCAAATGAAATCAATAAACAGTGATGCTCCAACACGATGCTGTCGCTTAGTAGAGTTTACACTTTTTTTTTGCTGGTTACCAGATTTTAAAATGCTCTAACTTTGCTCGTGATTGAGATACAATGAAGTCCAAAAGTCTGAAGCCGTTAGTGCAAAAACTATCATGTAGTCTGATCCGGGCATAAGTCACTAATTTCAGTTCAAGAGGAAAACTTGTTTTGGTCAACATGTCAAAATTTGACCAAGGTCTTTTCCAGATCATCTCATCTCAGCTTTCCTTAACAGTCTAGCATGGTATCTTCATATCAATGCATGGTCTAGTCAAGTGGCTTTTATTGTCATTTCAGCCGTATACAGATGATACAGCACATAGTGAAACGAGACGACGTTTCTCCAGGACTGAGGTGCTACATATAGGACAACACAGAATTACAAAAGTGCAACAGAAGACAACATAAAGTGCATGTGTACAAACTGGTCAAACTTCTTAGCAAGCTCACCTGTTTGGATGTGCAGTCACCCAATATGCAGTGTGCTGTTCAAAATAATATTCCTCCAGGTCCAGCAACAGCAGCGAAAACCTGAGAAAGACAGAACACCCTTTCATTTTTCCATTTCATCCTGCATGGTTTCAAGTTCTAATCACTCCAGTGAAACTTGAATGCCATGCCAGGAAAACTCAGTCAACAGAACTGAAACGACTGAGACAGGGCTGTGAATAAAGAACACTGCTGGAACTTTCAACAAAAGAGTCTTTCAAATGAGATTGACAAAAAGTTAAAACGTAAGGATTAATAAGCAACCGTTCATGTGACTGCTTTTTCCAGGGAACTTCCGGCAACAACATCAAAACAATAACGTCTGTCACGCTAAAGAGGATTTTCTGCTTTAGTCGTGACGTGTATTAGGATAAATATGCGCCTTAATTGAATAAAGAGAGAGAGAGAGAGAGAAGAAAAAGACACTTTCGGCCTGTAGACACGTGATGCAGCGAGCTTGTGTTGTTGCACGAGCCTAAACACAGACGGACAGAGCTGTATAGAGAGTGGAGAGTGAGATACCTCTCTTTGCAGCGCTCCTTCTTCCTGATGAACGCCATGGTGCACCGCGGGACTCTCAGGGCTCACAGAGAGAGACCCTCAGCTCAGACACTGACGCTGATACTGACACAACCCCCCGGAAACTAGCTACAGCTCATTCCTGACGAGTACTGCACCTCTGCGAAAGAACAATACTCTAGCTCGTTTTCGTTCTCTCGCTCTCTCTCTGGTTGTTGGTGCGCATGTCAGTGTGACCAAGAGTCGACCCCAAAAAGAGTCGATTCTCCGATTCAAGGCATTTTGGAACAGAGAGTCGACTCCGACACTTTGGAGTCAATTCCTCAAGATGAAATTGGCCTACATGAGCTGGGTATGTGTTTTAATTTTTCAACTTTTAATTCTTAATAAAATTACATCAATTCGTTTCAAACAGCGTTGTAACACAAGTGAAGAAAGCTTATAACTGATATTATTACATTCAAAAACAAAATGAGATTGTTATTCAACTTTATTATTTAAAAGGATCGAGTAGATCCTCCACTCCCGAATTTTTTTTTTCTTGTTCTTTTTTGTATTGGCTGTGTTTTAGTTTTTGTCATTGAGAATCCGAACAATTATTGTGTAAAATCTGAATCGACTCAATCCACCACTGACACTTTGAATCAGATTCTGGCTCGATTCCAAAGTCTCTGCACACGGGCTAGGGGTGGACCGTTTGATTCATTTTATTGAACCGAACCTTTGGAACAATTCGAGAAACTGAACCGGGTATGTTCTTGAGAGTTCCTATTAGTCCACACTTTCTTGCTGTTTGTTAATGATTATTAGCCCATTGTTGTGCGCACTGCATAGGGGTACCAACGGTTTCCGACCAAATGCATGCAACTGACTAGGAGTAGCTGAACTGGAAAAACGAACGACTCAGTTGAGCTGGTGAGCCGGTACGAATGACTCACTAAGAAGAGTCGTTCAAAAAGAACGAATCGTTCGCGTCCTGCACGCCGCTAACCCTGGCGCGCACGCGCAAACACGCGAGCTCATAACACCCGGCTTGTCAAAGTCTGGCTCTGTCCATGTTTATTTATTTCTCTAGCTGTAATAGTGAGTTTCATTTGGACGTGATGAATATGATTCTCTTCACCATTAAACAAGGTGAAGGTCACCATTATCATCTTACAGATTAACAGGCTCCATCACCCAATTAAAGCGCGTGGTCGTTGCAAAAGTCGTCACGTCACATGACTCAGTCACGCGTCCATATATAGACGAACTCCACTGATTGGTTGTTGGACATACAGGTAGCCAATTAGAATCAAGCTTTGCTCAGCTGCATGTCACATGGACTAGTTGTAACGACAACAGGGCACAAAAATAAGATTTTATTCATGATATTTTAATGCATCCGGACATGTTTAAAGGCAAAAATAAATCAGAGCTTGTATTTTAACAATACTGATATTTCTGTGCCTAGAAAACTTGGGTCTGAAGAGGTCAAGAGTGAAATGTGGAACTGGTTCAAGCTGAAGTGACGCAGAACTGGAGGTGGAATAAAAACACAGTAAGCGCGAGATGAGGAAATCAGTTTGGTGACGGAGTGACAGCATGAACCAACAGCTAAAGTGTGTCGCGTGTTTCTCACTCTTCTTCCAAATCATTTCCTTTGCTGTCGTTTTAAAAGGACACCAACTAAACGACAGTCCTATAATAGGTAAGGTGAGCGGTGTTGACGTGCTTTGGTTGTCTTTAATCCTGCAGCACTAATCTGTGGTGCCTTGTTTTCTCCGTGAAGGTGTTCTAGCACAGGAGGTGTACTCTCCTTCCCCTGGGAAAGGCTCCTTCATTGCGGCTTCCTATGTCAAGTTCCTGGAGTCAGGTGGCGCGCGAGCCGTCCCTGTGATGTAAGTTGAAAAGTGCTAAACACTGTGCTAAAAATAGTGCGCTTTTATCAAGCATTGTTGTGATTGTTTTCCGTGTTTGGGTAAAACATGTATTTGAATTTAATCAAACATGCAGCAAAAAAAATGGATGATGTAAAGTAAAAATGATTAAAAAAAAAAATTATAATAATTAAATTCAATCTTTCTAAATTTTGAAAAATACTACAACAGCAGTAATGAACTTTTTTCCCCCCTCTCTCTTTGTAAATTTTTTTTTGTCTGGAAAAAATGGTCTTTTACATAGTGTTGCTTTCTTATCTGACAAACATTTCTCAAATACAAATTTTTTTTTTTTTTTTTGGAAAAGTAAATCTAAAATGTTTTTTTACTGACTCAATAATGCAGAATTCATAAAGTAAACATCTATTAAAACATAGGGTACTGTACATTAAGACTACATTATGCTTAAAATGAAGCATGGTGCTACTTTAAACTTCAAATAAGTTCAGTTTTACAGCTTAACATGAGTAAGCATGAGCTGATGAGTATTTACTGCTGTGTGTGTGTGTGTGTGTGTGTGTGTGTGTGTGTGTACATGTGTACAAACAAGGGTTTCAAAAAGTGCTTGGACCCCCAAAAATACTACTAATAAATAAAAAAAATAATGTTACTTCATATTACTTAAACATGACAAAGTGGATTGACAGGAAAATACCATTTGACTTTTTTTCTACTTGGCTTTTATCAGCCTCAGATTAGAAGATCTTTCTTTCTTTCAGGGTTTCACTGTGTGCCAGGTCAGATAGGAATGTTGCCGCATGTTTCACTTTCTTTCTTATAAATTCTTTGTCCAATTTGTTGTAACTTATTGAGTAACTTATTAACTCTATTCTTTATGGACTGAAAAATACTAAAATACAGAATAGCCAGTATATAACTGGTATTATTGAATGCAATCAGTGGGGATCTGCACGTAAACCAGTACTAACGTAAAGCCGAGATCCGTAATGTTCTCTTCATGTGCGCAGGATTAATAAGACTGAAGAGGAATACTCCACACTCTTCAGATCGATAAATGGGTGAGTGACTGAACCCCTAGAAATAATCCCTATTCACCATCATAACTTGGAAAGATCCTTATTTGTTTTTGGGGTTTTTTTTTCCTGTAGAATCCTTTTCCCTGGTGGCAGTGCCAACATTTTTTCATCTGGGTACGCCAGAGCAGCAGGCATATTCTACAAACTTGCACTGGAGGTAAGATCCACCATATCTGTGCAGCATGGCGTTCACATCATATTTGGAACATAATAGTGTTGATTAGTGTGAACGTAGCTGTCTCGATCAGATGTAATTACAGAGGACAGTTCAATGTTCGTGAGTCACGAGACTGTGGCTCCTCAGTGTGAGAAACCACAGAGTCAAGAGCCCTGAAAGCAAAAAAACATCTGATTATGGAGAAAAAAGAGCTGAGTAATTTGTCAGTCTAACATTAAGCAGAACTGAAACGTTGATATTTGTGTGTTGATAGGCCAATTCAAAAGGAGATTATTTTCCTGTGTGGGGGACATGCTTGGGCTTTGAGCAGCTCGCACTGCTGACTAGTGGAAAGTCCCTGCTGTCCCATACTAATACCACTGGTGTTGCTCTACCACTCAATTTTACCAAAGGTGAGTTATTAAAAAGTAAGTCTGCATCAATTTTTCATTGTTATCTACAGTTAAATAACAGCCTTAAAATTGTAAAAAGGTGGAAGGTGCAAAATGTCTGTCTAATTGTTAATCTGATTTGGCTAATCTACTCCAAACTATGAGTAGTTCTTGTGGCATCTTATCGTACCTAAGGCTGCAAAATTACATTGTTTGATTGATTGTCATCTTGGCCTTTGAAGTACCGCTCTAGCTGAATATGCAAAGGAACCCATTAAAAAACACACCGTGATGGATCGAAGACGTTTCGGGTATGTTTTCTCTCGGCATCGGTATGAAAAAGATTGGAGAGATGATCACAGAACCACATGACCCGGTTCAGCAGTTTGTACCGCCCTGCTGGAAGTAATGATTAGCCAAAAAGAGGAGAGTACAGAGTACAAGCAGTAAGACTCTAAACAGGTAACCGCTTTATGAGAGTCGGTTTACAACAACGTGGCATGTTGGTTAATGCGACAACGCTGTTGGATTGGTCAGAAAGCGATTGGTCAGCAGTTCTGACTGCAAAGCAAAGCACAGGTTTATATTGATGTGCTCGTTGTAACATAGTAACAAATCCTGCACCGGACCTTGTATGGTGGATGCTCCATATCATCTATGGCTAATGATGATAATATAAACAATTATAAAGCAAAGAAAAACAATTGTTGAAATGGCGAAGCTGTCTATAAAGAGATGTTAAATGACATATTTATGGAAGGAGAAACATGACATGGTGCATATTTTTGTCTTCTTGATTTAAGGTGCAGGTGCAGTTTACGCTCACTCTGCCAGCTGTCCGTTCTGCGTGTGCACTGAATCGAGCCGAACAGCACTATTCCAGCCGATCATAGGACGGGGGGATGTGGGAAGTGGGGTGGTGTTGGCTGCGTTCCAAACAGAAGCTTGCTGCCTTTCTAGTGTAGTTTTTTGATCGATAGCGGCGTCTAGGAACACTCGTTTCGAACGACCTTTTAAGACGGCATTTGCGCTATTCATAATTAAACTATTAGCTAGTTGGTTAACAGATCGGCGCTTTTGTAACAGCAGAGCTTCTGAAGGAGCATTGAAGGGAGGTGTATGTGTGTTTGGCTGTTGAGTTCAAATATCAACAGCCTTTCTCCGGAATGGATGACTGCCCATTTAAAGAGAGCAGAACAACATTTCATGTAACTAAAAGTTTAAAACAATGGCACGTCGGTCAACAAGAAATTAATAATGGTTGGTGACAAACTACTGCAGTATAAGTGGAATAAAACACACAGGGGCATGCTGTTGTAACAATGTGGTAACAACCCTCTGCTTCGCCCCATTATTTATGTTCAATCCACATGCCCCATTTTCAATTCCTTACTCATCTGTGATTTAGAGTCAAAGGACAGCCGAATGTTCAAGGACTTCCCAGTGGACCTGATGACATCACTGGCAAAAGAGCCACTCACCGAGAACTCGCATCAGTGGAGTCTCTCTACTGAGGTATTACACTGCTTGTGATAATGTTGCTCTGGGGGGGAATACTGGGGTTGGGAATATTGTTAACAAAAATAAAAATGGCCACTAGAGTGTTGGTTTACCTCTGCGACAGAAATTCTACAGAAATGAGAAGCTGTACAAGTTCTACCGAAGTCTGAGCACAAACACAGACGGACAAACGGAGTTCGTGTCCACAATGGAAGGTGAGAATGCGTGCGATTTGTTCATTCCTCTACCGTGATTTATTTGACCACCGAATTCGCAATGACTCTTTATTCTCCTGTCACACTTGCACAGCATATGATGTCCCGATTTATGGAACCCAGTGGCACCCCGAGAAAAACGCATTCGAGTGGACTCACGTGTACATCCCACACTCGGCCATGGCGATCAGGACCACTTCCTATATGGCTCAATTTTTTGTCAATGAAGGTATGAAAAGATTTCAAGTACATCATAGATCATTTTAAAGGTATTCTGCCTGAATACTATAAATCACGTCTGTTTAACTGTTCAAACTGTACATACTCGCAGTAAGAGAACTCTTCTAATCTTTCCTGCAGCCAGAAAAAGTCTTCATCAGTTTCCCAGCCAGAAGGAGGAGCAGAAAGCGTTAATCTATAACTACCAGCCCACCTACACTGGAGAAAAGTCTTCATTTGAGCAAATATATTATTTTGATTAGGTTTTTTTTTTTTTCCTTCCTATTATTATTTAGTGTTTTAATTGTGTGACCCACATAAGCAGTGGTGTATTCACAGCATCTTGAACATAATGTGAATGTTTGTTGGCAAATTCATGTATTCATTGTTTTGAATGAGAATATTTTAAACAGGGGTTTAAACCTATTACCCAGCTACCACAGGTATGATTATCATGCTCTTCCACATGCTTTGCTCCCAGGAGCCCTTTGTGCTGTTTTCATGCTGAATTTAAAACTTGGCCACAGCAACAGGCAAACCTAAATCTAGGTCAAGTCCAAGTAAGCAACATTATATTAGTGATATTAAATCATAACTAAAATCAACACTGCTGAAAGTAGTATATAAACTGATAACGAAACCTGCATTAGACGTCATCAGTTGTGTGCAATTAGATTTGTTTAATTAAAAAAAAAAAATAGACTAACAAAATTGTTTACAAAAGTAAACAACAGTTCTTAATTGAACCTAGTGGCTATGTGGGAAAAAGATTTTCAGTGTAGCGCACTTATTTCTTCTTTACTGATCGTCAGTGATTTGTGTGACAGTAAAATGTCGGCTTCGGTATTAAAGAATTCTATTCACGTGCTTTCTATACGACCCTTAATTTCCCATATTGAAAGGATCATGTCCTGATCAAACCTTAGTCTTGATTTCAGCCATCTGGAGTTTGACGTCACAACACGGTTGAATTGCCTGGATCTAATATGTAATAAAAATATTTCATCAAGACTCAAATTACACGTTTTATTTAATAAAAAAATAATGCTTGTTTCGGCTTTACATTGCATGACTAGTGAATTTTTACAGACCTGACAAGTGTAGGTATAAGGCACATGATTATAAATGACCGAAAGGTGTGTAATATCATCTCTCCCCACACAAACACATTTATTACATGTAGTGCAAAGTCACAATTTCTGTATAATGAATATTTTTGACCTCATGAGTGGCATTTTCTAATACATTCACCATCCGGTTTATTAAGAACGCCTGTACATTCATGTAGCAGCAGCAGCACAATTCATAAGCCCATGCGGACAAATTTGATGTTCATTTCAGAAGAACACATCAGGTTCCGCTCCTGTAAACCAAGAACAAGAATCTGAGGCTATCACGGGCGCAGACTCACCCAAACTGGACAGCTGATGGTTGGACAACGTCCAAAGGATGGCTGATGATCGCCTCAGATTCCTGTTCTTAGCTGACCGGAGTAGAACCTGATGTGGTCTTCTGCTGTTATATCCCATCCTTCTCAATGTTCCATGTTTTGTGCATGCTGAGGTGCTAATTTGAGTTACTATAGCCTTCATGGTAGCTCGAATCAACCTTGTCATTTCCCTCTGACCCTCTCTCATCAAGGCATTTCTACCCACAGAACTGTCACTCACTCCATGTTTTTTTGTAAACTGTGTGTGTGTGTAAACTCTAGAGACTGTGATATCAGCACTTTCTGAAATACTCAAACCAGTCCATGCCACGGTTAACGTCCCAGAGATCACACTTTTTCGACATTCTGATGTTTGATGTGAACGTTAACTCAAGCTCTTGTCCTGTATCTGCATGATTCTACGCACTGTGCTGGTGCCACGTGATCGCTCGGTTAGATGTACAGACGCTCCTTATTAAGTGGACGGTGAGCGTGTGTTCAAGTAAACTTACAACAGTATGCAGCATTTGCACGTTCAGCGGTCTACATTCTCCTACTGCGTAACACTTCACTTTGGTCCATTTCCTTGACCTCTTTAATTCAGAGCTACACTATTTCTCTCAATCGTAAATCACAATTTTATGCACGTGCTAACTGGTCATGCATATCCCAAGATTTGCTAAACGTGAAGCAGCTGTAACCTAGCTACCTTTTCTTCCTCTTGACTCAAAACCCAGAACACCAGAAGGACAACATTCATTACCCATGTTCTTCAAAAATCACAATTAAATTACTCTATTAATAACACAGCATATACTCATGTGGCATTTTCTAGTTCAGTACCAGAGATCAGCCGGAGGTCAGGGTTGGCTTGTGGCTGAAATTGGCTGAGGCGTCACAGTAAGTCTTTGCAGGCGATTTAAAGCTTCATATGGGGGACAGGGTGTGCCTCTGTGATTGGCTGAGTTCCGGGTGCCAGACGTCTACAATGAGGATGAGCCTGAAGCTGTCCGCGTCCTGCCACACTTCGTGCTCAAACGAATCATCAAATATCAACACCTTGCCCTCTTCCCACTCTCTGCAACACACATGCACAGGTATGTCCGTGAACGTTAGAGAAAGTTGCAAAATGAACACTACCGTTCTGTTGCTATAGCAATGCTGAGACTTCTATTTCGTGTTTCTCCTGGCTTGTTCGCTGGTAACTGACCGCGTCTGGTTGGTGCAGCGGATCCGGCAGCCTCTGGGGGGGATGACGAGACCCAGGTGCATGCGCAGACGGCAGTTAGTGGGTCCAGTGTGAGGCCACACGTGCGTACCAGGCTGCATCACTGAAAACTTGACCTGAAGTTGAAAGAAAGTGGTAGAATGTTGAGCATCAAATATATTCACTCAGTGCATGAATTTTGGATTTGTGGCTGCAGCTGCATGTATACACACACGGCACATCTTTAGATTTTATACTGTAATATTAACCTTTTTCTCTATATAACCATTTTCCACATAATTTAAACGTGTCCAGTGGGTTAATTACAAGGCTTTTAATTACTATTTAATTAGTTGCTGTTAGCATTTAAATAAAACCTATAGAGTTTAGTATAGTCTTTCCCTCACTAGCCTTTTTTCTTTCCCTCTCGAAGAATCATTACAGAAATAAATAAATAGACAAGAGACTCCCACATGGCAAAAACTGACAGTTATAGTTATAGACATATTTATATATTAAATTTAAAGGTGCCATGTGTAAGAATTTTGTTTAAAACACTCAGGAAGTAACTATCATCATCCACAGAAATGACGAAATAACAGTTTTGACATTATGTCAAAGACGTCTATGTATTATGTCTAGTGGCAGTTACTGAAGTCAGCGTGATAAGAGCCATGTAGAGAGAAAAATCGCCTCATCTCCCGTCATGCCAATGAACAGTGCAGTAGAATAGACTGTGAGGCACTTTAAAAAAGGTAAAACGTTTAAAGAATCAGTTTGGAGATTAGCAGCGCTGGCTAGGGACGGTGCATTTCCTTGTTTCTTATAATGTTGTAGCCACCTCAACTTTCTTGTGATATACTGCCCCCTACCTGTTTGATATGTGGAGTACTTCGACATGTGGCTAGTTCTTACATATAGCACCTTTAAAGCACTATAATTCATTCTTTATTGACAAAGACAACAAACGCTGAACCGCACGGAGTATTTGAGAATAAGCACTAATGCTCAGCGCATTACAATAGATGAGAATGACGGAGCTCTACCTGGCCCCTCTTGCAGGTGGTGGTCTCTTTAAAGCGTTCCATTAAAGCACAGGTTTTGGGAACATGCTGACATAAAGAACCAACTTTCCGTCCTGAAAGATAAGAAGTGTGTTGTTTTTTTTATATTATATATATTATATATGTATATGTATGTATATGTCATGCGTGTCACCATGATGGCACCGAATATTTCAGCTCATTAATAAGTATTGATGTGATGAGTGTTTTACCCTGTTGCCAGAGTGTAAACTGGCCCCAGTTTCCCGTCTCTCTGAGATTTTCATCTTCTGGTAAGAAGAGCCCACGGTCAGTGTCCAACACGGCTAACGCTTCCTCTCTAATGGTCATCCAATTCCGCTCCAGCGT
This sequence comes from Notoglanidium macrostoma, assembly GCA_030068235.1. Taxonomy (NCBI): domain Eukaryota; kingdom Metazoa; phylum Chordata; class Actinopteri; order Siluriformes; family Auchenoglanididae; genus Notoglanidium; species Notoglanidium macrostoma. The sequence goes on from JAQQZR010000001.1 coordinate 14,932,518, forward strand.
CTGCACAAACACACAATTGAGAGAAATAAATGACATGGATTTACATGGGATATGATTATATACGTTTTGATCAATAGTGACTAGAACAGTCAAATAAAAGCGACCGTCACATATTAGAAGCCTGGCGACAAGAAAATTTTTACATTACAGTTTTGAATATGCAAAAAAAAAATAATAATAAAAATTGTACAAATGCAAAGCCTCCATTTTTTTTTAAACCCTTTCAGTGCAGGCAAATTACTTGTCAAGTAAAAAGCAATTGGAAGTGTCTATATAAATAAGAAAGAAAGACAGAAAATCAAAAGGTAATCAAAATAAAGTTTTGATTAGTCAAACAAACGTAATCAAAATTCTGACGAATTTGCTTAGTACGATGATGTGGGGTGACAACCTTGAACAAGCTCAATCTGAAAAATGTTTATGCTTCCTGTATTTTCAAAAAATAACTTCCGGTCAGTAATAATGACTGATACAGGATTGCTACAGCTGGTAGCTTCTCTGTGCATACCATAAAAAGCGTTTCTTTGATAAGTACAAGTTAATGGGAGGTGGAGCAACTTTGCCAAGGACTGGACGACCCAAACGGTCACCCTCAGCTGAGAAGAAGTTGGTTCAGGAACCCAGGAACCATCAATACACAGACCGGAAGCTGCTGGAACACGGTCTACAGTCAAGTGAGTTTTAGATCACCCTGGACTGAGAGGCTGCTGTGCAAGAAAGAAACCTCTGCTGCAAAATCTACACCTTCAAGCTCAAATAAAGTTACACTTTTCTATTATAGATAGTATGTTGTACAATCAATCATTCTTCCCCAGAAAATGAACAGTTCAAAGAAACCACTGAAAGCCAAACATTGCCATGATATTCATGTTCAGGATGACTGTATAAATAATAAATAAATAAGCAGACCAAAAAAAAAAATAAAAAACCCCTCATGCTGCATATGTAGACATTCACAAGTTATCAACCCACACGCTCACACACACACACGCACAGACACGCGCACAGTACCCGAACAAGGTCAGTGTATCCAGTTTCTTTGGCCGTCCACCACGGTTGAGCTCGCAGTCCTGGCACATTATACAGTGACCGCTGCCACACGGAGGCAAAATGGCCACGCCGGTAGCCGACTTCGTACCACTCGTGAGCCTGCTGCAGAAATGCACACACAAAATCAGCATTAAAATCATTTGCAGGATTTAAATCAAATAACTGATGTGAGCATCCTCCTTTTTGGTGGCAACTTACAGTCGGGTCTCCCACTCTTTGCAGCGCATCCCCAAGGTGAAAATAGAATCGTCCATCATCGGTTCCTGGTGCTCCAGATTCCAAACCCTCCTGAACACACAAACACACACAAACTCACACACAAACACGAATGACCGTGCATGTACGCGTGTTTATATATCACTATAGGTTTTACCTTTAGGTAAGGTATGCTTTCTGCGATCATATTTTCAGATTTTAGGATGAACCCATAATGCACTTTGGCGAATCCATCTCTGGGAGCCACAGCCAAAACCTGGAAGAGAAACAACACGGCGGAAATCATATATTTTCATAATTTGAGTTGCGGCTTGTCCCCGTTTTAGTGTTCACGGACTAAAGCAAAAGCAATCATTCCATTTACTCGCTTATCCGTCACATCCTAGTCATGTCAAAAACATTACCTCCTCGTAGACCTGTTTTGCACCCTTGTTATCACCAATCAGAAGATGAGCCACCCCTAGATCATTCTTCAGCGTGATGTCCTCTGGGAAAATCTGCACAAGCCTTTCCAATGTAGCCAAAGAGCCCTTTGTACGTCCTGTTCAACAATAATCGTTTAGAACGGACGTCGAGATGCTCACGTGATGAGGCGTCAGGGAGCACATGCACTTACCCAGGAACTGCTGTCTGTCGGCACGCCTCTTCAATGAGGTTTTGATGAGATCTGCAGGAGCATCTGGGAGCTCTGCTGCCTCCCTGTAAGTGTTCACAGCCTTCAGGAGCATCTCATTACTACGCAATTTCTCAGCCATATCGTCCTCAGCCTGGAAAACCACAAATGACAAACTGGTCAGAACCTTCTTCTAACATCTATTCTGTCCTATGCTTGCTGCAAGGAAAGCTGATGTGTATTTTTATCCAAACCTGGTACCTGAGCTTTGCCATAGCGACTCCTGGGACTCTCAGGATATTTCTGCACGAGAGCCTCAAAGGCATGCAGAGCTTCTTCAGCTTTACCCTAAACATCCAAACCAAACACTTAACGAAAACCAACCCACTATTCTATTGGCTTTATAATTCTTAATCGAGAAGCATGCGCAATGCCTACCTTTTTACGCAGTTTTTCAGCAGCATTGATTTCTGACTTTAATGTTTTGTCAAATTTATTGAGCAGGTTCGGCTTTTTCTTCTTAACTGTGAAAAGTCCAAAAGCAGATACTCAGGCTTCACTCAAGCCAACTGTGAAATTCCCGCCCACAAAGCATTTTTATGTGTTCAGAAGATATTTTGGCAGACTAAAATCACTCACCTTCCGTTTCTGGTGTAATCCCTGGTGGAGATTCCTGTTCAGACAGAGGATCTGAAGTAATCTGAGGTTTGGATGTTTCGGTAATAGTCGCTGGTGTCGAGTCACTTGCCACTTCAGGTACCGCTGTAGGTTCAGGCTCGAGCTTAATCTCTGGAGGCTTATTTTCAGGTGTATCTTCTGGTGTAGCTCCTAAAGAAGTCCATAACAATGGCATTTTACTCCAGCAAATATATTTGAAAAACAAATTATAATAATAATAATAAGAAGAATATTTGAAAAGCATTGTATTAATCATTTAATGCGAGCATAAATAAACCTGCCTTTATTCTCATCAGCTAGAATATCTGCAACTAACACATTGGAAGACAGAAAAACAAGAGTGAATACATTAAATAACCAACGCCATAATATTTAATGGAAGATAAATGAGGGTTTTTTTTTCTTCAAGGCAACCTACTCTCATTTTCTAGCTGTTTATAGTATGACTCTTCACTTTTGTATCTTTCTGATGCAGACAGCTCTTGAATAAAAAAATAAAAAAGGGAGCACAAATCAAACTTTGTATGTCGTTCCCATGACCATACGGATAAGGAGACCAGCATATCAAAAAACATACATTTAAAATTACCTAGCGTTTTCTCCGGTAAAGCCTCTACAACTAATTCTGAAACACACAACAATTTATTAAATTGAATGATGGTCAATAACACTTCTTAAACAGCCTACTGCAGCAACAACAACAACAACAACGCCATTAACGTACAATTAAATTGTTAAATACTATTAAGCAGAAAACTGTACATGCCTACTGATTCACAGGAAAATCATAGGAATCTCACCTCCAGTGCTGTCAATGCTTTCTTGTGAATCTGGGGGAAAAACCAGAGTGGTAGTTAACGACAGCGGAAGACAGATACTGGGTAAATATCATGATAATCATTCACTCTATTGCTACTATCAGTATTTTGCCATATCCTCAGCCAGCCCATATTCAATAATCACATCATTTAAACTTATATTGTAATACATTACCATAAACTGAAATGTTAACTGCCCATGAAGGGGCAAAAATAACAACAGAAAATATTACTAACCAAAAGGTTGAAATGATGATAGTGCAGGATCCTTGGCTGGAAAAGAAAGAAAAGTTCTACAATTAAAATCACCCAATATACATTTTCAACATATACACTGCCTGTGCAAAAAAAAAAAGGTCACCACCTGGATTTCACAAAGCAAATAGATAAGAGCCTCCCATTGGATAATTACTGCATGGATGATTATATTTCAGCTGGCAACAAGATATTTAACCCTGACTGATGCAGTGAGTAGCTTCTCATTTCTTAAACAACCATGTCAGAAGACACATCCTGTAGTCGTGGAAATGATGTTAATCTGTTCAGAAGGGTCAAATTATTGGCATGCATTAATCCAAGAAAACATCTAAGGAGATTGCTGAAACTACTAAAATTGGTTTAAGAACTGTCCAATGAATTATTAAACACTGGAAGGAGAGTGGAGAACCATCATCTTCACGGAAGAAATGTGGTCGGAAAAAAATCTTGAATGATCGTGATCGGCGATCACTGGAACGTTTGGTGAATTCAAATTGTACAAAATCAACAGCTGAACTCACGGCTATGTTCAACAGTGACAGTAAGAGCATTTCCACACGCACAATGCGAAGGGAAC
>JAQQZR010000001.1:14945740-14963214 GCA_030068235.1 Notoglanidium macrostoma
GAAACCGGAGCACCCGGAGGAAACCCACGCATGCATGGGGAGAACATGCAAACTCCACACAGAAAGGCACCCTGGGATCGAACCCTTCTTGCTGTGAAGCGACAGTGCTAACCGCCGTGCCGCTCAGCTATACTGTGTAGACTGCCAGCAGTTTTATAAACAAATGCCAAGTATTAATATAGTGCAAAATATAGTGAAGTGTGGTGAAGGACACAAGCACCAGGTCTCTAATGTAGAGGTCTTGTTTACTTATTATGGACAATTTTGGAGACTGGACAGCACTGGGGTGTGTGATTAAAGTTTGAGAATAAAAGTGACTTTTCACGAAACATTAATGCTCCAGGACATTTAAAATTGGGACTAACAAATGTTTGAAATGAAGTTACAGGTCATGGGTTCCCCTCACAGCCTGTGTTATGGGCGTTATGTACAATGAGGCATGCAATGCACAATACGCTTCTTTGTTATGAAGTTGTGAATACAGACTCTGGATCAGCTGTAACACCAACATCAACACCAACATCAACATGAGGAACAACTATATAGCTTATGTGTTTTGTTTTGTTTTGTAAAAAGTGCACAAAGCTCCAACAGTTGAGTAAAATCTCTCGGCATCCTCTCATACTTGTATTGGCTAACACACACGCGCGCACATACATACATACATACTTACACACTCACACAGAGACAGAGAGAGAGAGAGAGAGAGAGAGAGAGAGAGAGAGAGAGAGAGAATTACCTTTTCTAGCCTGTTTGCGTGCAGGTTTCTTTTGGCCCATGGCGGAGAAGGCGAGATGCAATGCAACCTAAAAGTTCAACTTTAACCCTTTTTTAAAATGTCCAGGCTCATGTAATATCACAGTAAATCACGACAAAATCAGCAGCTTAACTCTGTTTCCGTATGAGGTTGACAGTCGAAGATTTCGTCCAATGTTAAGAATGCTTCGTAGAGTAAACGGCGCTCCTGGAGCTCGTAGCCAATCAGTGCTCAGAGTTTCTTCAGCGAGCGAATCGCCTGGGTCCGCGCCTCTGAGCCCGCCTACTCTTGGAACGTGCGTAACGTGGCAAACTTGAGAACGCGGATAGTTTTTCTCGCGAGATCTGTGGCTCTAATTAACTCCATGTACGGGAATAGGATAAACAAGCTTGTTTTCTTAACAGTCCTTTGGCCAGAATTGTTATATTATTATTGTTTCACAAGGACACTGTAGGTGTGGGTCTAAGGATTATATTAAAGTCTTCGCATATTTATCACTCTGATTGTAGCATTATGCTCCTCGGCAAACAACTGAAGTGACTTAAACAGGGATGGTTACCAGGACAACGATTAAGTCTTGGACTTAACTGGATTTTAAATGGAGGCACTTCATGCAAAAGTCAGTTTAGTCTAGGACTTGGTTTAATCTGTGTCTGAGAAACCAGCACTTACTGTTTACGATTAGAAACCAAGCAGTCTTACCTTAAATCCTTTTCCTTCATCGTTAGGACAAGAGAGCTGCAGTCGTGGCCAAAGGTTTACATACAGAGTCATCATGGGCATGAATGTTACGGCAAAACTGGGCTTTTGGTGATTTCTAAAATCAACACGGCGTCAAAATTATACATACAGCACTTGGTTAAATGTCAAGTTTCACCTTGGCCAGACACTTTTTGTGTAGCCATCAGCAAGATTCTGGCAGAATTCTGGTTGGATATCTGACCACTCTTCTTGGCAGAATTGGTAAAGTTCAGTTAAATTTGTGTCTTAACATAGACCCGACGTTTAAGCACAGTCCTCATATCTTCAGTACGGTTAAGGTCAGGACTTGTTTTAAGCTTAATGTTAGACTGCTTTATCTATTCCATAACCAGTATTGATGTGTGTGTGGGGTCATTGTCCTGTTTCAACCATCTAGCGGATGGCTAGACGTTATGCTGCAAAATTCCCACGTCCTTCATTATTCTATCCACTCTGTGCAATGCACCAGTTTCACTGGCAGCAAAACAGCCCCAGAGTACAATGCTACCACCACCATCCTCAACAGTTTTACAGTGTTCCTCTGCATCTCTGGTCATTGTGGCCAAACTTTGTGGCAATCTTATCTTTGTGTCATCTGACTATAAAACTTTCCCCCAGAGGGCTTTTTCTTTGTCCATGAGGTCAGCTGCAAATTTCAGTCGAGCTTGAAGGTGTAGATTTTGCGGCAGAGGTTTATTTTTTGTATAGCAGCCTCTCAGTCCAGGGTGATATAAAACTCACTTGACTGTAGACCGTGTTCCCGCAGCTTCCACTTCATGGCAGGCCTGTGTCTTGATGGTTCCTGGGTTGCTCCTGACCATCTGAACCAATTTCCTCTCATCTGAGGGTGACCGTTTGGTCTACTTCCAGACCCATTAACTTATCAAAAATGCCCGGAATGTATGGAGTTCTCAAAACTGGAAACCCCCGAGGCTTGAGAATAGCTATTCATCAGCAACAGTAGTCCTTATCTATAAAAACACACTTGTATTTAGATGATTTTTTTTTTACATTTTTATTTAGATGGAAATATCAAAACACGTCATTGAACAATATGCAATGTTTGAATCCTGGACATGCTAAATAAATAGAATTTTTATGCTTTCTTGACATTATTCAATAGTCTTCATATCATTTAAAACAATACTGAACCAAGATAATTTTGTTAATTTGAATGAAGACACAGTTGACATACCTACACCTGTCTTTATTAGAAAGGATATTAACACTCCTATAAAGTAATATCTTGTTAAAACTAAGTTCTTCTTATTGTATCCAACATATTTTATTTCAACTCATATTAACACAATTCCACTGGGTTTGAGTGAAATATCTCTTTATAAAGAATAAGTTAATTAAAGCACTTAAAGAAGTAGACTAATATATTTACAAATTGACCTGTGGTTGAAATCTTATAAATTATTTTATGTATGTATGTTGTGGCAACTGTGCATAGTTTTACAACTCCTTGTAAATTGTGGATTCATCTGTACAGTAAATGTGATTGAGTAAACTGCTGAGAGAAATTCAACTACTTTGACAAATGAATACAAATCAAAGGTGTGAAAAAATAGAGGAAGCACCTTCCTAGTGGTTCCATGACGTTGGGTAGACATGTGCTTTCAGAGTCATAATAAGAATAAGTAAACATTAATTAAGCAATGTAAATCAGAGTATGTTCAAGAAAATTCAAATCCAATGAACTGTCAACATGTAACTAAGGAAATTTGCAAACAACAAATTAGCTGTTTGAAGTTTGCATACAGCACAGCACATATAGACCTTTTTGAACTTTATTTCAGTGAAGCTGTCATTTGAGTTTTGAGAATGATTCAGCATTGAACAACACTGCACATGTCACGCAAAATAATTAATTAATGATGGAAGAGAGAAATACTGCAAAAAAAAAAAAAAAAGAGAAATGTCTCTCACTTCTTGTATTAAACTGCTCAAAATCACAAACACTGTGCACGTGTATGCCACTTCATCTAAGCTGTAGAGCACACAAAAGCAAGCCCAGTCGGAGCCAGGTGTGGGTCAGTCCATATCACACCTCAGGAATGGAGTGGTCCATTAGAGATTTCACAATGCTGTTGCACATCCTGTGGAGAGAAAGCAAGTAAAGCAATATAAAATGACAGCAATTTTTGGACATGTGGCATGCTGCTGGTTAACTGGATTTTGTTTACCCACAACCCCCCTCTTCACCTTTTCATCATGTGTTCAAAGATCACTACTGGCATCACAGTTACAGTCACAACATTCCCGCTAGTGTTGAGGATGTCTGACACTTGAGAGTCCTGTCAAACAGAATAACATAAAAGAGAGAAGCAGAGGCATTAATTGTTTAGTCCACTTGTATTTCAGGAGTATGATTTACTTTACTATATGCGACCCTTCCAGAAAAAAAAAAACCCACTCTTGATGTGTGTATCAGAGCTTCTCTGTACTCTGTAACAGAAACTATGCAAATTCTCCAAAGAGAAACTAAATATAATTCCACAACTTGGAAGACCTAAATATTTGTAATAACTCTTAGAATGGTATCACATTTAGTCAGTTGTAACCTAAATCTTTCCCACATTCATGAAGAGGATTTGTGAATTAAATGTTCAGGCAAAACCATGCAAATGAAGGTTTTTAAAATGTAGGCAAAACACAGACTCATCTGCTGAGTTTAAGTTTGGATATGATTAGAGAGAAAGACACAAAGAGAGAGAGAGAGAGCAAGAGAGAGAGAAAGAGAGATTCACCTTCAATCCAATCACATTCTGTCCATTGATTTCACAGATCTGGTGGTCAGTGAGCAGTCCATTACGAGCTGCAGAGCTGTCTTTCACTATGGATGTGATTCTGCCTTTCTTAAAGATGAAACCAAGCTGCCCACTCATGTCCTTGTGCAGAGTGACAGCTCGCTCCAGTGGCCTGCAGAATGACACAAAAAACACTAAAGCCTCATTTCAATACCCTTTTTTTAACATGCCCTTACTGACTTGAACACTCATTATACTGTACACCCTAATGGAATCCCACTTGCCATGTTAGATCATGGTCAATCTAATCCACTAAAGGCCAGTGTGGCTGCAGGTTTTCATTCCAGCCAAACTTCTGTGGTTACAATTTGACACTAGTGTTTTAGGAGTTCAGTTTAAGTTCAGTAAGTGAGTCCATGGAGGTCTGAGGGATCTAAGCAATTAAACTTGCCCATGAGGAGTGGCAATCTGACGAGATAAAGTGTTTTACTAAGGTGCTGGGCCACCACAAGCAACAAGAACAACTTCAGCGTTCTTTGGCATTAAGTTTAAAAGTCTCTGGAACTGTATTGGAGCGATGAACACTATTCTTCCAAAAGTATTCCCTCAGTTGGTGTTGATGACGGTGGTAGAGAGCACTGTCTAAGACATAGCCCTCATATGTGTTGAACTGGGTTGAGATCTGGTGACTGTAAAGACCATTGCATATGATTTACACAAGTGGCCACCAACCTTACTCCTGGAAATCTACCTCCCTGAAGACTAGCTCCAATCATAATCATTGCATCATTGAACTGTTAGCCATGAGTTTGCATCCATATTATTTGCCGTGGGAGTTTACATGTGCCATTATTGTTGCTGTTTTCATTCCACCAACAGCTGATGCTGACATGGCATGTGACATCATCGATTCAGTCACTTCCAGTCTACAAACACATCACCCTAATGCCTTCATAGTGATTTCAGTAGACTTTATTCATACTACGCTTTCCTGCATACGTCCAACTTTTCAGCAATTTGTGAACTGTCCCACTAGAGACAATAAAACTTTGGATTTACTTTATGCAAATGTTAAAGATGCTTACATACATTTACATTACATATACATTGCATTTACTTACATTTAAAGATGCTCCATGGCCCTCCCCAATCTTGGCAGATCAGATCACTGTTTAGTACTTCAGACCCCCACCTATACACCTATTGTACAGCGGCAACCTGTGACCACAAGGACTGTGAGGAGGTGGTCACGAAAAGCAAATGAGACTCTGCAGTGGTGTTTTGAAATCACAGACTAGGATTGGCGGATGGCCCATGGAGATGGCATGACCGACTGCATAACAGAGTACATTAACTTCTGTGTTCATAACACCATACCTACCAGGACAGTGCGATGCTTACGCAATAACAAGCCCTGTGTCACCAGTGACCTGAAGCAACTGTTAAACAAAAAAAAAAAAAAAGAGCCTTCAGTGATTGGGACAAGGAATTACTGAAGAGGGTGCAGAAGGAGCTGAAAGTGAGGCTGAGAGAGAACAAGGAAGAGTACAGGAGAAAGCTGGAAAACAAGCTCCTGCAAAACAATGTGAGGGATGTGTGGACAGGAATGAGGACAATTACAGGGTTCAAGGTGAAAGGAAATCAGCTGGAGGGAAGCCTGATTAGAGCCAATGAGTTGGATGTGTATTTCAACAGGTTCAGCACAGGTCCCCCAGCTGTCTTCTCCCTAGCCACACAGACCCCACACCCTCTCTGCCCCCACAGCTGCTTCCCTCTTGACACCTCCTCAGTGATTAGGACCAACGACACGTAGTGTGCCTTCAAACATCCCTCAACCCCCAACAAACATATCTCTTCAACATACCTCTATCAATATCTTCAATACCAGGAAACACTGAGCCCACACCTATCTCTCCCACCTGTCTGTCTGTTTCCAGCAGCCAGGTGAAGAGACAATTGGAGAGACTGAATCAGAAATGAGCTGCAGGTCCAAATGGTATCTATGTGTGATTCTATAGCAGCTATTGAACCTTAGACTGAGCCAGGAGAAGGTTCCAGTGCTGTGGAAGACATCCTACATTGTTCTGATACCAAAGAAGTCATCTCCATCTGTCCTCAATGACTATATACCAGTTGCCTTAACCTCTCACATCATGAAAGTCCTGGAGAGACTGGTTTTGACCCATCTCAGACCACATGTGGCCACCTCTCTAGACTCCCTTCAGTTTGCTTATCACCCAGAAGTTGGAGTTGATGATGCCATCATCTACCTGCTACAGTAAGCCCGCTCTCATCTGGACAAAGCTGGCAGCACTGTGAGGTTAATGCTCTTTGATTTCTCCAGTGCTTTTAACATAATCCAGCCTACATTACTGAGAGAGAAGCTGCAAGTAGACACCTCCACAACTTCCTGGGTTATTGGCAGATTGACAGATAGGCCATAGTTTGTGTGATTGAGGGGTTGTTTGTCTGAGCACGTTTTACTTTTTGAGGAAGCTTAGGTCTTTTAATGTGTGCAGCAAGATGCCTCATATTTTTTACCAGTCTGTTGTCACAAGCGCAGTTTTCTTTGGCGCCATCTGTTGAGGAAGTGGCATCAGAGCCAGTGACACCAAAAAGCTGAACAAGCTGATAAAGAAGGCTGGATCTGTCCTGGCGACTGCTCTAGAGCCCCTAGAGCTGGTCATTGTTGAGAAGGATGCTGCACAAACTGCTCAGCATAATGAACAATACTTCACATCCTCTGCATGACCTATTGATCAGACAGCAAAGTGTTTTCAATGGGAGGCTCCTTCAACTAACAAGGACCACTACAGAATGCCATTCCTGCCTACAGCAATACCAATATATTATGATGCCCCTCCGTGCAAGGAGAGGAGATCTATCCTCTGAGGGTCGGGACACAATGCACACTGGATATTTGAATTGCACAGTTAGGACATTAATTCGCACACTAGGCTTTTTAATTGCACTGACTCCAACTAAAAACTGAAAGATCATCCTGGTATGGCCATCCCACTTCTCATACAAATATCATACACATTTCTGAGTCATTTGTGAAAGCTGATGAGCAATTAATGCATGAGTATTAGCTGTTAGTTTGCTAATTTGCCTTCACGTGCAGTGTAAAGCTCTTTTGCCTTGATTTTGTGTTTGGAGGACTGGCATTAAAAAATTTTTGTTTGTGGATCGACAGGTAAAAAAAATAGATTACCAATATATATAGTTGCCTGCTTTTAGACTTGCTGACTATCACTGCATCACTGTGTGGCTGCGGCCATTAAAATATCTTGTTCCTGGTAGCTTTATCAATAATTCAGCTGACGCTGTCTCATTCTTATAAATAAAATATTTGTGTGTTGTATGTTGCTGACTACCGGATTACCTCCTTCAGATAAACATCATGTTTGTACCTGTCTCGTACAGCTAGTGTTATTCTCTCAGGACTGGCATTCTTCAGAACCTTGTGTGCACGGTCACTGTTCCAGCCAGCACAGGACTCGCCGTTGATCTGCAGAATCTGATCACCAAAGCGAAGACCTCCTAATGCTGCTGCAGTGTTCACTTGTACTAGCTGTACAAACAACCCCTGAACAAAACACATCACAATTAACGTCAGCACTGGCCAATAACACGCAGTCATTTAGACAAAATTCTATTTTCAGTTTCCAAATTATGGATAGAGCATGAAATTAGCTGAGAGCAGTAACATTACAATCATATTACAATTACACAAGGTATGTATTTAGGGAAAGGTTAACTTTTATGGTCTTGAATCGCAAGCACCTGAGGTTAAGATAAATGTTATTCCGCTATGCCATTCCTATTGTTTTGTGTTTTTTTGAGGACCGTTTTAATTATTAGTAACTCCATCAACGAAGAGGGACCCATCATTGAGCTTAACTGTTCAGTGTACATGCTGTTATTATAGCGAAAGCAGAGAAGAGAGGCTATCAGACTTGATTAACATCACTGTTAACCATCCCAGACCAACAAAATAACAAAACTATAAAATGTTTATGTGAAATGTCTGACCCTATACAATCTAAGTGATTTTATTTGCCATTAAATTATATTAATTAAAGAGTATTTTTCTGATTTCCTTTATTATTATTATTATTATTATTGGTAGTAGTATGAATCTTAAGTCTTTTGCCTTTGGTTAGATAATTGCTTAAGAAAATAAACTCCTTATGACATGGATTTTAAGACATCCTTAATCCTTTTCCTTATGACATGATAATATTCGAATCTTTAAGCATGTCAGCTGGTCTGCAGTGTTACAACAGGAATGTGTTCGAAAAGTCTGGGAATGTTGTGTGAGGGCATGGTTTACGGATTCATCTTACATTGTCAATGGCTTTGAGGCGGAGACCGATCTTCCCATCCATGTCTTTACAGATCACCACCTCTCTAACTCCCTGCCGAATCTCAGCCCTCTTCACTCCCATATCATTGCCAGTGATGGGAGCAACCGCCCAGTTTGTGCCAGACGAATGAACACTGAGAGCCTATGAACAACAGAAGATACATTCTTCTATGAACTCTGCATTTATTTGTGCCACATAGATCATTTTACATACACACATGGCCACAAAGGCAAAAAGACTTACTCCACTGCTTTGCTCAGGGGCTGTAGCAGAAAAGGCTTTTATTGCCTCAATACTCAGATTCAGGCCCATAAACTCACTGAGCTGAGGATACAAACTTCCAGAGGCATCTGTCCACACACACACACACACACACACATTTACAAATACCATAAAATACAAGCTCATGCATTAAAAATTATATATATATATTGAACAGTGCTCAGTGTCTGACCTGTTCCTATTTCCTCCACTTTTGACCCGTTGTGGGCGTGGCCATATTGTTGTTGGTGGGCGTGGTCAGAGAGTGCCAGGGGTGGGGCTTTGGATGGACTGGCAGTAGGAGTGTTCTGCGCCTGCAGCAGAGTATGAACTACATTTTCCATTTTCAAGATGAAATGAAGGCTGCTACACATGCTGATGTTACTTACTGCTTTTCTAATCACAACCACAACGCACAGCAGTCATACCTGAATAAATCTATCCACCTTCAGGTCTTCTAAAGACGGATACAGTGACATGTTTGTTCTCCTGCTCCTTGTTGCACTGTATCAGTTACCTGCACACACACACACACACACACACACACACACGCACACACACAAGTCATGTTAGGTTACTATAGTGCATTGTCCCAGAATAGTGCTAGAATTCTGATGAACATATACGATTAGTAATTTCAGGTAAACAAAACGATGATCCCAGACTGACAGCTCGGAAGACAGGGCGTCTTCATGAGGTTGGTTGGTTGGTTGGTTTGGATGAAGGACCTGCATCCATCCATGCAGCATGACGTCACGATGAAATGAAAACAAACAATCTGATTATTTCCCTTAAAACCAGTCAGAGCCGCGCCTTAAATGCACGCGCGTTGACGCATTGTGGAACTCGTAAACAAAAGCGCACATGCATCCGCGCTAAGGGTGAGGCAACATCCAGAGCAATTTCGCAATGCGAACCTCTTTCACGCGTTCTCCTGCTATAACACGGCAAATCCGATAAGCTACATTCACACATCCGACTCATAACCTGTTTTAGCTCTGAGTGAGTAACGGAAAGAAGGATGCATTTATTTTGATGCAATTTACCTTGATGATGATGATGTTGATGATGAGGATGGCTTCAGAGTGGGAATAGTGTCCACACCAAAATGGGTACCAGTGTAGTCGCTGTCCTCCGCTGCGGTTCTTAAAGCCAATACTAATCGTGATCCTGACTAGGCTTGACCTTCTGTGTCTCTGTGGATGATCTGAAGCACGCGGTATCAAATGCACACGCCGTCAATTCGGATCAACAGAGCGCGTGCACCGTGTGCTGCTCTCAGGTCGCGCGCGAGCCTCATCACTTCTGACTGACCTGTATGTTGTGTTAGCTAAGCAGCTAGTCAGCCGGAAAAGCGGTCATGTTCCTTAAGACCTAAATGTAGCCTCGAAGCTGCGCTCGTGGTACCCAATTATGGATCTTAATAATCTTCCACTGTAATTTTCATCGCTTATGACATAAGGCTGTATTCCTAATGACGGTCGTGTGAGAAAACTGAACAATGTTTCTAAAACGGTCCCTCTCAAACTCACACAGTTTAGGGTCTGAGAACATTACAGTCCCCTCCAAAAGTATTGGAAGGACAAGGCCAATTCTAAAGTTTTTTTTTGCTTTACACTGAAAACATTTGGGTTTCAGACCAAAATGAGGCTATAGATAAGCATTTCAGTTGTCTTTACATCTAGATGTGTTAAACAATTTAGAACATAGCACCTTTTGTTGAAACATTAACCTTAATCTTTTTCCTTCAGTAAATAAATCATTAAAAATGTTTTTTGTGTTTCCTCATGTTCTCATTTTTTATATTACATTTTGTATGAAGATTTGAAACCATTTAGTCTGACAAATATGTAAAAAGAGAGGAAATCAGCATGGCGCTGATTACAGAGCACCTCCTCTCTAACCCCCAGAAAGCTTGCATGGCTGCTTCTGGATCAGGCTCAGTAATCTAATAAAATATCCTGTCTGCCAATTGACAGAGAAATGTATCCAAATTAACTGGGAGAAACTTCATCAAGCAGCAAGACAATGACCCAAAACATACGGCCAACACAAGAAAGAACGTTATCAGGAGGAAAAAGTGGAAGGTTTTTGATTGGCCAAGTCATTCACCAGACCTTAACCCAACTGAGCACGCATTTAATCTCCTGAAGTGGGGACTAAAGAGAGAAAAATTGTATCGTTAACACCTGGAAAAGCATCGCAAAAAAAGAATGGAACAGTTTGGTGATGTCAGTGGGTCACCAGCCTGATGTGGTTATTGGAGCAATCGTTATGCATCCAAATATTAAATGTTATTTACATTGACTATCCATTCCAATACTTTTACACACTAAAGGTGCCATGTTCTAAATTTGTAACACATCTAGATGTATATTTATATCAGCAAATGAAAGCTGAAATCCTGATCTATCCTCTCATCTTCTGATCTAAAGCCAAAATGTCTTCAGTGTCTACCAAAAACAAGAATTAGCCTTGGTGTTCCAATACTTCTGAAGGGAATGGTACATAAGGCACATTGTAATGTAAGTCAAACTGAAAAAATTCGTAACATCACATTATATGAACATAAACATGGCATGACAAATAGAGTCTTTACGATGCTGCTTAGGGTACCACACTAGTCTCAAACATCTTAGACACCTCCATTTTAATACTTTCTTACCCTGATACAATACAAAGCCAACCCTAATCATAACCTCTAATTTGGATCATTTGGTCAGTTCTTCATGGAGATTATACTGTGTACAAAATTTGTCAAGAATAGTAGCTAAGACATTTTGATACATCATATCAGGGATGTTTATTACATGCAAAGAGTATATAGAGTAGAGTATAATAGAGTAGGTTCTGCATCCACACACACACACACACACACACACACACACACACACACACACACACACACACACAGTCATGGCCAATGGTGGGTTTTAACGGAATTTTTTATTTTTTATTTTTTCATACATTTAAAACATCTACAGTCAGAAGTGTATTAAGGAAGGGTGAGGTGGTGGTGATGATTCCAAATGCCCAAAACGATCAACAAAACGACCCAAAAGGCTCCAGGGAATGAAAATGATCTAGCAGATTAACCAGTCCATAATTCATAGTGATACAACGGCATATACTACCGAAATCGTTAAAATGAGCAGAAACGGAATCAGAGCATATTTTACCCAAATAACGTATGTATATTAAATCATCAAAAAAGTTATGTTCTGTAGCTTGTAGTTTTTTTGTGAACTTGCTTATGAAGTGCCTGTCCCAAAGTGTTTAATTCCAATAATTATTTTTTCTGAGAAAAAGGGACATCCTGTTGATGCTTCGGCTGCACAATCTTACGTGATTACGGTCACCTACTGGACATGTACTTTTTTTTCTTATAAGTAAATTCTCTTCTGCTCAAGGCAAATCTATTAAAGATATTGTCGTGGGGAATTCTTTCCCATCTCACACATAGGTTCGAGGATAAACAAGGAAAGCAAAAGTTTTTAAAAGAATAATAAACTTTATTACAAAGGTAAACCTATGCAATTTTATGGGATCTCGCTCATTTGAACTCCCTTCACCACCACTAGGTGTCCTCCTAATTCTCCCATTAACCTCGAGACCTCAGATTCCACAACGTCCCGAAGATGTGCCTTGACTCGTTCTCTATCTATTGCTGACGCACGTCATGTGTGTACTGTGTGCGCTCTCTGTTCTATCAACGTGTTACTTCTCATCCTAAACAATTCTCTGCATAGTCTGGTAAAACTAGCAATATTAGACATACCAATTGGAGATTGGAAGTAAAGCCATTTGATCACTATGAACTTGTTTTTATTTCAAGTCCTCGAGACACATCAAGAGCAACATTATAAAATGGATTATATGCAATATAATAGACAGTAGAAATGTATTTTCTGATTATCTTCCACAATAGAGTTTATTGATTACCACTTTAATTTGATGTCTCCATGATTTTACCTCTTAACTCTTTAATCCAAAAACTGGTGCTTGGTAAGCCAAACAATTAAAAAATGTATGAATACATTTTTAAACATGAGTTTATTTATTTGCAAAATAAATACGACACACAAATATCCACTTAACCAGCGTGACGATCATGGCACACATGACAATACACACAATCAATATTCAATATAATTACCACACACATTCAATAGTGCACATGATGGAATAATAAGGACCAGGAAAAAAAGAAAATTGAAATAAAAACCAACAATGACAATAGAACTAGAAGTAATTTCACCGCACCCGCAGGAACTTCCTATCTAAAGTTTTAAATGAAGATAGAAAGAGTACAAGATAGGATTTTTCTCAATTTGCCATTACAGAAGCAGATCTTATCAAAGTTTTAGGAATCATATTTGCTCTTACTTCATCCTATCTTATCTCATTTTAGGAAATCCTTAATGCCTAATCCAGCATCGGTTATCAAACATGCTTGTTACCTAGCAACCGACGCTGCATTTTTCATCTCATTTCAACAAGCTATTTTGTAACCCATTAGATTCTCATTGATACAAAAAAAAAAAAAAGGAACAAAAACAAACGACGACTGTGTTTTGTGATCAAACTGCAACCCATCATTAGGGTCTGCCGTGCAATTCAGCCTGTTAACATTTTATTGGTTGTGTAAAAGGAGTAAATGAGCAGCCATATGGATCAAACAAGCTAGTGAACTCTGGAGGAAAAGTGACATTTGGGACCGCTTATCGTAAATTTAGGAGTGTTTATTTAATATTTTTTGGAGTTAGGAAGCTTACGTAATATACTTTTCCTTTAGAATGGGAACATAGACTTTGGAACTGTTTATCTGTAATAGCTTTTTTCCTAATTCAGGTCCTAACCCTTAGATACCCCATGGTTACCAAACAGTTAAAATAAGATCTGCAAGTTAGGACGTTTCTGTTACACGGTCCCCGACTCCCATTTAAGTATGCATGCTGACCTTCAAGAAATATTTTACTTTTAACGTCCACCACCAGACATACAAATATGAAGCGTTTCAATCCAACCAGTGCTTGGTCAGTACAGTAATTTGTCACATATGCTGTGCATTTATAGAGAATAGATGCACAATCAGAAAAGTAATGTGCATATGAGAGCTGAATCATCCAAATGCAGCGACACATTCATACATTATTAAAGAAACACTGTTCAATTAAATGTACACTCAGTAGACAAATCACTAAGCACAGCTACTCTAGTACCTAATAATCAACATTTTTTGGTACGATAGTTCAAGAGTTCAGAGTTATAGCTGAAGAGAGAATGATTAATCTGTGCTAAAGGAATGTCAAAAAGCCCCTGAACAGAGCAGGGACAGAAAACATCACCAGAGAGGATCCTGGTTCTGTTTCTACAGTTTAAGTTGCAAGCAGTTTGGGATTTGCAGCCCAATAGTAGGACAATTTTCCTACTAAAAAAAAAAAAGAAAAGAAATTGTTACTTTGTCCATGTGCATTAAACTTGTGTGGTTTATCCAGTAGAGAGGAAAATACATTCAAAATAAACATGATATTCACTTTCACCTCGTAGCCACGGTTTCACTTCAAACCCAGTGTGCTTTAATACGGAGCTAAACCCGTAGCAAAACTTCTGGCAGCTTGTTATACATAGCCATAGAGTAGGTGTACCTAATAAAGAGGCCCCCCAAGTGTAGCTCGAGAAATCTGAATGAGTGCTCGTTTAGGTTATTATGGGTTTAACACATGCCAGGTTTCTTTTTTTTTAACGGACATATTAATCATTAGTATTTTCCTCCCTGCATCTCTCAGTGTACCGGTCTGCTCTTGCTCTGTATCGAAGCGATACGTCTTCTGAAGGTGGAAGGATGCCAAGGCCGGCGCGGGTACGGTCTGGTGACAGTGTGACATGAGGTTTACTGAGCTGCAAGTCACAGAGCCAGAGCGCCAGCAGGAGAAATTGCTTTAGCTCATTCATGGCGAAAAAACGACCCGGACACTCACTGGCACCAGAACCAAATGGCACAAGGTAGTGTTTCAGCTGGCGGCCATTTTTAAAGAACTGGTTCCGCCTTTCACCTTTCTCATCCAAGAATCGGTCGTACTTGAACTCCTGCAATTGCATAAAGATTGAATCAAAAAGGAAAAAGAATGATCATAGCCACCTTGATGTACCACACACTTGTAATAATTTTCAGCGAGACCCATACAGCAGCTGAGATCTCACTGTACTGAAATGACTAATGTACATGTACAATATGCAAGGGTTAAAAGCAGCAAGCAAAATGCATACTCTAGGTCACAAATGCTCTGAAAGACAAAAATGTAATATGTATTTTAGATTTTATACACTACGGGTATGCTTGAGTGTGCTGTTTGGCGTACTTACCAATGGGTTTGGGTAGATGTCAGGGTCTAGGTGTATTAGTCGGGGGTAGAGAGCAATGTAATCTCCTTTCCTAATAGCTGCCGTTAGACCCGAGTCCAGCGTCAGAATGAAGTCGTCACTTGCAACTCGGATCATAATGGAAGCACTTGATAGACGCAGAGCTTCCTTGATGATACTCTCTGCAATGTAAAACCACACTCAGAGGTTATGTTTTTGTTAAGCAGAAATGTGATTTACAGTATTTACATCAAAACACTTGCGCAAACATATTCCTGAAGGTATTTTTCCAACAAATTCAGCTCTAGGACAGAATAAAGGATTATAACAAAACTTTATATTACCTCCATAAAATTCCAGGCGTTATCTCCTTCACTCTCATAAATACACAGTTGTTTTTTTTTAACCTATTAGTTTTACTGCAGTTTCTGAATAATTCATTGTATTCACACTCTGGGAGGAAATGGGCCAAGCAGACAAATGTGTGAAGCTTAGTGTTTATAATTTACCAATGAATAGTTAACAAAAGTTAACAAACGAGCAAAGACTGAAAGAACATGCAAGGGAAAAAGGGAATCGCTTTTACTTTCAATTTTGTTTTCCTTCATCTTTGGGCTGAACCTACATGAAATCTTTTACACAGATGCGTTTGTGCTGTTTGAGTTTTAAAGGACCTTTCACAAATGACTCATATAGGGTCACAAAGATGTGTATAAATAGGAAATGGGTCCTAGCTTTAAGATTAACTGAATACTGAGCTGGAAGTTTAATGGATTTTCACAAGAAACTGAAAACTACTTTTTTTTTTTTTTTGAGATGTTGTTCCTCACAAGTACTTTAGAAGAGCTTTGGAACAGTCCTATTTGAAACATTTGCATCATCTACCCTCATTTCCTGTTTAGTGTCTGTCCATCTTAGCTAGAACTGCAGTGAAGTATTCAATTCTGCCTACACAAAGTCAGCATGTTGGGACCTTTGACTTGGGTCTGAGCTGGACCACTTATTATATTCGTAATGAATCATAAGGCTTAAGCAAAAAGCTTTTCAGGAGATTAGTTTGTCTGCTCTTTGCAGCGGACCTTTATATAACCACCCATGAGTAAAATAAATTTTATAATCTACGAAAAAAACAAAAACAAACCCACACAAATCTTTTTTTCTAAAGAAAATCCCCATTTGATGATTAATCTATACATTCTTTACTTACGTATTCATGTACAGGATTGTTATTGTTCCTTTTTCCAAAGCTCATGTCATATACAGACTAAATGTTTCTAGCTGCCGTAAAACTAAACCAGAAATTGTTCAAAATGAAAGCGAAACGTTACTTACGTATGATTTGCCAACAGATTTTTACCCAGTGTGCAGTCAGTGTGAAACTCTTTCAACCAGATTTTCTTGTATTAATAATTCTGAAAACATTACGAGGTTTTAGTGATGAATGTTTTCGGTCATAACCCAGGGAGGAAGCGGAAACTGCTTACGGCTTTTTCCTCATTAAAAGGATTGCACAAAAATGTACATTCTACCTAAATCATCATTTTATATTTTTAGTTGCTTGTGTTCTCATCTCTATTTCAGAGCCAGACTGTCTGTTCCGGTGTCTTTCACTCGAAACACTATACTTCGTATTGGCACATGGTTCCAGACTGCAAGAATGAATAAAAAACAAAAACAAACTATAAATAAATTAAAAAAATAAAAATAAATAAACAAACATCAATAAAACACACAGTTGCATCTCAAAACATTTGAAAATCGTGAAGTCCTTTTTTTGTGTCATTTAATTCATATTTTCCATATTCATTACATGTAAAGTGAAATATTTCAAGCTATTTTTTTGTCTTAATTGTTATTATGGCTTATAGCTCATGAAAATTAGAAATCCAGTATTTCAAATGATTAGAATATTTCTTAAGAGCAATCAAAAAATAAAAAAAAAGGATTTCCATTACCGAATGTCTGAACAGTATGTTCATTTATGCAGTCGATACTTGGTTTGAGCTGCTTTACCACCAATTACTGCATCAATGTGGCGTGGCCTGAAGCCGATCAGCTTGGGGCACTGATGAGATGTTACTGAAGCCCAACTTGCTTTGATGGTGGCCTTTGAGAACAGCCTATTTTTGGGTCAGGCGTTTCATCTTGGATGACTCCAAGATGGCGGCGCGGCAGTAGCACGCAGCGGCCACTCCGGATCCGAAAATGGTGCTTTTTTTGTGCTATTTG
>JAQQZR010000001.1:15007071-15043737 GCA_030068235.1 Notoglanidium macrostoma
TTGATCAAAGCTGCACTAAAACAGTTTTAGAGTGCTTTATGACAAAGGATTGTATGTGTGTGTCTGTGTGTGTGTGTGTGTGTGTGTGTGTGTGTGTGTGTGTGTGTGTGTGTGTGTAGGGAAAGAAACAGTCTCATCCATGTATCCAATATTATGTCTAACATCTGAATTTTTCACTATTACAGATTTCTAACAAATCTCACTATTTGGATATGTTGCATGTAAATATTATGTCTAATAATGAATTTTAAATGTGCATTCTTTCTATTTCTTCTCTTTCCTCTTCTGAACATTCTGACATTGTGATCCTTTTATAATGGAAAGGCAAAAAGTCCTTTCTTCATGTTTCCAAACGAAAATACAGATACAGTGTGAAAGAACTGAAGAGCTAAAACACTATAATTTGAGATTAAGTGTATGTATAATATTAAAATGTATTGTACTACACAGTACAAAGCAAAAAAGGCTATACATTAGATTTGATCAAAATTATCCTTATTTCATTAAAATTCATGTGGATTTTCAAGAGCTTAACTCTGTTTCCCACCCGCACAGACTTACTCATTACACATGGTACACTGCTACATAAAAGAGAATGCAGTTAGTCATGTCTAATATTGACTTTGATGTCAGTATGATACAACCGTGAACACTGATGTGTCTAATTATGCCAGAGTCAGATAGTGTTGGTATGTACATGTATTTGCAAGACCAAAGACTGTAAATGGTATGTATCTCATAGATCATATTCATGTGTTTTGGCAGGAATGTGTGTTGCAGTGTGAAGGTCATCTTTCCACTGGTGGCTCTTGGGGTGTATGTGAAGATTTTCTGCAAACAACTGAAAGCACGCCTGAAGCAGGGCAAGCATTCACAGAAACATATAGCCTACCCCAACAACATCATGAGGAGAAAAAATATGGTGGTTTCATGAAGCGATACGGTGGTTTCATGAAGCGCTATGGAGGCTTCATGAAACGGTATGGAGGCTTCATGAAAAAAGCTGCAGAGGTCTATGGACCTCAGCCAGATGACATAGACCGAGGCAGAGAAATCCTGTCTAAGAGTGACATGGAGATGCTGGCCAATCTGGTTGAACATGATTCTGAGAAGGAAGGGCCTGAAATGAAGGACATTCTTAGTGCGAAGGGAGAAGCTGATGAGTTAGAGAGCATGGTAAAGCGCTATGGTGGTTTCATGAGAAGAGATTATGACTTGGGGGGTGGGGCTAAGCCGCTACAAAAACGCTATGGTGGGTTCATGCGGCGGGTGGGCAGGCCAGATTGGGGGGAGGAGCCTAAACTTTACAGAGGTGTCTTTAAACGTTCGCCACAGGAAGAGGAAGAGCAAGAGAAGTCACCAGATATGGGCAAGAAATATGGGGGTTTCGTGGAATACTGACATCCTTGCAGACTGTAGTTAACTGTTGATATTTCTGTTCTATCCCCCTTCATCTGTTAACTGTAAAGGGTTCTTTGTAATCATGGCAGACAAAAATCACATGCTTATAATATACTTGTGCATTTGTATAATTTGCTTGTAATATCTTTGTAGTGATAAACATGTGATGAACAGAATATGAAAAAACACTCTCAAAGCTGTATTGTGGCTACTGGAATTCATGTTTCATAGAATGCAAGCCTGTGTAGCAGAATCAGGCAGATCAATTACAAAGTTTTATCACTTACACTCACCTGTCCTACCCTCATTTGTCCCTTTTCCCTATTTCCTTGGCTGCACTACAGATTACATTCTCTACATTGATCCAGATATATATTTCTAATTTACCACAGCAACAGACCTAGTGGGATAAAAGTTTTTTTTTTTTAACCACAGTAGAGTCATTTACCCACACAGCAGTGCTCCTCATATTGTGTTGTTCTGTTGACTGTCTAAATTTGTTATATGCTGTACAGCTTGAATAAACTGCTCGAAACTGCAAAGCAGTGTCTCTGTGTTTCAAAATGCCTCTGGGTTTCATAAATATTTTAACAGTCTAAATTTACTGTTACAGAGATACATCCTGTCACATCTCTGAGAGGTGATTCAACCCCTTCAAAATCTCTTAGGTAGCTATAAAAAGTTTGATCAGTGTCAAAGATGATGTTTTTGCCAATAATGTGTAGCCTACGCAGTAGATCAGTATCAGCACCATAGGATGGTGGTGACAGAAATCAAAGAAATCTTTATGATTATGATAATGATATTTTGTGTTTGTTCATTTTATAATAATATACAATCAACAATACATCACAACATTACATTGGTGGGTTTCTTACCTAGATACCTGAATCTTTATTCAGCTGTATGTAAAAATTTGGGTACCCCTGACCAATTTACATATTTTGCTGACTTTCGAAGTGAAAAGAAGTAAACATTTCTACAGCAAACTAAATGTAAATGTTTATGCAATTACCTTATGTTTGATGAATTTAAAAAGTATGGAAAAATAGGAATTGTGCAATTTTCAAAAGTTTGGATACCTTGCTAAGTCAGTACTTACTAACCCCTTCTTGCTGATATGACAGCTTGCAAACTCTTTTTGTAGCGAGCTACGGATCTTTTTATTCTTGTTTTAGGAAATTTCAAACACTACTCTTTGCAGAACATTTCTAGTTCTGAGTAATTTTAGGACCATTTAGCATGTGCAGTAGTATTTAAAATTTTAAGATTTTAACTCAAGGGACTGAGGGTCTTATCAAAACTTCACCTTGCATTCATGAATTAGGTCATGATGTGTTTGGAGGTATGTTTTGGGTCACTGTCTTTTTGAACAAGCCATTTCTTTTCAGCTTCAGTTTCTTGACTGATATACTATATACTAAAATCCATTCCCTCAGCTACCAGTGCAATGTTTCCTGTGCCACTGGCCTAACCCAAAAGCCTAATAGATCCACCCCCATGCTTAACAAATGCTGCTCCTTATTTTCTCCAAACATACCTTTGGTGATTATGGCCAAATTTTTACTTCAGTAACCTATTCAGTAGACCATTTTCCAAAATCCTTTAGGCTTAGCAAGATGTTGTTTTGCATACATCAAACATTGAGTTCTGTGATGAGGTCACCGGTAAGGTCTGCTTCTGATGACTCCTCCATGCAGATCATGTGCTATAAATGCTATATTGTAGCATAGTACACCTCCGCTTCTGTGTCAGCTAAACGTTCCTACATGTCCTTGCTCGTCCTCCAGATCTTGTCTTCATCTCAACAGTTCCCCTAAACTGCCATTTCATAATGACACTTCAAACAGTGGAAATGGTGTGCTGGAAGCAGTTTGAGATTTTCTTATAGTTGTGTAAGCATCAATTAAATAAATTTTCAATCTTCAGTCAGCTGCTTGGAGGACAGATGGCTGCTGTGTGGTTGCACAAGATTTCAAGAGTCAGAGAATCAATTCCTAATCACAATTCCTGACCTGGGTAATAAATCCTAACAAGTCAATTATGGCCTAAAAGATTAAGTAAGTTCTGAGGCATTAGTACTGGAAGGGTGTCCTAACTTATCGTAATTGTCATAATAATTTTTTTTTTTTTACAAATATAAAGTAACTCTTTACACATTACCCCACTTTACCCATTCTGATGACTGATGTGAATATTAAATGATTTTCTCCCCTGTGTTTGCATGATTGTATGCATTGTGCTGCTGCCAAATAATTGCCTGGCAGGATAATTGAATGAATGACTGGTACAGGCATTCCTATTAAATTGGCTGATGAGTGTATTCATCATTATTCCATGAAAATCATGCAGCAGCAGCAGCAGCACTGTTTCATAGCTTTATTGTAGGTTTTAATAGCAGGCTTAGCAAATATTTTGGATGTTTCTGAAAGTGTGACAAACCCAAAAAGTAAAATAAATGATTAAAATAAATAAATACATATATATATATGTTTTATGGGTTTGTCACACTTTCAGAAACATCCAAAATATTTGATTTGATTAATATATATATATATATATAAACACACACACATACATATACAAAGCCACACCTGCTCGGACGATGCCCAGGTTAACAAGGTCTGCATCAGTTGTTGAGGAACCAGGACATACTGACGAAAAGTGGGCTACTGGAACAAGACACCTAGACTAGGTCAGAAAACTTGGAACTGATGGAATGCTAGGTGTCCTTCAGAGGAAATGTTTGCAGATGATAACAGGGCCCTGCTCCATATATTCACCAACACCATCACTGAAACCAATGAGATCATATATGCCACTGCCACAGTAATCTTGGAGATGCTTGGTTACAAAATCAAGACCAAGTATGCAGAGTGCCTGCCATGGAGAAGAAGGTTGGAAGAAAAGATCAGGGAAACCTGGAGGCACATCAGCCCACTCACAGAAGTGCAGAAAGATGTCATGAAGAAGAACAACAATATGTCCATAAGTGAGGTTCTGGAGACTGCTAAACAAAGACTCACAGCTCTGGCCACAAGACTGAAGAGATACCCCAGGGAAGCAGAGGCCAAAAGAATAAATCTCCATCTAGGGAGATCTAGGGTATATTCACAGCTGTAATGGAACAATAGCAGAGGAAGATTAGATCCACCCAGAGTTGAGACTGAGAAATACTGGAAGGACATATGGGAGAAGGAAGCATCACATAACACCAATGCCAAGCAGCTGGAAGACCTAAGAGCAGACCACAGCGATCTCCCAGAACAAGAACCAGTCACCATCACCAAGGCAGTTATCGAGCAACGAGTCTCAACCATGAAGAACTGGACAGCACCTGGACCTGACATGATACACAGCTATTTGTTGAAGAAACTAACAGCACTCCATGACCACCTGGCAGCACAAATGAGTGAGCTGCTAATAACGGGCACTCACCCAGACTGGCTAATGCAGGGGAGGACAAGCCTGATCAGGAAAAATCCCCAGAAGGGTATTCTGCCATCCAACTACAGGCCAATAACCTGCCTCTCCACAACACTGAAGCTCCCCTCAGGCATCATAGCAGAGAAGCTAGGAAGACACATGAGTCAATACATGAGCAAAGCTCAGAAAGGAATTGGAACCAACACCAGAGGATCAAAGCACTAGCTACTGGTTGATAGAATCATAGAAGACTCTAAGACTAGGTAGACCAACCTGAGCACAGCCTGGATTGACTACAAGAAGGCCTATGATTCGATGCCCCACATGTGGATAATGGAATGGCACTATACAAGACTAACAAGGCACTGATAAACTTCATCAAGAACTCAATGCGGCTGTGGAAGACAACACTCGAAGCCAATTCCAGGGCCAATGCACAAGTCACCATAAAGTGCGGTATATACCAAGGTGATGCACTGTCTCCGCTGCTGTTCTGCATAGGCCTGAGCCCCCTCAGCCACATGATCACAAAGAGTGGATATGGATACAAGTTCAGAAGTTGAGTAACCATCAGCCTCTTCCTGTACATGGAAGACATCAAGCTGTATGCCAAGAGTGAACAAGACATTGACTCACTGATCCACCTGACCAGAATCTACAACTAGGACATAGGGATGTCATTCGGACTAGATAAATGCGGATGCATGGTGGCTAAAAGAGAGAAGATGAGCAGGACTGAGGGAGTGGATTTACCAGAGGGCAAAATAGCAGATATACAGGACAGCTACAAGTACCTTGATTCCCAAAAGGTCTAAGTGTTGTTAAAAGAAGAGATGATGCAACACAATGGTAAACATACCCCTGTCCCAACTTTTTTTAACCATGTTGCCGGCATCAAATTCAAAATGAGCATATATTTCCAAAAAAAAACCCAAACAAACAAAAACAATATGTCTCATTTTCAACATTTGATATGTTTTATTTGTTTTAATTTCAATTAAATATGAGTTTTCATTATTTGCAAATCATCAAATTCTATTTTTCTTTACATTTTACATAGCATACCAACATTTTTGGAAATATGGTTGTACATAGGTGTATACAGGAGGCCATAATAATGGCTTGTCTGACCAATACTTTCTGAGAACAGGACACCTGTAGTTTTCCACCCACTTACTGTTTTTAATGCTCACACCTTCTGGAAGAGATAACAGGATGGTTAGCATTTGTAAATCTCTCAACATTTGCTTGTCCTTCTCTTAAGCATTGTCCTTGGAAAAGAGTACGGGACTCCGCATAGCACACCAAGGGTGTTTATGTGTGACTCACTCATCTTGCAGCTGCTGTCCTTAGTACTGATCCCACAGCACTTCAGTTATGACAGTGCTCCAGGTTAAGGCCTGGCATCACATATATATACCTCACAAATTTAACCTGCAGCACATACCACAGATTTTTCCTTTATTTTGAGTGTGTCTTGAGAATCTTATGGGTCACAAATTGTAACAAGAGCCAGTGGTTTCTATAAACCTTCCACGCTCTGTACAGACATATTGAACTTTGTATTGGAGGTGAGAAAGTGTGATTGAAGTGAGGATCAAAGGTCAATCATCAGTTAAATAAATAGGGAATGAACAAAAATGGCAATAGCTAACTCAACATCTAGAAACTGCAACAGACTGAGTCTTTAGTTAATACATCAAATTAATATATCAGTCTGCCTTCTCTCTCTCTCTCTCTCTCCTTATCTCTCTCCTTATCTCTGTATATACAGTATATGGCACTAATATCCTTATCTCAGGTCCTATCTTAGAATTTATGATGATATTACATTTTTCTAAATAAGGACAATTAGAGCCATTATCTAAGTAAATTGAAATACTCATGTTATAGCCTACGCAGAGCATGATAAAGTTACAAATCTTTCACCTTTGGTTGCTGTAATCATAAAGAATAAAACTTTTAGTAATGCCACCTACGGACTTTGTATGCCCTTACACATAACAACGGTATGACATACCACTGACATGGTATTCTTTGCATGAACTCATGCAGCAACTTTACAGCCTTTTCACTTATGCAATTTAAAGGCAGCAAACAGTTCTATGTTAATGTGTTCAAAGAAAATTGAAAAGAAATTGACTAAAGTAAAGATGCCCTCGAAAGTAATGAAGGTAAACATTTCTACATGAAAAAAATCAACCACGAAGAACAGCAAACTGTAATAAAATAAACAAATGTGATATTTTGTGTAACAATGCTTTGCTATTTAAAAATGTATCATAAATCTCAAGTACACTTTACACAGCATTATACGGGAATTGGCTGGTAAGCATCTTGCAGAATCTGACACTGGTCTTATAGGGACTTTAACAAGTTGATGGCCTTCATTATGTTTTTTGAAAAGTAATCTGTGATGTTACTTTCTTTACTGACATATTCTTCACTGTAACATTTTTGTTGGAAGAATAATGTTTGAAAATCTATATTTGAACTGACTCAATAACACAGAAGTCATAAAATAAACATTTAATACAAAAGTATTCCTAAAAAAATTAGGGTGCCTAAGACTTTTGCACTATATTGTACTTAAGAGAATTTGTGTGTTACACAAAAAGAAATTTTTTTTTTTAATTATGTATACCCCAATAAAGTGGTTATTGAATATTAATTAATAAATAAATATGAATGAATTCATATAAACCAATTTATCCTGGTCCGTGTCATAGTGGATCTTTATAACACTAGGAACAAGGTGGGAATGCACTCTGAACTGGATGCCAATTTTATAAAGAAATGGGCTGATAAATTGTTCTAAGAATCTTGGAGACCGTACACCAGTTCTGCAGGAAACATCCCAGAGTCTCAATTGTGTTTTGAATGAGAACTGTTGTGTATTAATGAATGTGGTCTATTAGTTAATAAAATAAAACAGAAATCTGTAATTTTTTAAAGAAAATTAATGTTTGGAAATGAGAAGGCTCCATCCATGCATCCATCAACCATCCATCCATTATCTATACGGTTGCAGGGAAGCTGGAGCCGATCCAAGCTGACTTCAGGTGAGAGGTGGGTGTACACCCTGGCCCTCTGACCTACAGCAGGGCTAACACAGAATCAAACAAGCATTTACACTCACATTCACACTTATTGGCAAGTTAGAGTGGCCAGTTAACTGAATCTGCATGTCTTTGGACTGTGGGAAGAAACCAGAGTGCCCGGAGGAAACTCACACGAGCATGCGGAGAACATGCAAACTCCGCAAAGAAAGGCCTGGAAAGCATGTTAAAAAATTAAACCAAAATAAATCATGCCAGATCTTTTCCCACCTTTGGTGTGATATAGTAACCAAAAATTCAAGAGAAAAACAGATACAAACATTTTAGGACAAGGAACTAAAACTTATAGTAACCTGGTTGCATACGTGCTCTTTTATAATGGGTCATATGAACGTGATGTGCTTGCATAGCTCTGTTTAACACTACTGGTTAAACACGGTTTAAGACTAATGACCGGAAGGTCATGAGTTCAAGTCCCATCACTGCTGGGCCCTTGAGCAAGGCCCTTAACCCTCAACTGCTCGGTTGTATAAATGAGATAAACGTAAGTCACTCTGGATAAAGGCGTCTGCCAAATGCCATTAATGTAAATTGTGCTCAGAATTAACCAATCAAATTCAAACTTATGTTCAAAAGTAATTATCATAAACCTGCGAAGATCACATGAATATCAATGAAGTGATTCTGATTAAACCAAAATAAAGATCAGCTGTTTCTGTAGAATTTTCTTAACATCATCTTGGTTTCATCTGTCTGCTGAAGCAAGGCCCACAAAGGGCTTAAAAATCGGGTACAGTATCTCCTTGTCAAAAGGTACCAGTAGACCAGTGCCAGTAGAGGGCAAGGCAAGGCAAGCTTATTTATACGGTATAGCACATTTCATACACAAGGTGACTCAAAGTGCTGTACAAATTAATTGAAGAATATAAAACTAAATAAAATCATATAATATTTGAGAAAATTTTAACATAAGAATTAAATGAAGTAATATTCATTAAGGGGTACAATAGAATCAAGTAAGATTCAAAATAAAATGCAGAAAAGCAAGGAAAGTGCAATGACTATTGAGCAATGGACATAAGGTGCAAGTTCCAATAGGTTATGTGTAGGCACATGGAAAAAGAAATGATTTTAATTTAGATTTAAAAACAGCTCCACTGTGGCACATCCAACATCTTCTGGGAGCTGATTCTAGCTTTTGAGGGGAATTAAAGATAGATTTAAATTTAAAAAGATAAAACACGGCTTCACCGTGTTTAGTTTGGGTTCTAAGTAATAGCAGCTGACTTACACCCATGGACACCTGGATCTAAGATACCTGCTGGGTTTATATTCTTTTAGCATATAACAGAGGTATATATATAAGGAAAATGTTGAAATCCATTTTGTAATAAACTGGAAGCCAGTGCAACGATTTTAAAACTGGAGTCATGTGCACTCTAATGTGCTTCTTCTGGATTTGGTTAGAATTCTTGCGGCAGCATTTTGAATGAATTGCAGCTGTTTAATGTTTTTTTCAGGAAGTCCGGTTCGGAGACTGTTACAGGAGTCGACCTGATAATAAAAGCATGAATAAGTTTCTCAAGGTTTTAAAAAAGAACAATAAGACTAATTCTGACAAGGTTTTTAAGATGGTAAAATGCTGTTTCGGTGACTGCTTTAGTATGGTTAATAAGGTCAGATATGAGTCTACACCAAAATGTCTTTGGTTTTTAACCCCCTGGAGTCGAGATGTGCATTAATTCTGAGTCAGTCCTCTTTGCTGCCAAACACATTAACCTCTGTTTTGGCTCATCCAACTATTTATTTGCTCCATACGCTAACAAACTGAGTCTATTGGTTTGTAACTGTTAGGTAAGAGAGCTTATAGCTAGAGTAAGCAATGTTGTAGATCTGTAGTTTTTTGACTTAATGAGAGCATACAGAGATTGCATAAAATGGGTCCAGGAATTTATCCCTGTAGGATTTTACACCATTTCTATTTGCTGTTCACTTTTTTGTTTGTATCGCATTAAAGGTAGAAAAAATATCTATCTTGGTTTCATTTTTCTCACAACACAAAAGCCTGAGATTTTAAGAGGGTTGGGTAGATTTTTTACATCCACTATATGTAATCATAGTTCTACTTTCTATTCAACAGTCAACTCTTTGGCTACAATCACAAAAGGTGTGGCTGGAGCAAAATAAGGTGAAGCATTTGATGAAAAGGACACTTTACCACCTTTGGGGTTGTGTAGCAGCCAGGAAGCATTGCACTGGACAAATGGATTTCAGTAAATATTAGCAAATCCTGGAATCAAATGTGACACCGTCGGTCAATAAAGTGAAGCTGGCAAGAGATTGGCTTCTACAACAGTACAATGACCCAAAACATACCTTAAAATCCACCATGAACTACTTTAAGAACCGCAAGCTGAGGATTTTGGAATGGCCTTCAGTCCCTTGACTAGAACATCATTGAACATCTGTGGATAAACATGATGTGCATGCATGATGGCACAAGAATGATGTCAGCGCTAGAAAAGTTCTAGTAAAAGTGCTCTGTAAAGTGTAGGGGTTGAAAATTCCTAAAAAAAGAATAGAAAAACTTCGAGCTATCTCCAAAAAGAGCTTGCAAGTTGTGATATCAGCAAAAAATGGCTTCTAAGTAGACTTAGTAGGGTATTCAGACTTTTGCGCATGAAACAATTACTATTTGATTTCTAGTTTTACATTCCTGATCTATAGAGGAACTGTTTGCATTTTTAAAGTAGCATTTGCAGAAAATTCTTATCTTTTAAAATAGTTTGCTAAAGAGGTTGTGTTTACCTCCTTTGACTTTGAC
The DNA here is from genome assembly GCA_030068235.1 of Notoglanidium macrostoma. Taxonomy (NCBI): domain Eukaryota; kingdom Metazoa; phylum Chordata; class Actinopteri; order Siluriformes; family Auchenoglanididae; genus Notoglanidium; species Notoglanidium macrostoma. The sequence continues at coordinate 15,017,782 of JAQQZR010000001.1, forward strand.
AAAATCAAATCAGCAATATATGCAAGTTGGGGATGTGTGCCACAGCTACTGCATACAACTATACATAGACATTCTTCAGTAGTTACTTATGAGCAAAACAAAATATTGGGTGGGTAATAATATATGGCTGCACTTGTAACATAACTGAAGTTGGTTCTAAAACTGTATAGCAGACAAAGTAATAAACTGTTTAAATGACATGATAAAAGACTTGAATATAAATAAATTCAGCCATCAATACAAAACAAATTAATCAGTGATAATTTCCCCACCAGTGATCGCACAAACAGTGATCGACTGAGTGAAGAGATGACGATGAGGCTTGCAAGTGGCATTTACTATACCTCAGGTAATGAGACAGAGATTGATGTGGATGATGATAATCAAACTCACTTCCTTCTGTAAAGCAATAATTCCATAAATCTGGCAGTACTGTTTTTTTTTTTTTTCCATAAGTTTTAAATGTAGAGGTAGGTGAGTTGTCTTTCAGTGTATTCAGGGTTTAATCTTTAAATGCGATTTATCTTCTTTTTCACTTTTGGAATTAATTTTAAAATGCTATAACTTTATTTCTGGTTTAGATATGTACAAAGCCAAAGCATATTTCAGTTCAGAATAACTTGTAGTTTTTAAAGTACATATAGAAGAAAATGTACAAGTTTGACCATGTGAAGGGTTTTCCAAGGACATACGTTTCATTTTACAGTATTATGCCACCTTAAAATTGTTTTTACCTCAAGTGTTACAAACCTCAGCTTTTAGAATGTATCACGCCTTGTTTACTTTATTGATGAAACAGAATCCAAAACCCACAAAATAGAAAAAAGGCTATTTAAAAGAAAAAAAAAAAAAAATCACATTTGTATTGAATAAATGAGACACGGTATCAGTTTTCTCAAATGGAGTGATTTTTTCAACTTGGAAATTTTTTTCATTCGGGGGAAAATCTTAACAACTCACAATAACAATTATTGTAATTATTCAACTGGTTATTTAATCATCACGTTAATAAACAACTGAAATCTCATTTTCTGAATGTGATTTATTCTAAGATGCCAATTTGACAGATTGTAGATGTACCACACTAACTTTTTCAATCGGGTTGAAACGACTTAAAACCTTTTTAACTTTTGATTTTTGTTATTTAAATAGAAACAGAAAAACTTGGTTATTCGTAGCTCTTTTCTTTTCACCCAGAAAACATACAGCTGCGGTCAGAAGTTTACATTCACCCATCATGGACATGCACGTCATGGCTGTTAGTGATTTCTTTGAACTGTTCTTCCCAAAGTCCTGGCTGAAATGTCAGGTCCGTGAAACCAACAAATTTAACTGAACTCTACCAATTCTACAAATATGAGTGGTCAAATATCCATCCAGAATTCTGCCAGATGTTTATTGATGGCTACCAAGAGCATGTGGTCGAGGAAAAACTTGCTAAGGGACATTTAACCAAGAATTAGGTGTGTCATACGTATACTTTTAACCCTGTATGTATACCTTTGACCATGTGCTGATTTCAGTCCACCCAAAATAAATTAAAAGTTGTGCACCAAATTCTTGTTTTTGTCTATTAAAGCTGTACAATCATACTTCCCCCCAAAAAAAGAACAGTTCAAAGAAAACCCACATTCATGTGATGACTGTAGGAAAACGTCTGACTGCACAACTAGAATAGGATAGTGCTTTGTTTAGTAGCTTGCTAAAGCTTTTCCAGATGAAAGCCTGCACCAATACAGCTTCTCAGCTCAGTGCCTGTCGGCTCACAAATAGTTAAAAAGAGGCCGCGCCTTCCACATCCTGTACCGTTACAGACGTATCGACCTTTGTATTGGATGTAAACACGAAGTGTAATTGAAGTTTTAGTGACCGAAGGTCGACTGTGCACCTTTTGTTCACATAAAAAGCGAATGAAAGGACCCTGTACTCCTGTATGAGGTCAGCAAACTGACTGAACTACAAACAGTTTCCGCTTACTGTAAACAGAGAACCGCTGCTGCTTCTCTCAGAGCTGAAAACTCACATCCAGACCTCGTTGTTTTGACGCCATGAACTTCTTTTTAGAGACTCTGAAGGTGCTCGGGTTGTCGGTGGTCTACTACCTGGAGGCGTTTTTCCGGTTATTTGTGCCGGCGCGGAGGAAGAGTGTAGAGGGCGAGCTGGTGCTGCTGACCGGGGCTGGAGCCGGGCTCGGCCGGTTTATGGCGCTGGAGCTCGCGCGGCTCGGCGCGCGCCTTGTGCTCTGGGACATCGACGAAGAGGGAAACCTGGAGACCGCGCGCCTGGTCAAAGAAGCACACGGCGCGCGAGCGCACACCTACACCTGCGACTGTAGTAGCCGAGAGCAGGTGTACAAAGTGGCGGACCGGGTAGGAACACACTCTATTGTAGGGTATTACATGTGTGCTACTGTAGTTAATAAGGCTCTAAATCTAACCTAAACCTTCTTTTAAATTTTGCATTTTATGTTAAGCAAACAAAACAAACAAACAAACAAACAAAAAAAAAACCTTCCTCATTGGTGCGAGTCAGAAATCCCTAAGGTGAAATTGAATTGCACTTATCTAACGGACATCCTATCCTCACAGAGAGACACATATTTGCCCACACACACAGATACAAATACAGCTATAAGTTTGAAACCTTATGAATTCATGGTTGTATAAATAAAATAGTCTTTAATCTCTCCAGAATATAAACAAAGCAGGCTATAGGTCTGCTAGACAGAGAGACAATGCGGCTAAACCACACAAGTCCAGTTGACTTGGCTTACTACTTACTATTCAAAATGAAATGCTGTAGCAAGCAAGTTTAAAGTACATCTATATCTACTTGGCCCGCAGTCAGGATTCAGTTCATAAAATGAAGATATACTGATGAGGTATGTGAAATTGAATATATATTCTGAAATTTCTGCTGCTAGATATGACATAGATGACTGAACACAGACGTATTTTAACATAACCTGTTTCACATACACATACCATAACGTAATACTGGCACAGAAAGTGCAAAAGCCTCTTGATTCCAAACGCTGCTGAATTGTATTGGAGAATAGAGATGTGATTATTGAAAGCACTAAGCTGCTGTATGTTGTCCGGTTGGTGATAAGACTGATTCAATTTGCTTGGCTTCTTAGGTCAAACGGGAGGTGGGTGACATTACGATTCTGGTGAACAATGCCGGCATCGTCACAGGGAAAAAGTTCCTGCAGTCTCCAGACTCTCTTATAGAGAAGACTATGGAGGTCAACAGCATGGCCCATTTCTGGGTTAGTTACTAAGACATACCATTTCAGTCTCACTTTCTCTTCCACATACACACCTGTAGATTTACACTATTTATTGCAACGACAAGCACAGGAAAATCTTTATGCCTCACAATGGTCTTGCTTCTTCTTTTTTTTTTTTTTAAGATGTGCAAGGCTTTTCTTCCAGCGATGGTTGCTGCAAACCATGGTCACGTGGTCAGCATAGCTAGCTCAGCTGGACTTATCGGTGTCAGCGGATTGGCAGGTATACACCCACAACACAATTTGTGTTGCGGTAAACACTAAGTTCATCCCTTTTTAACAACTGTCTAGTCTAACAGGTGTGTGTGTGTGTTTTGTGTGTATTTGACAGATTATTGTGCAAGCAAGTTTGCAGCAGTGGGCTTTGCAGAATCTATGGCTCTGGAGATGTTGGCTATGGGCTGTAATGGAGTAAAGACCACCATAGTGTGTCCCTTCTTCATCAACACTGGAATGTTTGACGGAGCTAACACGAAGTAAGACATTGACTAGAAAAATATTAGAATGCTTGCTAATATACAGGAATGAGAGGTTTTCCTTATGTTTGTATTTAGTTTGCGCTTATCTTCAGGCACTTTAATTCAGCTTTTTAAAATAGACAGAGTAAGGACAAAAGAGAGGTGGAGGCATATTGCGTTACTAGCCTTGAGCAATGTCTGAGAAGTCAGATTTTATTTAAATTAATGTTTGATAGGTATTGCATATGTGAGTGTTTAAGCATTAGGGGTGTACATTGGAAAAATGACAGCAACCGAAATTATTTTGAATAGTCTCAAACATATCGGGTATTTACTACCAACTATACGATTATTAAACCTGGATATTTCTTAATATTTCAAACTTGAGGTTGGCAGATAATTTTTCTGATTTCAGGCATTTATTTCTAGAAAGAAGCAAAATCTTCCGTCACAAGAATAAGAACATTTAAAAAGCCAAACGAGTAAATGGTGTTAGACTGACAAGAGCACCTTTCAATTCATTGGAGAATATTAGGGTGAATAACAGGTCTGGTTCTCATCTTATTAATGACTATGATTTGTAGTTGGTGAGTAAATCTGCAAATTCCTCCTTTAATGTCAGCTGCCTCCATACAAATCTTCTTATGCATGCAGCTGGATGTACTGAAAATCTCTGCATTGCATTATTGATAAATCTGTACAGCATGTGAAAGGGCTGTGGGTCACTATGCCCAAAATGATTCCAAATATTCCAAAATGTAAAAACAGTCACGTTTTTCGTGGTATCGTGTTATGCGAGAGTGCTTTTTTTCAACACCAAAAGTTGCATTGTAATGATGCGCGTGTACGTGGCCAGGAACAATGTGAGCACAGGCCAGTGGGGGAGTGGGGAGGGGGGCTATTGAGAGTTTTTGGGCCAAAAAGAAGAATCACTAGATAAGAAAACTTAATTTCTCCCTATTATAGAATAGTTTGGATATAACCAATAGCTTACAACTTAAAGAAATCAAATAAAACTACTATGCCTGATAGGGATATGACTTTGCATTGAAATACAGATGTTCTGAGATATCCCGTCTTAATGTGAGTCATGAAATTTACATTTTATGAATTCCCTGAGTCAAGGAAGTCAAGACTGCGAGAATAAAAATGCAGTTGTACGTTTTCAAGGGCCGAAAAGTGATGTTCTAAACATACTGTACGTTGACTGATTAAAATGACTCCTAATGGCGTTTGCGTATTTTTGTAGGTGGCCGAGAATCATGCCCATTTTGGAGCCGGATTATGTGTGTAGAAAGATTGTGGATGCTGTTCGGCGAGATCAGGTCTATCTGTACATGCCTCGTAGCATGTATCTATCCATCGCTCTTAAGAAGTAAGTCACATTTCTGCTTCAAGTCATTCCAGGAATCAATCTGCACTGCTGTGTTCGCTGTGTGTACCCGATAACGGTACTCATATTGTGTATGCAGGATTCTGTTTGTCTGTATAGTATGTGTGTGTGTGTGAGCCCATGTACACACACACCTGTCGCTACTGCTTATGCTCAAATCTCTTTGAACTCTAGCATAATTGTGTCATCATTTAAGATTTTAATTAGCGAGCCCAGACTACGATGTCATAATGGATAAACCTCTTACATGTCTGACTGATTTTGTGCCAAGATTCTGCTGAATTGTTATTAGTGTTTGTGTGTGTATTCGTGTGTGTTTATTTGTGTGCATGTAGGCTATGTGGAGTATAATTATGCTACACCTTTTTGGTATACAAGTTCACTCTTACATAAGGAATTGGTATACAGTGCATAACAGAAAAAACTACTGCAACAAAAATGCATCAGAATAGGGTATAAGATTTTACTCTGGTAGAGAATGTTTAACACTAAGTGTCCTTTAGAAACCACACTGGTATTCAGAACTAAGTTGCAAATGGTCAGTCAATTATTCTGTCTCTATGGTTTACAGAGCATTATTAAACCACAAATGTTGATCCGCTTTTAAATTTGTCTCCCGTGAAAGCTATGTAAAACAAGAACTCTACATCTACACGATCATATCAGCAAGTGTTGTAAAGGCCATCACATATCATATGGAATATTTTAAACACAAAAAAACAGTTGCGAGGCATCCAACATGGATAGACTCGACAGTCAGAGCATCGCTACTTCTCCGTTTCGTCTCTGACAAGTTAGTCATGTGTTCGGTAGCACTGTTTCGGTACTTATAAATGTGAACAATAATACTTGTCCTGCGGGTGTCTGCGTTAATTAAAGGTCCACTATGTAGGATTTTGAGGGTATCTGTTAGCGTGTATGGATTATATATTCCGTAATAAATTTATGGAATTTATAAGTGTGTTTTTATTAGCGTACCTGTAACTATGAATCGTTGTATTTTCGCAAGCTTAGAATGAGCCGTTTATACCTACATAAGGAGCAGGTCCACCTCTATGGAGCCTCCATGTTGTTCCTTGTTACAGTAGTACAGAACGGACAAACCTCTAGTGAGCGCCTTACAAGTTTTGCGTTGTTACAAGTGGCAGCGTGAATCCAGAAGGAAGCACCGGAGAGACAGCAAAGAAGAGGAAAGGGAAGACAAGGAAGAAGAAATCAGTGTTTGCTGATGCTGGCTAACAAGTTTGAGATTCCAAATTTTGTAAAATGGAGGACCATACTTATTATTTATTACAGAAATAGCAAGGGAATGTGAATGTAACTACTTGTTAGTACACTACAGGTAGCTGATGACCACCGTATGTTCTAATACACACCTGGGAAAGGGAAGGAAGGGTAAGGGAGGGATATTCAGGTGGTTTAGTCCTGCCTAGAGGACCTTTAAAATCCAACTGAAGCACTTAAGTGTTAACATGCATGATGTTAGAAATCCTTCAAAATACTATTTAGTATTTTATAAGGCACATTTCAGACACATGTATGATGAATACCGTCCACACTACTATTATTAGAATACTATTTTTTATACTTATTCTTACATTCCTATTTCATTACTTCTTTACTGCAATTCCTTTATCTGTTTCTGCAGTATGCGCTGTCCTATTACCACCAAAATAGCATAAATTCTCTGATAAGGTTTATCTGTCAGCTTTTACGGTCTTGTTGCAAGGAGTGTATTTTTATTACGCACAGATTCGTATGCGAGTTAAAAGTGTTCATTATTACTATTTGTTTACTGCTTGAACTGCTCCCAGGTTCACATTCCATTCAATTTCTCTCCTACAACTACTACCGTTTCCATAAATATGAAAATATAAACATGCTTTACAGCTCTAGAGGGGAGCAGTTTGGGATTTCCCTCCTCATGCCATAAACAACTTCATTAAAATGGACAGATTAATTAATTTATTTATGACATAATTAACTTATTTGTATGAACGTATAATGGCAATTATTTTTCATATTTCTTTTTTTTCCTTACAGTATGTTGCCCGTTAAAATAGGAGTGCTGCTTGGTGAATATCTGGGAACATTTGACTTTATGGCCAAGTTCAAAGGGCATGGCAAGAAGAGCAACTAAAGACTGAGGAAATATTAACCGGGTCTTCAGTGACATAAGACTGAAGTCATTAATGCTGCATTGAGTAGAATAAAGCAATGAATAATTATTATTTGAAAATATGCAAGCATTGCAATGCACACTACTATTACCACTCGAAGGCACTTAATCTGGAAAGCACATAAAATATGCCAGTATAATAACAATGTAATCATTCAAGTGTATGAAAACATGTGTATGACAATAATGTTCGTATTTTATGAAGACACTAATTTGTAAACTGAAACAGCTAGCAAATGTAGGTTGTAAATGTAATGAAGGACACACACTGCACATAAATATGCCTTGACTGAATAGTTTCTGTGGTTTATTTAATAATCATTTTCTAATTTCTTAGCTAACAGTATTATGTATACGTGTGAACGTGAGGCTGTGTTAGCAAGGTGTACTACATCTCGCCCAACTTGTCCACATCAACTCCACATAGAAGTGGGAGTAAAGAAGTAAAAGAGCAAATAACTGTAATATGTACTTAGGGAGGTGTTGTTAAACCAAAACAAGTTCAGCAACTAGACACCATCCAGTGTGAAACCTAATAAAGCTTATAAACCATTGATTATATGAACGAGTTGATTTGGACACCTTATAGTTTGTGACTTTATTGTGCTTTTGACTTTTCTTCAGATTTATAGCAAGCCTCTATAGCAGGCTTAGGAATTTGTTTGTACTACATTCCTGCTGAATTAAATGTTTTCCTGAATTTTTTATTACACACAAGGCAGCTGATTTTGAGATGTATAATTCTACGTTCAGCTCCCTGGTATGAGATGTCATTTTCCAGTTTCACTGAGCCTGATGAACTATTGCGCTAAGCACTGCGTTGCACAACCATTCATCCTCAAGATGGATCGCACGCCTTCGGGGAGCACTTACTCTGTACAGATGATTACTGTGCTAACAATAATAGTGAACACAGAGTGGTGCAATCAAATCACCCTTTATCTACCATTATGCTAATAACATACCATTACTCCGTATTCGTTCATGATAGCCTTATGCTATTTAAGAGGAATGTCAATGATTGCACATTTATGGTTCAGTAGCAAATTTTGGCGGCATGGGGTTCTATGATTGCTTTGAATCTGAACCAGGGGGCATGGTACCAGCAACTCCTTTCAGCAAAAAGCAGAAGACTGTGAAATTGATGATGACTTCAAGGTAGTTTTTAGCATTTTATATGCAATATATGCTGCTTACGGCATCATCCCATGAATCCCACTAGCACGTTAATCATAAGGAGTCGTGACTTGAGTGGGAGATGACACATGCCACATACAACGCAACAGCTTGTCTGATTAGTGACAGATTGGATGTACTCAGTGCTTACTACAAAGTCACTGAGGCATCTGTAATCACTTGGACTGTTAACCTGAAAACCATAAAATCACAGGAGGTCCATAGGATGAGCCTGCTTGAACCAAAAAGCGATCATTTACAGCCAGTAATATTTGCACTGTAGGATCCTATCACCCTCATGAGGCCACTGCAGGAAGTGCAAGGCTTCACAGACTACAGGACTGTTAAATAAAAGGTACAGCACACTGATTTTGTGGACAACAGTACTCCTTCTGGAGTATTTCCTTTTGGAAAAACAAACCCTTACAATTTATACTGATGTGCAGAAGAAACAACAAGTGTGTTACTTTCATTATTTATTGGAGTCTTGATAATAATCATACTCATTTCTCATGATGAGATACAGTTGTGCTTGAAAGTTTGTGAACCCTTAAGAATTTTCTATATTTCTGCATAAATATGACCTTCTCTTTATCTACTTTTATTAGGACTTGTGTGAAAATCTGGTGATGTTTTAGGTCATATTTATGCAGAAATATAGAAAATTCTAAAGGGTTCATAAACTTTCAAGCACAAATGTAACTGCACAGGATTTACATGTACTGTATATCTGTCATTCACAGAATGGTTAACAGGAACTCTGTGCAAGCATGTGTTCAAAAAGTCATCATGGAAGCACTTGCACTCTCAAGTACACACAAAACTCCATACAAGTATGTGCACACAAATACCCACATAAGCATGTGGGCACGGGTGCGCGCGCGCACACACCCACACACCCACCCACACCCTGCCCACTGGGCTGAAGTGTAAATAAGGTTTCCTATTAGAAGGATGCACTCATCCACACATACTTCACCTCAGAGAGGCACAGTCAGTGTTCTGCTATTAAAAGTCAGTTGGTTTCAGTAGGGCTTCCCTCCCAGAGAAGCCAGCATTTCTTCCCTCTCTCTAGCTGTAGGCATATCAGGCTTTACACCTTCACGCCTGCGTTGGAGCATCACAGTATGCTAAGGGGGAAAAAAGTACAGTTTAACATATGTACATACATGCTGTATATGGGTCTAAAACAAAAAAGACAAATTATATACGGTTATAAATCATAGGACTTTTGAAGTCATAAGTAGATGACAGAAGTATAATATGGACAGTTAGACATTTTTTTGCACTTTATAACTTTTTTTTAGCTCTTAAAGTGGAACTGCAGTGGGTTTGGACAGTATTCAGAGTTTTTTTTTCATTATTCCACATACAATAATCCATAAGGACTGAGTAAAAATATGTTCTTAGAATTTTAAGCAATTTGCAAAAAAAAAAAAAATTCTCTTCATTTAGATAAATATTCAGACCCTTAGCTAAAGCAAGTATTATTGTATTGACCTGCCCATCTGCATCAAACTCAATTGACCTGACATAATTTAGAAATGCACACACGTGTGTTTAAGGTCCTTGGATTCACAGTGCAGGTCGGATCAAAATCCGAACCATGAAGTCCGAGGAACTCACCGTAGACCTATGCAAACAAATTGTGTTGAGACATAGGCCTGGGAAAGGGTATAAAACCATTTCTAAAACTTTGTATGTTCCAAGGAGCACAGTGGGGCTCCATCATTGTGAAATGGAAGACGTTTGGAACTACAAGGATTCTACGTAGAACCGGCCAAACTAAGTTACCGGGCTACAATGGTCTTGATCATGGAGGTGACTATGAAAGCAATGGCCACTTTACCAGAGCTTCAGAAGTCCTCAGCAGAGATGGGAGAACCTGCTGGAAGGACAACCGTTTCAGGCCTCCATGGCAAAGTGGCTATATGGAAGCCACTCCCGAGTAAAAGGCACATGGCAAGTGCTTAAAAGGCTCTGAGAACCGATACCGCGATACCGTCACTACCATGGCGGCAGCATCAGGCTATGGGGCAGGTCTCAGGAGCAGGGACACGGATTAGGGATCAGGGACTGGTCAGAATTAAGGGATTGCATGAATGGAGCCAAATATAGAGAGGTCCTTGAAGTTCACAGATGCTCCCCATCCAATCTGACTGAGCATGAGGAGACAGTGGGAGAGAGAATGGGAGAAAGTGCCCAAATCCTGGCATGCAGACTTGTACAGAAGACTCAAAGCTATAACTGCTGCTGTAAAGGTGCTTCTACAAATTACTATATAAAGGGTATGAATACTTATCTAAATGAGAGATTTCAGTTTCTGATTTTTAATACATTTTCCAAAAAAAATGTTTTGAAATGTTGAAATGTAATGTTTCCCTATAATGAAAAGACACAGCTAACCTTTGTCCCATATATGTGTGGAGAGTATCATTATTGAGTGCATCTTTCAGAACAACAGCAAAAAAAGACTCTCATTAATTTCTACAATTTACAGTCTAACCAACGATTAAACAAATCTACACTATTAGCATCATGTTGGTAGTTGAATGGTACTGTGTCTGCAGTGACTAATCCACAGAAAGTACTATATTATTTTAAAAACTTATTAAAAACAGTTTCATAACTGTGCAACTACATGCTAATAACAACTCAGTCATTTCCCATATAATTTTTTATTACAGGCACTTTAATATAAGTATTTACATACAGTTCTCCAGGATTGTGACAGACAATTTAAAACTGAGAGAAGTATAAACTCTACTAACATTAGTTAACTAGTCTACATGACCTCACAGTTGATGCTTTAGTATAGAGATGTCAGACACATGGCCTGTGGGTCAGAACCCTGCCAAATAACTTGAGAATCTGTGTACTAAATTGAAATCATAATGGGCTCACTGCAAACACTTCCTTGTTCTTCTGTAGGGCTCCCATAGAAAAAGTATAATAACCTGGTTGCATAAGTATGCACACCCCTAAACTAATACTATGTTAAAGCACCTTTTTATTTTATTACAACACTTAGTCTTTTTGAGTAAGAGTCTATCAGCATGGCAAGTCTAGACTTAGCAATATTCTCCTACTCTTTCTTCCAAAAACATTCTCGAGGTGTTCAAATCTCCTGAGCTACTCTGCATGCAGCGGGAATAGTTCTTTGTTTGTTTCTGAAAATGTTATCTAAAAATATCTTAACATGTTAAATCTTAAAATCCTTACGGCAGACCCTCACTGTGATCTGGTGGTAGAAAAACCCCCCTGAAGTTGCTGTCTCACTGTACTGACAAATCAAGACAATGCTCCGTGAAACAAAAGAGCAAAAAAGCTCATTCAAAATGGAAATCCGTCAAAACACTGAATCCAAGGAGTTCATTGATTTGAAGGGATTGAAAAAAATCCCAATGGGGTAAAATAAAGCAATAGACTTCATTTTATTAGCAAGCGGAAAATTGAATGTTAACCAGGTCTCTTTAAGGGTTTCACAGTAATGGGGGTGAATACTTATGCAATCACAACTTACAATTGATTTTATTTGAAATAATTTTAACTTCACTAATACTACCCCCCAACAATCCCAATTCTAAAGGTGAATATGTATGCAAGTTTATTGTGTACACTCCTGGGCAAAAGAAAATAAGGCAAACCCAATATTGCAAAACATTAAGATGGTCTCAACAAAACTCACTGGGCAGAAAATTAACAAGAAGTAAAAAAAAAGGGCACTCCTGAGACCTTTGGCTCGTTAATGCTCGTTGCTGAAACTGTTGGGGGGAAAAGCTGGAAACAGGGAAGGTCACTTACATAGTCTTCTGGTACACAAAGAGAAAATCCTGAAAAGATTTAAATGTTTAAATGATATAAAATTGAACTTGTCTGGGGGTTCAAAATGTTCCAAAATATCTTCTGTTTGAAGACTTTAACATTGAGTGGAACAGCATGGACTCTTCTTTCTGTAAAAAGCCGTCTGCAAGTTTACCCACAAGACTTCAACATTTAAAGGAAATCAGGGGAAAAGCTCCCACACCAATTTACTTTATCTATTTGTTTCATTCTTGCTCATTTTCCTGACCAATGATTTTCATTTCTACCATCAAAAGCTTAATGTTTTGCAATACTGCGTTTGCCTCATCTTTTTTTTTTGCCCAGGAATGTATAAGGTAAATCCATAATTTGGAAAATTAGTTGGGTTTATTTTTTTGCTAATTTGGTCATTTTTGGTAAAGAATTGCAACGTGTTCATGTCTATGTCATTGTGTAGGTGATACATGTTTAATCCATTAATGCATTCCGAATCTACCTTTCAGATAAATGCATTACATTGCATTACATAATTACAGGTCACATTATTTTTTTTTTGCTGTGGATCACTTGACATTTAGACTAAATATAATGTGACCAATGAGTTTCACACTGCTGTCTGGATGACTCCGAGTTGTACGTCGATGTATATAAGAGATTGTTTGCGATCTGGGGAGCTTTAATTTGTTGGGAGAAAGTGAAAGCTGGTGTGCTGCGTGGAGGTAAAATACTCACCCAGTACTTCCTGCAATTCTTATACTTCAAGAAGTATGCAGAGCACATGTTCTTATCATAGTTATATGCTTCCAGGCACTTTTGGGAACCATCACTCTCCTACACAGAGGCGAAGGAACACACGTTATTACTTGTTATGGGAAGGGGAATTAATATAATCTGTAGATCAAATATTACAAATCGTGACTGTGTGTGTTTAACTCTCATGAGTACATGCACTTGCTGTCTCTCTCAGTTGCTGTGCGAGTATACGAGTGTGAGTGAGGCTGGTTCTAGACCTGTCTCCAACCGTTCTCTGTTTGTTTGTGGTTAATTACAGAGAAAGCAGCCTTGTAATAATTGTTTTAATGTAAACTTCCTTAACAAATAAATGCTTCGACAGTATTCCGAATTACATTTAAGCAGCTTTGGTAAAAGTGACAAGAGCTAATATAAACAGTAGAAAGAAAGCAAAAAGAAACCAGGCCGAAAATAAGGAAGTTACTGCTAGAGGTTGAATGTGTGAAAATGGCGCATATTCAAGGTGCTTGTTGTTTTAATTATAATTACAGGCAAGGTTACAGTCTACTTAAGGGCAAGTGTGTAATCTATCATGGACACAGAATTGTTCTCGGTCATTTCGCAGTCAATCACTAAAAACACTCATTCCTGTGTATATACGCTCACTGTCCACTTTTTTCCCTCCATGTGGATGGTAAATGTACATTTTTCACATTTCAATATTCTTTCTTTTTTTTTTCCGCTGATTGATATGCCACGTGCCGCAATGAATGATGACACGACATGCGCCTCCATCCCAGTGGACTTAATCTGTGCAGACCAGGATGATTCTGAATAATGACCTCCCTGAATACAATTTCCCTTCTGTAGCAACTTTTATCCTTAGTTCAAGTTTATCGGCACGACTCCATATTCACAGCAGCCTGGAAAGCCGGCCGAGAAGAAGAGAAACACGATGGGAAGAGGAGAGAGGGGGAAAAAAACAAACAAGCACGAATCAAATAAACAAACTAGAGGGAACTAAATTACAACAAAAGAGTGCACAGGCTAACAGCCAAAAAGAAAATATACTGGATTTCTTCGCAATCGGTATGAGTCTCGGTTGGCATTACGGTTCATCTGACACACGGAGCATTTAAAGTAACGTTCTGAAAGTTTGATGTGAGAAAAAGAAACATACTAGGTTATACTCAGAACCTGACCTCTATACAGGGGTTGCTGTCTGCGTTCCGGACTTTTCCGCCACTCGACTTGCTGCTCATACTTCAGACGCATCCGCGATCCGTGTGTGCTGAAATACAAGAGTTGTGGTCAAAGTGAGAACAGCATATTTATGTACGATTCCAGAGTCGTACACAAAGTGTCACTTTAGATCTAAGCAATGTTCCTGGAGCAGTCAGCTGACCGGTTGAGTCGACTGCACTGCACATTTCTTTTTTTTTTTTTTTGAATGCATTAGACATGATTGTAAAAAAAAAAAAAAAAAAAAAAACACGACTCATGCCATTTTTATGGTCTTCTTCTTCTTAAGAAATTTTCTTATAAATCAGTTGCACGCAAAATTTGGTACAGATTTCTTTTGGCCATACATACACTACCAGTCAAAAGTTTGGACACGCCTTCTAATTCAACTTAGTTAGAAGTTAGCATAAGAAGCCTGCTCCAGTAATAAGTAGCAAAGCGAACACAGTCCTGACCCTAACCCTACCTGTCAGTACAACCAGCTCTAGCAGACTTTTACACATGTTATGTTGTTACTACATAAGAACTCTTGTGTTACATAGAAACAAGCTAACATCTCTGGAAAATCTGCAGTTCTATTCAAATTTTTGGCCACACCGAAGGAATTCTTTTATTTTTACTATTATCCACGTTTAAGCCCAAGTATGAAGGGACACATTTGTATTTCTGCAATCACCAAAAAAAAACAAAAAAACCCACAAACATCATCTCTGATCTGCTTCAGTGGAAGCGGCCTTGAGAAGCGTTGCTCGCTCTTGTAGAAAAGAAAAAAGAAAAATTCCCCCCGAACCCCACGCATATTAATCTTTAACGTCCAAGATTTATTTTGTTTATTTTGATTTTGGTATAAACTTTTTTTTAAGCAAAATATTTGTCAGTTTTCACTTTTGCAACGAGTGCTGTATATTGTCCTCCTCAAACGGCGAGCTGGGTATACTCGATTTCACACACTTAACAAGTGAACGTGTCAAAACGTCAACCTTCAGCATGACTCGTGTCCACGTTGATCCGATGTTACTCTGTATACTGAGAAGGGACTTGTAGTTGAGAAGACTATTCCAAGTTGACGAGTAAGTTTTTTTTTTTTTTTTTTTTTAACCATTTGGAGATCAAGAATTACAGGTTGTGGCCTCAAGCTGAACACAGCGTTAGGCATTGCTTCATTTCTAGGCCGATGCATCGACGCTTTAATCTTTTAGTCTGTCCAGCTCGCCCATCTGTACACTCTGCTCAAACAGATTCCAAAAAAAAAAATCAACTTTCATGCTATTACCATAACGCCATCATACTCAAAAGAATGAGTGAGAAAAGAAGCTCTTGCACTTTTGGAGCAAACAGTGAGCTTTGACCATTAAGTTATCCCTTATTTCTGACATTTTTTCACAATTGTAACTTCACTAGCAATGTCCCCCTCTGACGTCACACGGCACACGAAAGGTAACTGGAATAATGAAAATAAAGTCTCAATGACCAGATGATCACCAGAATCACTAAATCGCTGGGCAGTGGTGGCTCAGTGGTTACGTTTTTTGACATCAAATAAGATATGATGGTTGTTATTTTGTAGAGAAACACAACACTGTATGACAGGCTCCATACCAGCCTATGACAGGTTTCTCCAACCATTCTAAAAATGATGTCTTAAACCCAGGCGCACAACCATATACTTTGGGTAATAAGCTCCGGGAGAAAGCTGAGAAAATACCATTAGTAGTGCCTGTTAAAGGGCTCAGTGAATCAGGATGATTACCAAAATCGGCTTCACTGGGAAATTCACGATCAGAAGGATTTCTGGGGTGCAGCTACCACGGACAGTGAGGCAGCCCCCTGTCGCCTTACGTTATCAAAATTGAGCCTTTGGCTGCGCAGTAGACAAACGATCGGTGAGAAGCTCACCAGGAAGTAGCCTTCATTTGGCATCACTGCTCTCCATTCAAGCTCTATAAAGTGGCTCGGTCAACTCTATTTTTTCACTGACGATGACCAAGGACACCCCGGTCTCCCCTCCCCTTCTCCTGTGCACGAGCACGAAGGCCCCCTTTTGCCGATCGGCTAGAATAGTGTTGTGCGGCTCGGTCCTAGACACTTTCTTTGTTTCCCATTTACAGAGCCGGGGCCGTGTAGACTTTTGTACTGGACTTTTTTCATGCTCACACAGAATGGACAGCTAGCAGACCATAAGGAAATATTCACTGACTTGGACAAAAGGTGTATTAGATTAGAATTGATGACTGTACCTTTAAGTACATGGATTTGACATTTGAATGATTTTTTTTACTCTTTGAGCTCACCCTCCCATTCCCACCCGTGCTCACAAAGCTCCGCCCACAAGATCTACGGTGGCCTGCAGTGTAAAGTCTGTAAATGTAGTGGAGTACAGTGCATGTCAGAAAATAATAAATGCACATGCTGAGAACTTATTGGCTGCTACTTTTCAAACGTGACAATGAAATTCATGGACATTAAGCATTCAGTCATGCGTGTCTGAACCTGGCAGCGATCTCACACACCATTAAAAAGGGAAAGCAATAGTTTTGTAGTCGAGGCGGTGCTTTATTCAATCTGACCTCCAATTAAACAGGTGAAGACCGCTAGGCTAAGCTAAGGCTATGACCGTGAAATAGCATTTGACATGAACAAAAATCAAGCAAAGCCTTGTTTTTCGTGATGAACAATATTAATCATCTGGTTTTATATTCAAAACATGTCACTCGTTCATTCTCAGGTAACCAAGCAACAGTGTCACGTACTAAGGTGATCATTAGCTTTAGCGCCTGTTAGCCTCAGACTCTCAGCTCAGTGATATCTGTTACACGACAAACAGTTCAACATGGTTCATGCTCTGCAAGCGCCTCACAAGTAAAAAGCGCGTTGGTGTAAATAAATAAAATAAAATAAAATACGTTTTCAATAATCGTACTCACCGGTTAATGCACCTCAGACAACAGTGTGTACTCACTCACATGTCTGAGTTACAGAGACATCTAGCAGCTTTCCCTTCTGTCAGACTGAACGGCATACGAAACACAACCCAGCCCCAATCCCGCCCCTCGGATGATTGACAGCAGACGCTGACCAATATGCAGAGGGAACTAAAATAAACCGGCAGCTTCCCAGTCGACTGACAGGTCTTCCAGCCACTAACTTGGAGCCTCTGGCGGTTTTATCCCACCTATTGTTTTAAATAGAAATCAACTGAAGTCATTTCGATTGACAGAATCGCCGACGAGTCCGAAAATTTTGATTTTCTGAAAGGTACGGCCGGTGACAGTGAAATATGAAAATGACAGGGTTATGGACGAATCACAGAGAGCGAGGGGGGCGGGGCAACCGCGTAGGCGTGGCCAAACGGGTTTGGTTGCACCGCAGCGCATAGCCTACACAATGGCTGCTGGAAAGAGGAGAAAGCAAACAATTTTCAGGCCCGCCGCGTCCAGCAAAAAATATGAGAAAAAAATTATTAAAATTCGGAAAATAGGTGAAAGTCAAGGAAAACGCCCTAGAAAGGATGTTAAGGCTCCCACGGTAAGTTTTGCGCAAATTAAGTAAATTGTTACGGTGTTCTTGAATTAAAATATCGGGGTTATTCAAATTATGAGTGAGGGTGAGCTAGGGAAAAAAGTTTGCGTTAATCAGCGCCCAGTTTGGGACCTGAGAGAAAAGCAGCGGAAGATAGAAATTCATAGAAAATTAATATAAATTCAGTTGCTCTGTCTTGTCACGTCGCGTTCACTGCAAATGAATGTCAACAAACGGAGGAAATCCTGGAGTCGTGAAAAAGTTGGGGAAAAGTTTTGTATTTTACTGCAGTTTAAGTTTTTCCCCGGAATATAATAACGTCGGCGGTGCGGGGAAGCCGTAGCGAACGCACGCGCATTTAAATATGGTTTAAAAAAAAAAAAAAAAAGAATATAAAACGCACGCGGCACTCGTGCTGCTCAAAGTTTTGACACATACGTGCACGCGAGACGACAGTAAACACCGTGCTGTCGGCAGAATTGCGTTTGCATGTGCCATGTAATGCGTAATGCCGAAATTGGATTGAATGTGCTATAAGTTCCATTTAACCACGTGATTTACAAAAGTTGACGGTTAAAGAGTCGTGGTCGTGTTTTGCTACTGATCATATCCGAGGAGCCCAGAGAGAATAAATACGCATCGTTTTCCGTGTGGTTCAAGGGGGCTATCGGCGCGAGGAACGCTGCTTGTCAATATCGCAAACAACCAAAATGGAGGGAGAAGTTAAGGGGGACTAATTGGCTGATGCTAAACATATTCCCCGCCGTGTCCCTGCAGCTACAAACCCCGTGTTTCGGACCATAACAAACCCGACAGCGTGCTGAATCCTGTTACAATCTCACCTTTGCATTGAGTGGCGCGAGTGTGACCTGGGATTGTGTCAGATTGAGCTGATTAGTTTACCAGCACAGCCTATGAGGTGGTCAGTCATCATCAGAGGTGTGTGTGTGTGTGTGTGGTTCGTTTGCAGACCATGCGGTTCTTATCATCAAATCCATCACGCGAAACTTCTACATACAGTAATGTTGCCTTTATGGACGCGCTCGTGCATCCACCATGCACGCTGGATAAGTCCGAGTTTTTACTGCAAACACGTTTTCGGAGTTCTCCTGATGCGTGCCTGTGGATGAAGGAACATGTGTGAAGGAGGGGGGCTGGGGTTGCCTGCTCAGACAGGGGCACGCATGCGGCCCGCTTACTTTTAACGCAAACGCGTGGAACCTTTTGATCGGCTTTGTGTGTACTCCATTTGTGCCTGGTGCTCATGTGGCGCGTGAGGAAAGTCGCGGCTTGTCTGAGTGTATGCGTGAAGGAGACGAGACGCAGCTCCACGTGCGGGATATGCAAATGAAGCTTTGAACACTTCGGCACTGTGGCGTCTCGGTTTGTTTGTGTGTCACGTTTCCGCCCGAGAGACGTAATCAAGTGCGTGGCAACGTCCTAAACCGCACAGGCTACTACCGCACTAAGAAGTGTGTGAAAATAGCACGCGATTTCTGGTAACTATGGCAACCCACGATGGCGTGCTCTGTAGTGCGGTAGTATGCGGTTTGAGAGCAGCCCATGTGCACTCTGGAGCCGCAGATTAAATCATGATCTTGATCGAATTCTATTTTATGAAGTGATTTGGAAAGTTTTGAAAATGCTGTGCAACATTCTAATGGCATTCCTGCCCATTTGTATTAGCATTTAAATGGGCTATTTAAACAATAAAATGTTGTTTATTGGCATTTTATTGCGGTTTGTGTAAAAAAAAGAAAACATATGTAGACCCATGTTCATACAGCAATTTAAAAATTAATTTTGTTTGGGTTTGGGGTGTAATTCAACTTTTTGCTTTACATCAGTACTTAATTTCAAAATGACTAATCTAAAGAAGAGAAATAATTTTTGCTGGTTATGACGTCTTGCCTGGTTATAAATTAAATTAGATTTTGTGTTGTTGTGGTAGGTGTTGTGCGTACATGTGTTATTTGATCTGACTTTAAATGAAGTGATTTAGAAATTTGAAGTTTGAAAAAATGATTTTGTTTTCAGTCCTATTGCTTTAATCAAAATATAGAAGTTATAATGTTTTGCAAAAAAGTCTTTTGCAAGATGTGAAATCATCTCGTCAAGCTGATCGGTTATATTGCGTGAAAAGAGTACTTGAATTCGTAAATTGTCAGCAATGTTTGCGTGTGTCTGTTTTATATATTTTCCTTGAACTAAAATATTGTTGTCTGTATTTAGAGTTATTTAAATGATGCTGAAATAGTTTAGCAATGCTGAACAAATAATTATCTGAGTGTACAAGTATGTAAAATTCACGAGTATGATTTCTAATTTGATATGTGTCTAGTTCTTTCTGTGTACCAAAATGTTTTCCTAAGCTTTTAGATAAGTATCTCATGATGAAAGCTTTCCTCAACAATTTGGGTAATAAATTGACTGAATTAATGTCAGATTAATATGTATATTTATATGCAGTATATATGAAATATAATTATGTAGAATTTGCATTAAAGAATTCTATTTATTGGAGATAATTTCCCCTCATGCTCATCACTAGTAAATTTCTTTGTTTTTAGGTAATATTTGGCACTGAAATAATACGAACAATTTAGCATGAATAAAAAGTTTATTTCTTATTGTAAGTGTTTTTTGTTATTTAAATAAAAATCGTCAGAAAGCTACACTGATAAATTTACAGTGTAGGTTGAATTGAAGTGGAAAATAAACTATTTACAAGGTGTCTTCTAAGAAAAGTCTGAACATGTGCAATCGTACAACCAAAATGTCAACCTCAGCGTTCATGAAAAGTGCTGATCTTTCAATCTATAGCTCTCTGAATTGGGATAGAGAAATATTAAACCGAACAGTAGAGTGCTGGTATATGGATAGTTAAGGATTCTTAGACTGTGATAAAGATACACCCTGCTGTACGGTTCAACCAAGAATGTTTTTTGTTCTCCGTGAGGGACAAACGGAAGGACCGTTCAGGGTTCCAGATGAAACTTTAGGGTCCTAAATGTAAGACTTAGTTCTAGTGGGTAGATAGTGAGTCTTTTGTTGAGTCCTTGGTACAATATCACAGAGGTGCAGTACTGTCCATGTACAACTGAATGAATAAAGATGGAAAGAAGAAGCGGAAGAGAATATTGAAGGGATAAACAGTGATAGTTTGATGAAACATGTAAAGCAGTATCCCCATTTACTCAACCAGCAGTTTGACAACAGCACCACAGTCATGTTTCTGACTTTTGTTCTTTCATAGTAGTACAGTCAGACTACTTAACTCCTTAACCTGCCAACTAATTGTTTCATTCTTTGTCTCGAGGTATTCAGTAATTATTACTCATTAACTACAGTGAAACTAATGCAAAATGTAGGTAGTTACAAGAGAGAGAAAAGTCATTCTGGATTCACTAACAGGTCCTGAGGGTTTAGGGAATCACTAGTTTATCTTTCATTTCTGATATTTCCCATCATTCCATTGGATGGTCTATGGTATGATGGTGTACTGTATGTATGGGGTGAATATTTGTGATTTGAGACTTCGTATTGTATCCTCCAATTAATTGAGTTGTCCAAAGGTTTGTTTTATTATCTGAATGCGATACAAGACAGGGTTTGATGTACACCAAAAAAAATACAAACTTGTGCGTGGAAATGTACTTGCAAATTGCAGTCTTTTTTTACTCTAAGCTATGAGCATATGTATTTTATTTACTCAGATCCAATAACACAGACATACAGTGCAGTCCATTCCTAATTGGACAGACTTTTTGCTGCTTTGGCACTGTATGTGTGCACTGTTGAATCTGCAATGAAACAATAGTTATGAAAAGGCTTTAATATCAAGCATATGTAGCCTGCATTCATATCAGGTGAACCGTGTAGGAATTACACTCATTTTTATACGTAGTTCTCCCATTTTATAATCCCAGGCGTAATTTGGTAATTGACAGCTCAGTTATTTCTTGGCCAGTTGTGTTGTTACATCACCACTTTAAGCGCAGGAGAGCTGACAAAAGATCTAGAGTCGATTCGAGATTTCACGTTTGCATCTGGAGTCTGTTACTGTTGTCAATGCCAGTAAAGGAGGCCATCATGAGACTGAGGAAGAGAATAAGTCAATCAGACAAATAGCCAAGACAAATCACCTGTTTGCTACAGTGTTTGGTGAATGCACAGGACAAAACCCACAAACACATAGTTCTTCATCATGTCCTGAGAGAACATAGCCCAGGTAACCACTGATAGCTTTTGTAAATGTGTATTACAGCATTGTAACACAGTCTCGTGTCTAAATCTGACAGAGATGAGCTTGTACCAAGAGTCATAGAAAGAGGAAAGTTTGGAGAAAAGGGAACTGCTCACAATATAAAGCATACTACCTCATCTAACATGAAAGACGGTGTTATGACCATGTATGGCCTAGAGTGCTTTACTTTAATGGAAGGCAATAGTCCCCAAATCAAGCAGGAACTGAAAACAGCCTGCAGAGAATAACCAGGAAAGATACCCAGCGTCTGGTGATGTCTGAGAGTCACAGACTTCAGGAAGTCATCCATCGCAAAGGATTTGCACCCAAGTGCTAAGTTACAGTTTTATTAAGAATTACGTTCATATGTTCATCCACATTCTTATATTTCTAGATAGAAAGGGGAAGTGTGTATTAAAAAAAATCTGTGATTGCCGTTTGTCTCACTTGAAATAGATCTAAAGGCAGAGAAAATCAGGCTGACATTTTGCACTCTGTCATCTTTTTACTCCAATTCAAATATGCCTGGGTTCAGAAATACAACAACAGTCACTGCTCATCTTACATTTATGTGTGATTTGTGTGAACAATGCTCACAATCATTTACTGCATACGTAGTGTTTACCTGATTAAACAAACTTAAATCTGTTCAAAAGCAAACCTTTCAGTTGAATCAGGTGTTTCGCACTGCAGCAGAATTAAGAATCATTGTTTTATCAAACAGAAATGCAGGATGTTTGTCCAGTCTCCGATCTGCTTTTTCCTTTCTTCTTTTGGAACCCTACCATCATCCTCTCTCACTTCCTCAGTGCCTGGCCTCTCTGTGGTGTTGAAGATTCAGCCTCTGTCACTCTGTCAGTGATCGGACACGTCGCTTGTGTCCACTGCGTGGCTGGCCCGCGCTAAGTCACCATGGCCACGGTCACCCCCGACGATGACTGCCCCAACCCGGCAGAGCACGATCGAGTGAGGAAGAGGAGGCCAGAAGGGAAAGGGAGGAAAAACTTCCCCTGTCAGCTTTGCGAGAAGGCCTTCAACAGCGTGGAGAAGCTGAAGGTACACTCCTACTCGCACACAGGCGAGAGGCCGTACCGCTGCACACACACCGACTGCATCAAGGCCTTTGTCTCAAAGTACAAACTGCTACGGTAGGTCCCACTGGGATCCACACACTCGTTCCGACTAACAGATGCTTAAAAACAGACAAGTGACCCTCATGTACTGTTCACTACTTAGTAATGATTGATTTTATAGCGATGCAAATGCATCATGCCTCATATCTCGCAGTGAAAATCAACATAAACAATACTTACGGAATCAGACTGAAAACCTTTTCACACGCATATCCTCCCAGTGGATAGTTTGTGACTGGACTATAATCACTTTTGTTTCATTTTAACAAATACAAGTCAGTTGATTTGAATGGGGTTACAGCAACAGATCAATTATGAAAATTTAAATACATGGCATTGACTTCTATCTACCTGCAATTTTAATAAAAAATATAGGAAATGTGCTTTTATGATATATAATATTTCAATGCTTCTTATATACATGCAAACACTACAGGGACACAGACCTTTTTTTTTTTTTTTTTTTTTTTGCTCATCCTTTCTTTCAGGATAATAATCCGTGCTAATTTGTTTTTCCACAGCCACATGGCCACGCACTCACCTGAGAAGACCCACAAGTGTAGCTACTGCGAGAAAATGTTCCACCGCAAAGACCATCTCAAGAACCACCTGCACACACACGACCCCAACAAGGAGGCTTTCAGCTGTGCCGAGTGCGGCAAGAGCTACAACACCAAGCTGGGTTTCCGAAGGCACCAGGCTCTGCACTCGGCACATCGTGGTGACCTCACCTGCCAGGTATGTCTGCGGCCATATCCCAGCACGACCCTGCTGCTCGAGCACCTGCGTGCCCACGCCGGCAAAAGCGCCACAGCTGCAGCCAAGGAGAAGCGGCACCAGTGTGAGCACTGCGAGCGCCGTTTCTACACGCGCAAGGACGTGCGGCGCCACCTAGTGGTGCACACGGGCCGCAAGGACTTCCTGTGCCAGTATTGCGCACAGCGCTTCGGCCGCAAGGACCACCTGACTCGGCATGTAAAGAAGAGCCATGGCCATGAGCCGCTGCGAGTGAAGGCGGAGCCGCTGGAGCCCTCAGAGCCGCACCCCTACCTGTTTGGCCATGCCTCCTACTCTCCTCCGCCACCGCCACTCCGTCCCGAGCTGGAGAGCTACCTTCTGGAGCTGCAGGCGGAGGAGGTGCCGAAGCTGTGTGCTGCTGCCACGTCCTCCGGAGAGACAGCTCCGTCTTTGGACTTCCTGTCTCCTCTGTTTAACTTCCTGCCCTATGGGCAAGGGGCAGGGCCAGGTTTGGGGGTTTCGTACAGCCAAGAGGAGGGGCTTCCTGTGATGACGCCATCTCAGGACGCTCCCGATCTTCTCGGCCCAATTCACACACTCACGCATACACACACCCTTTCACAGACACACACACTCACCACAAGTTACACACACACGCCAAGCCTGAATACAACCACCACCCTGCCTCGCTTTCACCAGGCCTTCCAGTGATCCAAACGTACGCAGGCACACCAATGTAGCTACCATAGCACTTACACACACCGAAACATTAGCTTGGCACTTATTTGAAATACAAAAAAAACACACGGAGACGGCACTTGCTAAATGATGTGCCTTATTGAGAACATATCACTTTCTCATTTAAATCTACTTCAGTCTACATTTTAGGATCAATAGAAGATGCTGAGCATCTAACAGCTGTCATTCAAAACAATCTGGTTTACGAATGTGTATGTGCCTTGGTTTGCAGTGAAGTTTTGCTCTCAGACACTGAGTGCATATAGCTTTCCCATTTAGCACTTTGAATTTCTAGTGATGTTGAAGTTCCATCAAAGCTAAACATTTAAGGTTTTTCCTGATATTTTTTTTTCTTGATCACTTTGTTTGTTGGCTCACAAGTTGATGGGTACTGAAATTCCAGCATCTGAGTGACTACACAGCCAAAGGCAACCAAACCCCTCAGAGCCAGAGTGTGGACGGCTCATCTTGTCTTGCCTTTATTCATCTTTTAATTTTATTTTTCTTCTTCTTGTTTTATTTTTTATTTTTTTTTACGGCCGTTTGCCTTCATGCTGCTGCTCGTTTTAAGGGCCTTGAACTTTACCAGTGCAGATCTGCTTCACTATACAAAGCAATAAAGGGAAACATGGACTGACTTTACAAAGACTATCATGTGTAGACACAAACAGCTCTTAAACAGCCCCTTCATTTTTTCCCCTTGCCGTTTGTCTTCTTTATTTTTTTTTTTCTTTTTCCTTTCTTTTTTTTGTTGCTCCTGGACTTTAGACACCAACACAACCTTCAACCTCATCCGCCAGAATGCTGTCCAGTGCACTGATCCTGATTCTCATCAGTAATAAAACAAAAACATTCAGTTGTATGGATGTGTGCTGTCGCATCCGAAGCACACACAGAAGTCTGAATGACATGCGCAGTCTGTGAAGAAGCTTTGTTGTGAATAAGACAGTTTTACAGAGACTGTAGATGCCTCCAGAGGCTGAAAAACACACCTATGGTTGCCACAATCCTTTTCCCAAAACACCCAGCCAAACCCCTGTACAGATGTGTTTTTGTGTGTATGCGTGTGTGGGTGAGGATGACAGAGGCTTGTGTTGAGTGAATGGTGGGGTCTTGTTGAATATACATTGGGAGCTGAAGGTTGTTGGATGCTGCAAAGCCTCCAGTTTGGGCATATTTTTTCATAATAGCACTTTCTAAAGAATCTGATGCCTTGGTTTTATCCTGTTATGAATATGTATTTTATGTTAAACAACCTTTTGCATAAAATGTTTAGATGTCGTCATATATAGCTTTTAGCAGATTG
>JAQQZR010000001.1:15043751-15088325 GCA_030068235.1 Notoglanidium macrostoma
TACAGTATATATATAAAATGCTACGTGTGTGTGATATTTTTACAGGTACACTTCATACAGTGTTTAACGTGTAATGTAAATGTCTCCTGTTTTTGCTTTATTGCACAAAATGTCTGTGTCTCTCACTGAGACCTAATGCGAATGGTTTATTCCACCCGTTCTTCTTCAAAGCACTTCCATCGCTCATTAAGTTTTCAAAGGTTTTTTTTTTATTCAAATCTTCATAAATCTGCCGTTTGTAAATACTTCAGTATTGAGAAAAGTGTATAAAACTGGGAAGACCAGAATGCCTCAATTATTTTTAAGGTGTGAAATGGTGATGTCATTTGATGCTGCTTAGTGGTTGACAGATTACGTAGAGAAGTTGATTGAAATGCTCTGCATCCGAGCATGTTTTCATTGGGAGACACAGACCTTTAGCAATCCTCCTCTTCAGTTTCAGTGGTACCATCAAGCAGTGTGTGTGCGTGTGTGTGAGTGGAACAGTCTCTCGACTTGGATAATGCTGCTAATGGACATGGTGTAACCCATGATGGCGCAACAGAACTTTTAGTTTTTCCTCCTTCTTTGAAATCAATGAAATGTTTAAAGAGGGAGTGGACACGTGTCCGTGCGTGTCATACTTTGACATGTCAGTAAGGTGATGTTCTTATCAAAGCCGATTAGGAGCTGGATGTTGCCGCAGCCGTGTTTTCGAGGGAAGGGTCTTTTTAGAACTGAACTCTGAGTGACCTTTTCTAAGACGAGAAGAAAAGGAGATAGAGTGTGTTTTGTTCAAGAGACAGCATTCCAGCCATAATGGTGTTTTACATGGTGTCCTTATTGTTTTAATCACATTTCTGTAATGCCATCCTGTGATAGTGGCTTTCGCTCATCAATGTATATGTTACCATAATGTACTACAAACTACTGTTGTATATGTATATCCTAAGACAGAGTGTTTCATAATTGTGTGTGTGTGTGTGTGTGTGTGTGTGTGTGTGTGTGTGTGTGTGTGTGTGTGTGTGTGTGTGTGTTGAGAACTTGCTGCTGCAGCCTGCATTTTCTTTTGTCTTCAGATGACATCATCCAAAGAGAAAGTTATTTAGTGGCTGGCCGGATGAGCCAGTCGTGTGCTGTAGAAGGTGAATGGCGATGTGTGAATGTGTGCGTGTTTTGTGTCTGAGAAAGAAAGTGTGTATCTGTGTGCATTCAGACGACCTTTGCTGCTATGTGAGGAGAGGAGAGATTTGGTCCAGTGTTAATACTGTTCACAGTACTGAGAGCTCAATAAACATACCAGAAGGACTCATGTTACAGACCGTTTTTCTTTTTTTTTTTTTTTTCTGCTCCCGTTTGTGTCAATATACAGCATGTACAATCTAACAAATAGAAACAAAACTACAAATTGTATAGTGGGGAATTTGGAATAATTGGTTTTGAACAAACTGGAGTGGGAAAGAAAAAGAGGGCAGCTCTTTGGGCAGCTGTAAAACACTTGTGCTGGACTTAAACATTGTACATGTTGCGTGAAGTACAATAGAGCATCATGGTGCTCAGAGGCAATGATTTTGCTGTTTTTTATTAACTGAGTAGCAGCATTATTAAATGGTGTTACTTTATAGCCTTTATATAATTGACAGAGTTATTGGTAAAAAGCCATTGTTGTTTTAAGATTATGATATAGTAATTGAAGACTAAAGTATGTTTTTTTTTTTTTCTTTGAAGATGTGTGACATGCAGTATTTATTCTTGTTTAGATTGCGAGCACTTAAAGAGCTACAGACAATTAAGATTATAAAATGGGCATACAGTTTCTAAAAAAAACTTAAAATAAGTTTTTATTATAAAATAAAATGGGTATAAATCTAATAAAACTTAAATGTTCTCAGATTTATGATATGTGCATATTATTATTATTATTATTATTATTATTATTATTATTATAGTAGTAGTACCAGAAGTCAATTCCTATATAGCACTAACATACAGTGTTGATGATAAAATAATGTAACTGAATTAAATAGAATAATATTTGCTTTTATACAATAATTGTACAGGACCTGCTGTACTATCTTGTATCCATCAGATGCTTTCCAATAGCTTAACAATACAGTATTAGTTGTGTGTGCTGAAGGATTTCTGACCACAGTCTCTCTGTTTTTTGTGTTCAGTATGCTCGTTACTGAATTCGGGAAATTGATCTGGACCATACTTTTAAACCATTCCTCTTTTAATCATTCACAAAGGCTATGAGTATTTTTGGGGTGTTTTTGGAAATTGCCTTGCTGTAGGCACTTAGTGATGCAGTGCGTAGAGTTGATGTGTCCGGAGACAAAATGGTTTATGGCACAAAATGTTTCAGTCCTTTCATAAAATCTCTGAGATGATGTTATATAATGACATTATCTATAAAAGTGAGTGAGCCTGAGGCTGCTCTGAATGACGCAGCTTTATACAGCATAAGTATCCACCTGTCCTGAATATATGCTTTGCACCAACAGCAATTTGTCTCCTGGTCATGGCTGAACGTGCAGCACACCGTTGATCTTATTGTCGTTTTTGAGGTATTAAAGGTTTCAAACTTGCCCAAATGTCTGTGGTGCAAACGAATCCCTTTATGTTATTTCTCAGTCTCGTTTCTTACTATTTCCAAAGACTGACCACAAACAAAAGAGCAGAATCCACAAACATCTACTAGAGCTAGAGCTATGCTTCCCTAAAACAATTCTCCATAACGTATGCAAAAAAAATTCAAAATGGCTAAATGATTCTGTATTCTGTCTATCCTATTTATTCCTTTTCCCTCCAAGATGAATCCTTGGTTTTACACCATCGGTATTCATTCTAAATGCCTTTTTATGACTTTTATTAATCATTGGCTGAGATTTTTATTAATTAAACATCATGCTATAATGACTCTGTAGGCCTATGATTATCCAGTTTGGCGTTTTGATGAAACTACACTATGGTCTAGAGCTGCATTTGCTACACACTACTGCCCATATTGTTTAGTTGGTGTGTGGTCCCAGGGTTTTATATATTTGCAAGTTGCTAATGGTGTTAACTTGAGAGAAAAGTTCGTTCAGATGAATGATTGATTGTACAAACGAATGAAATGAACACATGAAATCCACGAATTCGGTATATTTTCTCTCCTAATAGCTGCAGGGATACACAACATGGCAGTCAGCAGCACTGGACTAACAGTGCGTCAGTGAGCGCATATCCTGAAGCGCCCAGTGAACCCGCTGACCCTCTGTCCTGCTTCTGGACGCTGACGTCAATGGGCGGAGAGGCTGTCAATCATTTGTCATATCAGCCAATCTGCTCACGCGCTCCTCTCCCGCCGTGTTCCTGCTCCTTCTATTGGCTGGATAGGAAGGTGCACAGAGGTCGCGCAGTACCCGGATGTAGTATATAAGGCTCTGAGCAGGCCGTGAAGCCTTCCTTTCTCCGAGAACAGAGCACACGTTGTGTTTGTGCTTCCTGGCTCACCGCTGTTCGCTTCTTACTCCTACGAATAAGTCGGTCAGGAATACAGAATTATGGTAAATGTTTAACGTGTTTTTTTTTCTGGTATTTTATTACGCAGCCATGTCAAAAATTATTTCCGTTTTTTTGTCCATTAGCATGCTTTTTTTCCGGGCACGTGCGACTCGTGTTAGCTTGTTAGCTTTTAAAGTTGTTGGTCCAATGTGTATGTTATGTTTTGCTAAGGGGCACTTGGGACCCTTTTATGTTAATGCTGAATAAAAATGAATCCTGTGGATTTTGAATATTTTTATACCGCATTATTAAAGCGTGGTGACGGCGTGTGTGTAATCATCCTGTATTGCAATGTAGTGCAGTGAGTTTGTCCTTCCTTTGAATGTTTTGAAATGCTTGCTTTGGAGATGTTTACAGCTGAAGCTTGGTCCCTGTCTGCTTGAGTCCGGATCAGAGCTGATTATTTGGTCTGATTGGTTTCCCACACCGCACGTTAACTATAAAAGTGAATAATTTGAAAAATTGAGTTGTATCTAGTGTTCTTGTTTTGTTAATCCAGAACACGTGACAGTTCGTACCCTGCAGCTTAGTTTAACAGCTTGCACTAAATAGCTGCCCATAACCAAAAAAAACCCCAATGATTTGGTTCCTTTTCCTACATTTTGATTGATTCTGGATCAAATTGCTTTATTACAGCAAGTGAACTGCACTTGAGTATAGTGGGTCCCATCTTTCTGTTGGGGAGGTGGTGCTTACTGCTCTTTTTTTTTGGAGTTATGTTATGTGGTGTTAGACTGTATGTGAAATGATTTATAAATAATATCTGTTTAATTTGTTCCTTGAAAGTACCCTGATTGCTGTTTATAACTTGCAGGCATTCAAAGACACTGGCAAAGCTCCCGTTGAGCCCGAGGTGGCCATTCACCGCATCCGGATCACCCTCACCAGCCGTA
Organism: Notoglanidium macrostoma; assembly: GCA_030068235.1. NCBI lineage: Eukaryota > Metazoa > Chordata > Actinopteri > Siluriformes > Auchenoglanididae > Notoglanidium > Notoglanidium macrostoma. The sequence continues at coordinate 15,048,173 of JAQQZR010000001.1, forward strand.
ACGTCAAGTCTCTTGAAAAAGGTTGATTATGATTTTTTTTTTTAATTAGTTTTTTGCATCCCATGGCAATGAGGACAATGTGCATTAGACTGATTCTATATGAATTACAAATTATACGCTATTCTGAGCCGACATCCATGTCCGAGCTTAAGATTTGCCTTGTATATATATTTTTTCTAATATAAAACCATTGCTCCTTTAGTGTGTGCTGATCTGATCCGTGGTGCCAAGGAGAAGAGCCTTAAGGTGAAAGGCCCTGTGCGCATGCCCACCAAGGTAAATAATGTAGGAGAACAGGAATTTCCAGAACAAGGATGGAGAAATGGGGGGGGAGTGTAAGATTTAAAATGAGCCCAAGCATGGCTCTCCTTTACCCTGTTGTTATTAAAAAATGTTTTTAGTTTTTACTTTTTCATGGTGCAATCTTCAACTATTAATTCTGTTGGAATTACCAGGGAGAATGAGAAAGGTAAATTCATTTTAATCTGTATTTTGGAATGACAGTACTAAGGTAACTTATCATACGCAGTGAGTAATTGTAAACCTGGAATGAGCCTAAAATTGACTGCGGCACTCTATTGCTCCATGCAATAGTTATGAATCTGACTGCTGTCCTCACCTTCACTGTGTTCAAATGTGTGGTGATTAGAATTAGGTATATAACTGTTTTTGTACTGTATCTTGTGCAGTGTTGTCATGTCCCACCCATCTCTCTTAGTATTCCATGAATAATGCCTAGTAAACATAGTTAACAACAAATTAAAAGTTTTGTTGCTGGTCATGCGAAGTTAGAAATGGTAACCGTTATATCTGCAGTCTACTGTACCTGTTTGTCTATCAGGCAAATTTCAGACTTTGGGAGAAGTGTTGGAATGCAAGACATTTAACGTGAACATACAGATTTTCAATTCAAGTAAGACTCAACACTGATCTGAAGGTCGAAGTTCAAATCCTAGCATTGATTAGCTGCTGCTTCTGGACCTCTGAGCAAAGCCCTTAAACATTTTTGCAATGGTTATGTGCTGTCCATACAGTAATTACTTAATGAACTTGGTGCATACTTTTGGTCCCTTTCTTGCTAGTCTAATATCGGTCATGCCTTCAACAGTTTACAGATTTTGAACGTGAGAAATGTGTACACCATGGAGTGCACCATTACTTGCTAAGGTCTGCGTGAGCTCTGTTGCCTTCTAACTTTGCACTAGCTGACTTAATTAAAAGTCTCTGGAGAGGTTTCTTGGAAGGGGTAATGGGGAATAAAAGGCCCCATCACGATGTTGATAACGTGGACACAGCAGAACCTTCGACTGCAAAAAAGGCAGCCTCAATCATTAGGAAATGAATGAGGCTTTTTTTCCTCTTTTCTTCCTCTCCTTCTTTCCTCTCTCAGTCGAAGGCTCTGCTGTCTCTGTTATCATATATATATGCATGCTGCTTTTTCAACAACTTTATATTGTCATGTTAGACTGACTTCAAGCTAAAATGTTATGAAAATTCAGCTATACAAGGCTTGTAGGCCAAATTGGTATTCTGGTTGTGTTCTCAACACCTATCTGACGGCTGGTCCGAGAAAATGTCTATATGATACCGGTCCATGGTGTACAAAAAAAATTTGTGGACTGCTGTGAAACACCATCTGCAAAATGTTTGCTCATTGGTGTTATGGAAAACTGGGCCTTAAATCCAGGTTGAACATGTGGTGGTGTGACCGTACCATGAAATGTTCTGTTCTATGGAATTTGCTTCAATGTTATCTTGAAGTTGTCTTGCCTTTCTTGAAAATGTGTAACCTGGTTACTATGTATCCTATAGAGCGCATTAGCCCCTAAAATGTGTTCCAATTCGTTGGAATTTTCAGGGATCTACCTAAATGATGTCTGTTCTATGCTGTAATTCACTCTTCTCCTCCCCAGACTCTGCGCATCACCACCCGTAAGACTCCTTGTGGAGAGGGTTCCAAGACCTGGGACAGGTTTCAGATGAGGATCCACAAACGCCTCATTGACCTCCATAGCCCGTCTGAGATTGTCAAGCAGATCACCAGCATCAGCATCGAGCCTGGTGTCGAAGTTGAGGTCACCATAGCTGATGCATAAGCTGCTTTGGGTTGCCAGTGTGAACAGCACTGAACTATTCATGGCTGTGCAATAAAAGAATTTGGACACAATATGCTGTGGTTTTGTTTTTTCTTGGTCCTGCATCAGACCAAAGAGTTCAGACACTTGATAAATGAGCAGAATCCCTGGTCCTGTCTGCATAATGCAAGCACAAGCAGAGAATTTTTTTCCCCCACTTTAGTCACTTGTATGAAATGTAATTTTTCTGGTCCGGTTGACTTGTTGTTTTGCTGCAATGTTGAGGACCAGTTAAGCAGATTAGTGGGTTCACTACATGGAGTTGTGGTTGTTCAAGTACACAAAAGGTAAAGCATGACACTAGCATTAAGTTATGCCGTATGAGAAATGGACCAACTGAAAATTGCATTGAAGGTTTTATTATTATTTTTTTTAACTATACAAAAACAACCTGAAAAAAGATTTGATGTTGAACCTTAAAGTTATGTGGCTTTATTTTTTATTTTATTATTTTTTTTTTTTTTGCTTGGGAGCCAGTAGAGATACAACCATACACCACAGGGTGCCCATTCAACATTTTTGCAACCCAACAACCCTTGAGAAACTGTCGTTTCTAATTGTGTAACTGCAATTGGCGGTTTGGAATGGTTTTCAAACAAGGTGTTTGGTTAAGGAGTTTCAGCTGGACCTCTGGTCTTGAATTTTTAACTAATTCTCCCTGCAAAAATTTCATTGTCATTGAGCATGTTTACTTTAGGAATACGTTTATATAAATGACATTGCAGACTTTTTCAACAAACAGCCCCCTAAAATATTTCTGATGATTCAGTAGTACATGTACTATGCTGAAAATAATGATTGATACTTAATATAATGCAATAAAATATTTATAGATTCCACCAGATTTTTGATACTAGTCATTTAACTTTAAGCACTGAAAGATATGTAGCTAATGCCATGACTTGCACAGAACTGCAGATTTTTAAAATTCAGTTTTATCCTCTCACAAATGATTACTTACATTGGAAATATAAAGTATAAATATTAATAAGCCTAAAAAAACCCCCAAATCTGTATATGTAAACATTTGTTGTTACAAAAACACATTAACACTGTTTTTTACTTGTACTGGCCTGATACCGATTGTGGTTATCGGATTGTGTCGTTGGTAATATACTGTAATTTTACAGGCTCAACTTCCAAAATTTTACCAGACCTCTCACCTTTTAACCAGGTTAATGCATAAGTCATCAATATTATAATGGAAGGTGTATTGGTATATAATTTGAATAGGTAAGCCTTATGAGCTTCATCCAAAAGAATTAAAAATGCAAAGAGCTGTGAAGTTCAGTTCTTTAGTGCTTATGAAGCTGATTAATACTCAGCTCTGATTGGAGGTCTGGTTTCACAAATCACACATAATTGGCTAGGTGGCATTTTGGGGTGGGGTTTTGACTCATCACTGAAAGTGGATAAAGCTGTGTTACTCTGGGTTTTCTACTGACTCTCAATGTAAATGTACTGAATCCATCTGACTTCAAACAAAGGTAGTTTGCTACTGCTAGATGAATTGGAGCTGAAGTGGTTTGTTGGTTTCTGGTTTCTTATTTGGTAAGCATAAAATCTGCATGTGCATTCATTTCTTAGATAAGTGTATTGATTTCCTGTCACAGTCATGGCAGCAAATATTGACCTGACACATGATGGCACGGTTTTGGTGGCCATGGAGTCAACAGCGTGTGATCCTCACCACACTGCATTACCAGAACTTTCTGGCCTTTCATCCATCACTTCCCAGGTAGTGAACATGTCACTAAACCTTTCTTTGCATGTAGTAGTTCTGGTAGCTTCACCTTGTATGGGTGTTCACAGAATGAGTCGGTTGATGGATGTGATCAGCAGCTTCGAGTTTTCCTCCGAGTTCGTCCTTTCAGTAAGGAGGAGCTCAACAACAATGAGGACCAGGTTTGTGTCTGCTGTCCTTGATGTTTCCAAGGTCATTTAACCACTGGTGTGGTTCTCAAATCAAGGTTCCTCAGAAAGTCCATGTTTTTGCTATTTTTCTGCTTAGTGTTGAGTTTGTATAAAGCAAAGTGTTGACCATTTGGAGGGCCTGAGGACTGATTTGAGAACCAAAGGTGTTGTAAACATACTCCATTTGGATTGCCTCCTTCAGGGTTGTGTAGTGTTTGAGAGTGCAGAAACCGCTACACTTCATGCCCCTAAAGGCTCTGCCACTATGAAGAGCAGTGAAAAAGGCATTGGTCAGCAGGTGCACAAGTTCAGCTTCACCAAGGTACTTTCTAGATGTACTGAAGACTAACACACCTTCTTATGATCTCTGTACAGTTTTATGAAATGGTATCTTTATTATGTAGATTTTCGGGCCAGAGTCGACTCAGGCGGAGTTCTTTGATGGAACAATCAGATCACAAGTTCAGGACTTCCTGCATGGCAAAAATGCACTAGTGTTCAGTTATGGAGTAACCAATGCTGGGAAGACGCATACCATACAAGGCATGGAGTATTCTAGTGGTGCATTACACCAATGCAATAACACAAACTGTCTAGATTCTGGAAGTTATAATTTGTCTAAATTTTTAAAATGTTCTTCAGTATTGATGTAAACGAGTTTACATGGTATTAGATCTGTTAGGATTTTAGCACTGTACAATGGGGCTACATACATGAGGAAGGAGTGTGGTGAACTAGCGTTACTGCCTACATCCTGCTGAGGTAGCACATTGATACTCCAATGGTACAAAACTGATTTAATTCAAATCGCATGTGTCTGCCAACAACCTCTTGTGTGCAAGGAATTCTGTACTTGACCTAAAGAAGAAAATTATAATTTAATCTGGGGATACTGTAGAGAGAGGATTTATTCCTTTTCTGCCCTCAGTTCTGTACTGTTAGTTGTCGATGTTTGTGTGGAACTTTGTGCTTGTTGTGATGTACAAGACTTGAAGCAAGTTAACAGCTGTTGATGTGTTTGTGAGAACAGGCTCTCCAAAGGACCCTGGTATTTTGCCACGTGCCCTTGACACAATGTTTAGGCACATCAATGGGCGACAGTATGAGCATATGGACCTGAGGCCGTACCTGAACTCGGATGTGCAGAAACTGGACCCTGATCTGCTCAGAATGGAGAGAGCCGCCAAGACTGCGCTCTTCAGTATGCTGAAAGAGGTACCAGTACAAAATTGTGTTCACTGACCTTTGATTTAATGAGGATGGATTGCAAAATATCTTATTTTACTTGGGCCAGGACTCTGAATCCTCCAGAACCAGCAGGAGGCGGAGCTCCTCCTCTTCTTCGGTCAACAGTCTCTCTTTCTCTGGAGTCTCTTATGATCAGACAGGTAATATTGCAATATTGCAAAAAATGGTTGGTTAAAAAAAAGTTTCTTTTAAAGTTTGTTTCTGCCTCAGTGGACAGTGCAGAGGGAGCTGCTGACTATGTGCAGTGTGTCTACTCACCATGGGTTGCTTACTATGAGATCTACAATGAGCAAGTGTATGACCTGCTCCAGCCTGCGCTTTCTAACAGGACGAAGAGGCGTGCTGTGTTGCGTTTGTGTGAGGACGGTGCTGGAAATTCCTACATTAGAGGTGACCATATGTTTTTGTCATCCTGTACCACCAACCATTTTTAGATAACTAGCCAGCAATTAAAATGCTGTGGCAGTTTTGACCACAAGGGGTATTAGTTTAATTGTCATGCACTGTTTTTCCTTCACACCTAAAGGGCATTATGAGAAGGGAGTGGTTTTTTTTTTTTTTAAATAAAGGCATTTATATATATAAATATTTATTTATTTAAATAAATGGCACAATTCAGCTGTTTTGGTTGAGGGGGGGGGGGAATAAAGTGAAAATTTGACAAAGGAGCTCACTTAAATTATTTTTCTCCTTTTAAGACTTTCACCCACAGGCCAGTGAAAAGTCATTTGTTTTGAACATTAATTTAACATGTCTGAAACAAGTCTGATGTAGCCATGCCCCATGCGACAGTGTTCTTCCTCTGTATGCTGTAGATCTGAGGTGGGTTAATATACAGAGCGCAGAAGAGGCGGCTAAAGTTCTACGTGTAGGAAACAAGAATCGCAGTGCTGCTGCAACCAAAATGAACCAGTCATCCAGCAGAAGGTAACGTTCACATCTCCATAACCTCTTGTACTGTTTCAGCACTGCTTTCTTGTTCCATCACTTATGCGATGCTTAGCATTTAGTCTTGTACTGCAATGAGAAATTAGTTTTACTTAGTTTGAGTTTATTTATTTTAAATTTTTTTGTCCACAGCCACAGCATCTTTTCCATCAAGCTGATACGCATTGATGGTTCTGATGTCCAGGGAGTATCAGAGTAAGTTGTTTGTATTTTACACTGTATAAGCTGACTGGCTGTGAATGGTATAGAAGTGATCACTTAACTTTTTTTTTTTTTTTTTTTTTTTTTTTTTTTTTTTTTTTTTTCCCCCCATTCTTTTCTCCTTTCGAGGCTTTCCCTGTGTGACCTGGCTGGTTCAGAGCGATGCAACAAGACAAAAACGTTTGGGGAGCGTCTGAAGGAGGCTGGAAACATTAACAATTCCCTGCTGATTCTGGGAAAGTGCATTGCAGGGCTCCGCAACAACCAAGGTGACAGGTATGATCTGCTGGAGGAATTGGCTTCTTGTTGAACATTGACTGTTTACCAGTTTGGTGAGCTGATCGACAGGTCTTGGATTACCTCTGCCTTGCCATACCTTGCCTCGTTTTGACAATTTGCACATGCATCACAAAATCTTGTGAATATTTGTTTGACGCCATATTGGTAGGCAGAAGTTGTCATGCTTGGTCATTCCTATAAAGGAGCTGCTGTTTTGTCCGAGTTACTTTTTGCCAGTTGTCCTTGTGCACATGAGGCCTGATTTAGCAAGCCGTTTCACTTTCAGAGCTCGTGTCCAACAAGTATGACACATTATTGATTATATTGGCCTTTATCATTCAGAGTATGTTTATGAAATTGAGGATTTTTAATTGGCCATTAAACTTCAGTCAAGACAGGTGAACATGTCTATAGGCTTGATGCAGTTTGGTGTCTCTGCCTCTAATCTGAGCCTCTGCTGGACATCTTGCTTTTTAAAGCCAGCAGAATGGTTAATGCCAACGTGCTGCTTCATCGTAAGCATCTTGGTTTGTTTCCTGAGGAAACTAATGATCGGCCTCCGGTATCCTCTCTCTGGGGGGAAAAAAGTGTATTCATTGATAGTTAAGTCAATAACTGCGATATCTAGCGCTGAAGTGTAGCTGTGGTCCCCCAGGGATTGTATCCGCCTCCTCACCTGGTGTCCCAAAACTGGTCCCAAACTCCCAGTTTTAAAAGTGGAATGGAGAAATTGCTCTACTCCAACAATGCCGGCGTAGACCAGCTTCCTCCTTTGATGGTCCCTGCTTTGTCTCAAACCCTGGCTTGTGAACATCCTCTTGACACAAGGGCACACAGCAATTCTCAGCTGTAGCGCTGTTTGTACGGTGAAAGTTGGACTGTGCATCAGGTGGCACACGTGGAAACGCCCTTGCCTACCAAGATGGCTGCACAAATAGATGCCATGTGACCATGTGGGGGGGGGACCTAGCGAAAACTTAATGACCTCTATAAGTTCTGTTTGCCTGAACTAATGCAGGATGAATTTTCAATGAAATGACAAGAGTATATAATCCATGATGCATCTAGAACTGCGATGTTGGGGTTTCTTTGTTTTGGTGCCATGAATGTTTAACATCTGGCTTTTCTAGGGCGAAGAACTATATTCCGTTTCGTGAAAGCAAGCTGACCCGCCTCTTCCAGGGAGTGTTTTGTGGTCGTGGTCGGGCCTCCATGATTGTGAACATCAATCAGTGTGCTTCAACTTATGATGAGACGCTCCATGTCATGAAGTTCTCTGCTGTTGCTAAAGAGGTATTGCTACAGGGCCCTAAATGCTGGAAAGTATAGTGTGCATGAAAATGAACCTGTATATCAAGGTTGGAGGGACTCATTTCATGGGAAGATGGGAAGTTTATTGGAACAGCTAAAATGATTTGCATTAAAAAAAATAATGCTAACTTTTGCCCGACAGGTGGTTCAGGTGATCCAGCCTCGCTCTCTTGAGTCTTTAGCACCACGGCTGCTTGGTCGAGATGGAAAACCTTTGCTAAACAATGGGGTACTTGCTGGTCAGGCAGTGGATGACTACCTGTCAGAGGAGGAGCTGTTGGATGGTGATGAAGATGCAGATATGTCAATATTACCACAGGAGGTAATATTTGTAACACTGTAACCCCAGCTGGTGAATAATACATGGTGACTACATGCTTAAACTAGTTGGGTAGTACAGATGTCAAACTGCTCTTTTGTGTTTATAAGGCTTGTTTGCTAAGCTGGTTGTCTGTAGGAATTATTGAATTTGGTGGAGAGTCTTCGGGCGAAGCTGTTGGCCGAACGCAAGAAAAATCTGCTGCAAGAGATACAGATCCGGAGAGAGATGGGTGACGCCATGATGCAGCAAATCATGGAGATTGAAGAACTTCACAGGTGTGTCTGTACTTGTATTTGATTTGTAAATGGTTCTGTTGTACAACTAAAACAAAATTGTGCATAAAAGACTCATGTCTACTCCAGGTGTGCACAATTCATCATGTATTGGTTATGATCTGTTTTTGGTTTCCTCAAATGTGATCTGAAGTGAGCCAATTGGTTAAAGTGGTCAAAGTTGTTGCTTTTGTTGGTTTGGGTAACTGGGGTGGGAATGGGAAACCGTTTCTGTTATGATAAAATTCTAAATTCCAAAGACTTTTGCTTGTAATTGATTTAATGATTTCATGTTTGAACCCTGAAATGATCCTTCAAAAATGCAAAATATGGTGGTTTTTTAAATTTGTTGGACTCTTACCATAATTTTTTTTTTATAGATATAGATGGATATAATCTCCCATAAGACCATACATAAATTACATTAGAATGCTAAAAACACTAACTTTATGCAGTTTTATCAGGCACAATAAGGTTGAATGAGCAGGAAAGAAGTCCGTTTCTGTGGTTGGGGTAAAAGGGGACATAAGCAGATGGCTATTTGAATATTTTAGTTAACCTGACATGACCGCTACCAAGTTTAGTCCCACACAACTCAAATGGGCCAAAAGAAAAAGGCAGAAAAATATTCCAACTGCCATATTTATTCTTTGACAACTGACTCTAAATTTTGCACAGAAGCTATGATTAATAGTAAGATGCTAATTATTAAAACGAGTGATCGTGTACTACTTAGTCGTCAGATGGCAGATCTGAAGGAGAGTTACGAGGAGAAGATGGACAGCACGTTTGAGATGTATAAAGAGGCATTGAAGGAGCATGCCTACCAGTGTGCTCTGGAACGTCTAGAAGAAGAATACATCCCGCTAGAGGAGTTCACTGCTGAACAGGACCGAGCCAAGGTGTCTAATTTGCGAAGTGGAATAGTTACTGAATTAAGTCCCTATATTTTATGGCTCACTGACATTTCCTGTTCAATTAGGAGCTTGAGAGGCGTGTGACTGAATTGGAACGGAAGCAACATGGTTCTTTGTCGGTTCTTCAGCAGGAAAACTCAACACAGACAGACCCAATGCAACCAAGCATAGAGGAGACTAGTGGGTTTATTGTATGGATCTGGACATTTCTTTAACCTATTTTCAAAGCCTGAATGTCGGATGTAAACTTTGCTTTTCCTTTTAGATTCTGAGAGGTTTAAGCTCTTGTACAAAGAGAAATGTGCTGTGGAACAGGTGTGCGCAGAAAAGCAAGAGGTAACGCATGTTACTGGTGCACATGTTCTGATTCCTGAGTCATACTCTTAACAGACTGCTTGTTGTAAATGAGTCTACTTGATCACCCTTTATCTGAGCACTGGGTCCATGGTGTTTATCCATACGATCCTAACCAATTGACCAATTAAAGGAAAGACCAGCATAAGGTGTCTAAGGTGTTGAGATGTCCGAATCCCTTCAGTACTCCAAGTCCTAGATTCTACAATAACTGTACTGATGTGATATTACCTCAGTTAGTGTTTTGATGTTTGAGGGAGTACTGCAAAAAATAAAAATTCCAAAATCTCAGCTAGGAGTTCAAGTAGGTTGAGATCTGGGAACACTGAAGAAGATGATTTATGTCCTTTTTATGCTCATGAAACTATTGCCAGCCTCCATGCCTGTCGATGTGGGTGGGGTGGAGGTAACTCCTCAGCATCAACATGCTTCATCATAAGATGCTTGTGATCAGTCAGAATACGTATTGATTTGTAGTGACTTGTCCCTCTGGGGACAAGTGGACGCACAACCATGTCGGCCAAACGCTCACATCTCCGAACAGGACCAACATGTTTTCCATTAATCACATGTCTTTAGTTATGACCTCGCACACTTGTTATACACAATCTGATTATAGATTAAAAATTATTTTTTTAATGTTGCACTCTGTTTAGTTGATCGTATCTCTTGAGAAACGGATCAACGAGTTGAACGAGACTCTGCAGGAAGCTGGAGAGAGCTACATGGAGAAACTTGCTGAGGTTCAAAACTTGCAGAATAGGCTCAACTATCAGGTATGTGAACATGGTGGTCCTTGAATACAAACACACCAAGAGCTGTGCTCAACTGTTCACACTTTGCTCTCATCCCGTCAACAGGAGCGTGAAACTGAGCATTTGCAGAGTGAACTCGCTGAAAGGGAATTGGAGCTGCACGGTGTGAAGGCCAAGCTAACCCGTGACCCTGTAGGACAAGCTCGCCCAAAGCGGGGACTGCTGGTGAACATCAAAGAATCGATGTCCTCCCCATCCTCAGGAAATCTCTGCCGCACAATCAGAAAATCAGTCCGTACTACAACGTCCTTGAGGAAAAAGCCCAATTGATCAGATGTTATGTATAGTTAATCAGGTGTCTAGTTTTATTGTAAGGTCTATTTTTATTTATTTAATAAATCTTTGTTTTAGTAAAAAATCTCATTGTGGGAGTAATATTCTGAATGCACATAAAGGTTCATTATAAAATCCTACTCCTTTAAATATATAGGGTGATGTTAACAGTTAACATGTCACTATGACATGACATAGTGCAATGCTAACACGAGTCAGTTGGCTTACTATGAGCTGTAAAATGTACCACCTTTGCTTTAAATGGTCTTGTCTCGTACACTATTGTATACACAGTTTGTTTTTTTTAATTTTTTATAGAGGTCATTCAGTACAAGACACTTCATGCTTACATTTTAACTAGAGTAGAGTTGAAACGTATGTACAAAGGGTTTTATTTTCAGAAATTAATATTAATAACCATTTGGAGTGCAGTCCTTTTCCAGACTGCACTCACTGGCCACTTTGTGGTTCATCTGTACAGTGGGCAGAAACACCGTTTTAGAGGAAAATGAGCAGAGAGGTTTGAGCTGACCAGAAGGCTACAGTAACTGAACCACCGATTACAACCATGATGAGCAGGAAAGCACATGTCAATCTTGGAATGCATTTGTCCTACGAGACCAGACTGTTGAAGACCGGGAAAAAGATGACCACAATGCTTTTCCAATCTTAACTTGTGTAGTTTTGGCAAGCCTGTGCCCTCGGAAGCCTATTTGAGGCTGACTAGGAACCAAGATGTGACCTGTTGTAAAAACAGGTCTCACAACAATGCCATGGTCGAAGTCAATGAGTTCATATTTTCTCCTGTTATGTATAATGTGAACATTAACTGAAGCTCTTGACCTATATCCGCATGAATGTATACATTCTGCTGCTGCCATATGATTTGGATAATTGAGAGGGGTACTGGTGTTCCTATTAAAGTGGCTGGTGAGTGTAGGTTGAAATTGCATCTCATTTGTATACTGGATTATGTTGTAAGCACTTTTGTTTTTCCAAGTAGTGATGTCTGTTGGTGGACTGATCTACAGTTAGATTTCTCACAAATTTTAATGATCCCCAACAACCCTGGAAAAAAGCCAAATAGTTAATTTTTCTTTTTAGTTTTCTGACTGATGTGCATTGGGTTCATTTAATGAGATCAACCAGCTGGCCTTTAGCACAGAGAATGACCGGCTCCGCCTGCTGAGGCTTAGTTCTGTGTTTCTTTGTGCCTTTCAAGGTTTCTTCTTTGTTTGTGCAATTTTAGGGAGTGTTTCTTTGGCAAAGTTCCCCATAACCTGCTCACTGGGTGTTGTGGAACCCCAGACTGTTAAAAAAAAAAAAAATAAAATAATAATAATTACATTCTATATGATGCTATTGTCTGTTTTGGAGCTGGCACTGTATCATGGCTGGCTTTGGTACTGGCCCTCTGTGGCTGTATAATAGTCTTCCAGCACACTCTGCATGTAGTCAAACGTTGGCCGCTCCTCTGGTTTGGCCTTCCAGCATGTAGTCATGATCTCATACAGTTCAGATGGGCAGTTATCAGGACACTGCATGCGATAACCACGCTGCACTCGTGCCATCACTTCACTGTTGCTTAGACCTGTAGAAGTATGGCAAAATAACAGTAACTCTCTACACAATTTTAAAATGGGTTTTGTGGTTCTTTTTATAATTCCATAACGTACTTTTTTTTTTATTTATTTTTTTTTAATTTTTTTAAATCCTAACATTTTTTGATGTTCAAATTACGCTTAGTGATTCTGAAATTCAATACTGTAGTCTGAGTATGTGCATGGAACAATTAAGCATAATTGTTTTTGCCACTAGAGAGCAGCAAACAACTGTCCGTATTCAAGAGTCTTTTCACTTGAGCACAGTTTCCCAACCCTGGCCCTGCCCCTGTTCTGTACATTTTAGTGTTTTCTGCTTCTAAAACATCTGATTCAACTGATTAACTGTCCTTGGGTTGAAACAGGTGTGTTAGAGCAGGGAAAACACTAAAATGTGTAGGACAGGCGGGACTCCAAGACCAGGGATGAGAACCTCTGGACTAAACAATACTGCATACAAAGTCCTTTACATCCTTTTATAGGCGAAAATGAAATTAGAACTGCTATCACTGGTTGATTTCATATATGTATATGTATGTTGTGACATGATTAACTTTCTGTCACTGTTCTGTTATACAAAATTGCCACTGAGCATGTCATGAGTGGATTAAGGAAATGATACTGTAAATTTACTGACCCGTGTAGGGGATTTTCCCGTATGTGACGATCTCGTAGAGAAGGATTCCAAATGACCACATATCTGATTTGATAGTGAAAGAGCCATAGTTTATAGCTTCTGGTGCAGTCCACTTAATGGGGAATTTAGCACCTAAATAAGAGAAAACTACAGTCAGTAATAAGAACACATTTCAATTGTGAGTATTTGCAATTAATGTGCTTTTCAATTCGTTGTACAAATGATCAAACTTCATGAAAGTGGTTGCAATCAAACACTGCCACTGTGTGTGCTCATTCATTCAATCATTCGTTGTTAATTTAGTGTAACCAAGCCTCCTAATGTATAACTGAAGGAAACCCAGACAGACACAGGGGGAACATAAGAAATTCAAAAGGGATAGAGGCAGCAATGCCATCAACAAACTTCTATTTGCTTAAACCTTCTCTGGCTGAATATTCATTGTCCTCAATGACCCTAGCCAGGCCGAAATCAGCAATCTTGCAGAGCAGACTTTCACTGACGAGGACGTTTGCAGCTCTCAAGTCCCTGTGAATGTAGTTCTTCTTTTCAATGTATGCCATACCTTCCGCAATCTGATGCACAAAAACAACAAACCACTTTCCATTATACATCACTCCTACTGATGCTGAACACCGAAGTTCTGCTTTTGCCTGATTTCACACACCATGCTTCACAGACAGTCTCAGTTCTCTTAAAATATTTGTGTGATTCTGAGAATATCAAACACCTGCTATAAACAACACTACATAGTACATATATTTGATGTCATTTTACTTGGTGCAGGCGCGTGTGTGATAATACGTACCTGAGCTCCAAAGTCAATCAGTTTAGGCAGCTGTATTTTCCTGCCTGATGGACTTTTCAAAAAGTCCAACAAGCTCCCTAACAGCCAGGAACAAAGAATGCAAATAGTGTTATTGTTTTATACAAGAATACTGCACATCAGAAAAATTCTAAACAATCCAGAAAGTTCATGCTATTGGCCAACAAGATGCACATGCACACGTGTAAATGTGTGTACAAGGGGTGTAGCCAAATATGAATAAATCATTCAGATTGAACAGATAACGAATCCTAAACAAATACAAATACGGTTGTTGATTAAGGTTTTTATTTTAAGAAAGCTTTAAAAAAATTTTTTTTCCAGTTTTCAGCAAAAATCCCATCCCAACTACAACTCAAAACAGCACACAGAGACATGAAACTAGCCCAAAATGTTTGGGCATAGTAAAAGGTGGATGCATTTTTCTTTTCTTTTTTTCTTCTGGGAACAAATTACCAGTGGTGTGCATTTCTGATTTGCAGTAAATATCTGTTGTTGTTCTTGAGTTATCATATTGGCATTACAATAATTCGCTGACCTTTCTGGAATGTAACACATTTGAAAACTTTATTAAATCTGGTAAAAATATTATTACATTGCTATTGTTGTTAGCTGTAGCAATAATAACAGTTTGCTAATTTGGGAAATTCAAAAGCTTGCCAGAACGTTATTTGTTGTTATAATTTTGAATGAAAATGTCTTCTTTTCTCCATCAGCCATGTTATTTTCAGTGTTTTCTAGAGTTTCCAGGGCATAGTGGTACATTTTATCATAAAAAAGCTTCCTGTGCAGTCCACAACTAATCCCATTTTAAATTATACTATAAATGCAGATGAAAATATTTTGAGCACTTACAGATACATAAGATACTTGAGATACAGATACATAAAATTGAAATGTTTTACACCCCCAGTATATACCATTAGTCATGAATTCAGTGATGATGTAGAGGGGTTGTGATTTGGTGACCACAGCGTAAAGGCGGACAAGGCGGTCATGCCGTAGAGTTTTCATTAAGTTAGCCTCCTGCAGAAATGCCTCAACTGACATGCTGCCTGGTTTCAGGGTCTTCACTGCCACTTTAGTAGAGTTGTTATACATTGCTAGAGAGAGAGTGAGCAAAAATGTGAGCATGTGACATGCTCTGAATATTCAAATATCTCATTAATTTCCAAATAAACTTTGGAACACTAAGGATGGAAAGTTTACTATATAGTCTGTCAGTTGATGTAATTAGGGCATGGAAGAAAACAGCAGGTTTGGTAGGAAACAGGAAGCTCTGATGGTTTTTTTTTTTTAAAGGAAGTAATAATGGCCCCAGAATCATACACACTCACCTAACCAGACTTCACCAAACTGACCAGCTCCAAGCCTCTTCAGCATATGAAGAGATTCTTTGGCAATTTCCCAAGCGTCTTCATCCCATTGGACTGGATTTTTAGGTCTCACACATGGTTTGCCTAATCGCTGACACAAACCATTGGCCTGCTCTACAAACAGATACACAAACATGTAAAAGCACCAGAACAGTCATAAAAAGCCCAATTTTCTACTCATGTTTATCAGATGTTTCTAAGATATTTGAGGTTAATAGAGGCTGATTGACTTACAGGAATTTATGCATAATTTTTGTAAGTCATTTACACTCTTTTTCTCATTGCTTTCTAATAAATATAAAATCACATGGCATTGGCCTGTCAAAAAACAGGCACCATGAATTGAAAGTCATATGGAGGATTTGTCTGTTTGTTTGGTGAGCAGTAAAAAAAATGTGACTCCATATGGATTGTGCAAGGAAATGTTCAGCTTTTACAAGTTTGATTATGTGTTGAAAAGAAAATCTCAAAATGCAAATATGAAAAAATAATATTTGTTAATTCATGGCTGGGTAACTGGATGTAATGCATTTGTTTGGAGGAGTTTTCCTCTGTGTTTCCTTTGTTGCGTCTTTCAATTGAACTTGGAAAACAAATGCAAAAAAAGGACAAGAATTCTGACTTTTTAAAAGATGTTTCTAAAGACATATGGCCTTGGAATATTTCATTATTCATAAAATACTGTTTTGGAAAACTAATAATTTAAGGAAGATAGTAAGTTTTCTGAGTGTCACTTCTGGCTCAAGTGGGATAATATTATTGTAAATGTATGTACTGTATATGTAAGCTTTTGTGTGGAGTTGGCATGTTCTTCCTGTGCCTGAGTGGGTTTCCTTTGGGTGCTCTGGTTTCCTCCCGCAGTCCATATACATGCGGATTAAGCTAACTGGCTACTATAAATTGCCCATATGTGTGAATGTGAGTGTGAATGGTCATTTGTCTCTGTGTTAGCCCAGAGACCTGTCCAGGTTGTACCCCACCTCTCACCCAAAGGCAGACGGGCTTGGCAACAGGTTCCCCCTGACCCTTAATGGATAAGTGGAATAGATAATGGATGGCTGGATGGATGGATATATATGTGTATGTAGTTATTATACTTTGACTGAAGTTTTATATATGTACATGCCCTGTGTTTTATATGTGTTTACATACTCTGATAGAACATAATGAGGTCATCTAATGTTTTGAAGGTGATTCTTGGAGAGATGTAAAATCCTCCATTTTCCAATAGGCGAAGCTTATAATGCTTTACCACAGCTGAGCCATTAGGACACACGTCTCTCACTGACACAGAGTAACTTCCTGCACACAACAACAGACATGCAAACAAACACATTAAAGAGTCTCCATACAAATTGTCCTTTATGAGGAAGTCTGAAATAAATAAGATTGTCACATTTAATAATGTTATTTGAGTTTATTTAGGTTATGGTCTCTGGGTTGTTAAAATGACGTGTGTGTGTGTATGTTTGTACACTACAAACCTGCGGTTGTTTCACTCTGGCGTATGAGGAAGGCACCTGGTTTATTGGCAGGAGACAGCAGGTTTCTCTCAGCTGTTATTCTGCTGATGTTCCTAAAGTACCAGCTGTAAAACACAAAAACGATAACACTGAGGTTGTGTGGGAGAGAGAGAGTCAGTGGAAAAAGTATAAGTTTGTCTTCATACTTCAAAATATGTAAGGAACAATAAGATCCTTATGCAATGAGAACTTGCACTACTTATAGAAATATTAATGAATATATGAACAGAAGGGAAAAAAGTGACCAAATCCTGATTAACAGATGAGGTCATATTAGATTAAATGCTAATGATAGTGTCATTCTTTGCATTTGCAATTACAGTAGGTATCTACGTATCCCATTTTGCATACATCAGCCATAATATTAAAACCACCTTCCTAATATTGTGTAGGTCCTCCTTATGCCATCGATACAGCTCTGACCCATCATGACCCAAGCTCATGACCCAAGGCATGGACTCCACAAGACCTCTGAAAGGGTGCTGTGGTATCTGGCACCAAGACATTAGCAGCAGATCCTTTAAGTCCTGTAAATTGCAAGGTGGGGCCTCTATGGATCAGACTTGTTTGTCTGGCACATCCCACAGAGATCTGGCGAATTTGGAGGCCAAGTCAACATCTTGAACTTTTTGTTATGTCCACAAAATGTAAAAGAAAACATGATTCATCAGACCAGGCCACCTTCACTTTGCTCCATGGTCCAGTTCTGATGCTCAAGTGCCTATTGTAGGCATTTTTGGTGGTGGACAGGGGTCAGCATGGGCTCTCTGACTGGTCTGCAGCTACGCAGCCAGATACGCAGCAAGCTGTGATGCATTGTGTGTTCTGACACCTTTCGATCATAGCCAGCATTAACTTTTTTCAGTAATTTGTGCCACAGTAGCTTTTCTGTGTGATCGGCCGAGACGGACTAGCCTTCATTCTCCACATGCGTCAGTGAGCCTTGTGCACCCATGACTCTGTGCTCAGTTCAGTGGTTGTCCTTCCTTGGACACTTTTAGGTAGGTACTAACCACTGCATACTGGGAACACCTCACAAGACCTGCTGTTTTGGAGATTCTCTGACCCAGTCATCTAGCCATCAAAATTTGGCCCTGGTCAAAGTCGCCTCAGATCCTAACACTTATCCATTTTTCCTGATTCCAACACATCAACTTCAAGAACTGACTGTTCACTTGCTGCCTAATATATCCCACCCCTGGACAGGTGCCACTGTAATGGGATAATCAATGTCATTCACTTCATCTGTCAGTGGTTTTAATGTTATGGCTGATCATTGTACACTTTCTATAAAAAGCCTGGATTACATTTTTCACTATCATCCTCAGTTTGTTATATCAATATAAATGAATCCAGTGCTTAATTTCTCAGCCCACTGTATAGCATTATGTTTCATTTCCTTATATTTCAATTTCTAATTTTCATAAGGTGTTTCCAATAATTCACATAGACCCTGAACATGGTAAAAAAAAAAAAAATCCTGAAAAATGACTTACACTTTGGTGTCCAGGCTATCTTCTAGCTTTATGTAATTGGAAGGTATTAATCCTACTTTCCCAGAAGAAAGTGACTTTGCTTTCCACCACATGCCATTTCTAATGCACAGACAAAACACACACAGCAGGGATCACATTGATAATGATTGATAAAAAATGATTAGATGATCAAGGAAATCTCATATATTGATATACAGTGTATAATTTATACTCACTCATCCAATATTACAAGTTTCTCTCCTTTTTTGAAAGTCAGCTCATTCCTTTTCTCGCCTTCGTAGGAGAATAAGGCAATCACAATCTTGCTGTCTGTGGCTACAGCTGTGGATATATGAACACAAGTTTTATTACATGCTGTGCGCAATTTCTCATCTCAGCTCCAT
The DNA here is from genome assembly GCA_030068235.1 of Notoglanidium macrostoma. NCBI lineage: Eukaryota > Metazoa > Chordata > Actinopteri > Siluriformes > Auchenoglanididae > Notoglanidium > Notoglanidium macrostoma. The sequence continues at coordinate 15,067,004 of JAQQZR010000001.1, forward strand.
TGTGTCTATCAAATAAATGGGACAATAGAATCACTGCTCTATGGTTATATTCTCAGCAGAGCACTGACATTCACAGTGTTTTGTTGCTGGAATGTGTTGCTGATGAAGGAGTAAAGGGTGAACACAAATTGTGCATGGAAAGGATTAGCTATAGACTCTAACTAAACACATAAGGTGGACCAACAGGATAAGTATACAGTGTACACAGTGTTAACACAGAACCAACATTGCTTCATTGCCTGATAAACTCATGCCAGTGCGTCTCACACTACCATGTCAGTGACCACACTTTAGAGCTCTGTGTATTTGAGGGTGAGACAAATGAAAACCTTATTTTTTTTAATTTTGCATTGTCTATTGCAAATAGGTATGTAGCGTAGTTATATATACTTTCTGTTTCGCTCAATGAAAGTGTTCCACGTCTGACGAGCATCCGGCTTCCTCTAGATAAAATTCTTCCGGTTGCATGAGCAGCAACTAAAATGAAAGATTTCATTTGACTCACCCAAATGCATAACTTTCCATAATACCCTAGTTCCTAGATTACATTTTAAAATTATTTTTAAACTTTAAACTTTGCATACAGTTAAAGAGTTCCCAACCTGTTCCTGTACTACAGCCATCTGCTTTATTTAATGAACATGAAAAGTTAATACACAATCATCCCTAGTGAAGATGGATTGAGAGCTTAAATATTTTCTTTTCTATATATATCAGAATTTGTCTTAACAATAAACAGTTTAAGCTTTATCAATTAAGGTTTTGCTATCAGACATTAAACATCCACATGGCCTGTGAAACCTGACCTTCTTATGCAAACCTCACTGGAATTGTTGAAATCTGCTATTTGTTATAAACCAGCAGACCTTTATTCGTACTTACAGTACACCTCTACAAGTACTGCAAACATTTCATTACCAATTCACAGCTACTGAGACCTGAAGGCATTTGCAGCAAGAACAACAAACTTCTCCATAATAGTAAAGTAATTTGTGGTTTGCCATGACTTGTATCACCAGACTGATGAAGTGATAGATAAACAATTCACTGCTAAGATAGAGAGAAATCCTTTGATCTCACTAATGAAACGATGGTTTAAATTATACTCAAAAAATCTAAATACTCCTGAGACAGGATAAAAAAAACATCAAAACCATTCTTTTCATGAGTGAAATAAACAATCTGCCAAAATCTAGTTATCGTAATAAAGAATTCAGTCATATAAGACGTTATAGATATAAATTTGTACAGAATCAAAATCACAGTCTTTAAGCAAAAAGTTGTTAATTTAAGCTCCTGCAAGAGATGTAATCAGCTGTGCAATGATGAAATCAAGAGGGGATTAGCTGATCATTTTATTAGTAGTCTTGCACCATCAAACGATTTCTACTTTACAGTGGTGAGACATTTAAACTTTAATGTGCATAACATTAATGACATTAAATACTAACCACTGCATACCAGGAACACCCAACAAAACCTTCTATAATAGAGATGTTCTGACCCAGTCATCTAGCAATCACAGACCTTGTCAAAGTCACACAGATCCTTACACTTGCCCATTTTTCTTGCTTCCAACGCATCAACTTTGAGGACTGACTGTTCACTTGCTACCTAATATACCCCATCGCTTGACAGGTGCCATTATATAAAGATAATTATTTATAGACAATGTTATTAATGTCATCTACCACTGGTGTTAATGTTATATACATATATACACCATGCCATTCAAATGTATTGGAACAGCAACGTCAATTCTTTTGTTTTTACTATACACTGAAGACATTTGGGTTTGAGACCAAAAGATGAATATGACACAATAGATCAGAATTTTAGCCTGATATATACAGTACATCTAGATGTGTTAAACAATTTACAACAGGGCAGCTTTAGTAACAGATAACCCAAGTTTTAGGTGAGCAAAAGTATAGGAACAGATAGTCTTAACGTAAATTAAAGTAAATAACACTTAATATTTGTTTGTATATCACTTTGCTTGCAATAAATGCATCAAGCTGACAATCCGCTAACATTACCAAACTGTTGCAGTCTTCTTTTGTGTTACTTTCCAGACTTGTACTGCAGTTTCCTTCAGTTGTTGTTTGTTTTGGAGGTTTCTCCCTTCAGTCTCCTCTTTAGGAGGTAAAATGCATGCTCAATCGGGTTAAGGTCTGGTGATTAACCAGTCTTTTGTTGTGTGTATTGCGTCATTGTCTTGCTGCATGATGTAGGTCCGTACATTTCTGTAAATTTGGAGACAGAATGCTTCAGTAAACTTCTGAATTCATTCTGCTGCTACCATCATGAGTTACATTATCAATATAGATTAGTGAGCCCAATCCAGAAGCAGTCATGCAATTCCAAGCCATGACATTATCTCCTCCACGCTTGACTAATGATCTTGTATGTTTTGGATCAGGAGCAGATCATTTCTTTCACCACACTGTGGCTTTTCCATCACTTTTGTAGATGTTAATTAATTAATTAGATTAATTAATTAGGTTTCAGAATGTTTGTGGCTCATCTCTGTATTTCTTTGCAAATTCCAATCTGGCCTTCCAATTCTTACTGCTGATAAGTAGTCTGCATCTTAAAGTATGGCCTTTATATTTCTCAAAGTCTTTCAAGAGTGGATTCTGATACCTTCACCTTTGCCCTGTAGAGATTGTTAATGATGTCACTGACTGTTGTTTTGGGATTTTTATTCACAGCTTTCAGAATATTTTAGTCAGCAACTACTGTTTTTATTGGCCAAACTGTTCCATGTGTGGTTTTTAGTACATCAGTTTTTTTTCTTTCTTTTTCACTACAATCCAAATTGTTGTATTGGTTATGTCCAGCACTTACGCACTGGCTCTGATCAATTTTCCCTCTTTTCTCAGCTTCAAAATGGCTCAAAGGCTAGACATTCAGCGCTATTAACTGTTAAAACAATCAAAACAATCTAAGAGGGCACATCTGGACAACAAGAAATACATGTCAGTCACATGTTCCAATATTTTTGGTCACTTGAAAAATGGCTAGCTTCAAACCAAAAGTGCCATGTTCAAGTTGTTTAAAACATATAGATGTAAATATTAAGGAATGAAAGCTGAAATCCTGATCTATTGCTTCATATTCATCTTTGTCGTGTGTGTGTGTGTGTGTGTGTGTGCGTGCGTGCGTGCGTGTGTGTGTGTGTGCGTGCGTGCGTGTGTGTGTGTGTGTGCGTGTGTGTGTGTGTGTGTATGTGTGTTTTGCATGTTATGGCATACCATCCCCATTCTGCAGAACTTGCCCAGGCAACAGTGATGATGAGTTCTAGAGCAGAAATACTAGAGTGAGTCAGGGTGTACAGTGGAAACTCTGATATGCAAATATAATAACATTAACCTTTTTTTCAACTGATTATTTGAATTTGCGTAAAATTTAAATGAGGAAGACAAAAAGACCATTTTATTTTATGACTGCGTCAGGTTCGTGAGAGCATACAACCCTTTATTTCTTTGAAAATGAATAAAAAAGAAAACATAATAAAGAAAATAAGAATGTTTATTTAGAAAATAAATGGAATTCGAACTCAAAATGGAACCTATACTGTTAACATTTTCAAAAATTATTTAATGCATTCTCTAAATCCAAAGCAATTTTCTGATGTGAGCCTAAATGTAATGATGATGTGAAGTATATAAAATAGATCAACGTGCACTGATAAAACCTAATGTAACAAACAAACGCACACAAATTCTTTGTATTTGATTTTACCTGAGTTGGGTCTCTCCTGACTTCTGGGGGTCGAGGATTCTGCCTCTGTTCAAGACCACTACCCTTGTCCCTAGAGCTCACACATCCCATACTACCAGTGGAGATTGATTGATTGATTTATTGATTGATTGATTGATTGAGAGAGAGAGAGAGAGAGAGAGAGAGAGAGAGAGAGCGAGAGAGAGAGAATTATAATTATTTTTCTACTATGTCTTTATTATGACTGCCAATTTATTTATCTATCCTCTCTACCTTCCAGCATTCATTAATACATAAGCAATACCGATGGAAATGGAGCCCCAAAGTCTCTTATGGATCCCTCTAAAGGAAGGTGTCATGCGCTCAGGTGTGAGTATAAATTAGAGATGGAAACAATGTAAAAGGGACTGAAATATTGTAACATGTTTACATTATATTTACAAACAAGAGGCATTTTAAACATTTTATTTCACCTTACTTTTGGGTTAAAATGAGCCAGATCTCTTAGTTACCTAAAAGAGTTGGAATCCTCACTGAAAGCAAATCCTCTGTTGTAGGACTCTCTGTAGACTCTTTAAGAATTCCCCTAAAGGCGAAAATAAGGAACCTTTAAATGTATAAATAGAATTTTTAAAATGGTTGTTCGTGTTCATTAATGAAGCATAATGAAGCATTTTTAATGCTGTTGAACATTTCTGTTTCTGAACATTACTGTTGATAGTTCACCCAAGTCATTTTCACCTGAACAAAATTAAGGTGTAATCACATAATACTAGTTGTACACTCATAGAAAAAAAAGGTTCCATAAAGCACATGTACATGTTCTTCAGTTTTTCTCTCTGAGGCTGTGGTTCTCAAAGTGAAGTCTGAGAGTGGTGGAAATCACCAACCCACCATTATAAAGTTGTTATATTTTTGATTGAGTTGAATGTTAAATCCAAACCTTAATAACTCAAAAACACGTTTCCTATAAATAATGTGATATTGAACCTAATGTGTTCTGTGAGTGGAATGTCCCATCAAATGCCATCAACACAAAATTATATTAAGCATTGCTTCAGCTTACTCACCTAATTCTTAAGAGATCAGTCAACGTTCAGAATTCACTCTTGCTCCAAGATGATATCATAGGTTTTAGCTTCACCAGGTAGGTTCTCTTGACTTTCGGTATATGTACTTGTTGTAACTGATGGCATACAAACACCACATCAACAGCTACCTTCATTTGCATAAATAGCCATAAAAAGCACTGGAGATGTGCCAGAGTTTGTAGGCTGGTTCAGACTCATTTTCTGGTCAAAGTAAACAGTAACTACAGAAGATATCCTCATCTCACAGATGACAAATATTCATTAGATAGAGAAATGAGTTAGGAGTTTGTCTTCACTTGAAAACATTACTGCAGTGGCAAAGCCATTCATGCTGTCAAGCCATGCCGTTTCATTGTGGCGTCAACAGTAATATATCTGGTGGGTTTAAATGGGTGTATGAGGAATGATGAACAATGTGCTCTTAAAAAAGTCACATTACTTAGTAAAAATATAGTATGTAGTGGGTAATAACTGATTTTAGTTGCATCATTTGGTGTTAAAGCCTACTTTCTCTTTCTAGTTTCATGAATGCATGCCTCTTTTAGTTGTTGTCCTATTTCTCTATCTTCATAAAAAATGTAGTATGTCAACTCAAGTATGTATTGCTATGTAATAAGTGTTTGTGTGTTTTTATTGGGTAACTATGAGTTCATGTCTCTATAAACTCAATGCAGCTGTACTTCCTTTTAAATTGCATATTAATTTGTATGTGTATTACACAGTGCCCCTATGTGTGCATGTATATTCTAAAAATCTCCCAAACAGTGTGTGTATATTCATTTCTTGGTAGCCATCATTCGCTATATACCAAAACCACAGATAGCTATACGTTTGTTTGCTGCAAAAAGCAATGTTGTTATCTCATCTCACCACAGATCTGAGTTTCAGTTAAAGACACAGTTGCATATAGCTCCTGGCACTTCCGTTTGTGGTTGGATGAAAAAAAAAAGGCTTTCTTCTGTCACATAGTTGGTCAAGGCCCAACCAATCACATAGTTAGTCAAGAAAACTAAATAGCAACTTCAGTGTCTCTCCAGTCACTGTAAACATCAATAGTAAATACCATACCATTCACAAGGTAAAGTAAAATGAATGCATTGAAAACAAACAAACAAAGAAATAAATAGTTGGTGCAGTATTTAGGGTTGTTGCCTCACAGCTCCAGGGTAAATGCTTCAAACCTAAGCTTGGGTTGTTTCTGTGCAGAGTCTTCCCTTATTCAGGTGGGTTTTCCTTAGGTTCTCTGGTTTCTTCCCACCATTCCAAAACATGCAGACAGGTGGATAGGCCATGGTAAATTGCTAATGAGGGCTTGAATGTGTGTGCATGGTATACTGTGATGGACTGACTTACCCATCCAGGGTGAATAAAGCAGTTACAGGAGATGAATGAATGAAAAATTGGAATAGCATTTTATTTATATAGCACCTTTTTCCTCAGGATTGCTTGCCATAATCTGTGAAATCAAATAAATACCACAAACATGAATCAGACATGAAGTATATATGAATTAGAATGAATAGAGGTGGCTCAGTGCTGTGGAGGGGGATAGAAATTAGATTGGAAGTATTACACTGGTGGGCTGTAATTCAGAAAACCAAATATTTTAAGTAGTGATATGACTTCAGTAGTTTTTAGATCTAAAGGGTACAGCACCCAAAGCATGGATCAAGTGAGAAATAGGAGGAGAGACATAAGACAGGAATTAGACAGGCAGAATCAACTTGGTGTGATGTTGAGCATTTTATTTATTTTTGGGGGTGACGTGAACAAGGGGGAACATGAAAAGAAAAATCAGAGTTATGTTGGTACAAAAAAGACTGATTATTTTGAAAGAAGCAATGATTAACAGAGACTCAATGATTAACATTAACCCCAAGCTCCGAAGAAGGGAGTTTATGCCTTTTTTTTTACAGTATAGCATTATGTGCTATACAATTCATACATTTATACATTCAGCAAACGTTTCCTGCTGCCATCTAGTGGTACAAATTTCTAGGGTAGACAAGAAAAAACACTGAGTTTTTAATTGAATATATTTATTTTTTATATTTATTTTTCAACCACTGAAAAAAAAAAATCAGCTGCAATTGACCTTTCAATGGTGAATTTACATTGAATTTTGGAGGAACTGTTCGTGGTGTCTTTTTCCAACTTGCTCTATAGTATTTTATTGCAGGATATATCTCAGGATGCATGCACATTTTGACTTTATTGATTAGAAAATACAGTCTATATACAGAAAAAACTTTATTGATTAGAAAATACAGTAATTTGAAAACACATTGACCAAGTCTCCAACAGTGTCTAACCGAATGCTAGCAAATGCAGTATATATAATGAATGTACTCAAATTGTACTAAATGAATAATAAGCCAATATCAACCTGTGTGATGTAATACAGTATTATCACTACTGACATTAATGGTCTGTCTAAATATAAATAGCAAGTATTGTTATTGTTTTCTGTCATCAACATCTGGGTCTCATTTTGAGAGCTAGAGCTAAAATATTATTTAAAGAATTTGATGAAAATAAGATTACCTTAATGCACAAGGTCTCATTCAACTCACCGATATCTTCTTTACCCTTCCTCAGACAGAGGTGATGCGGTCATGATGTTAACAAACATGCTCAGGTTACATATCTTTAGTGTCCCCAACAAGTCACTAGGCAAATTTCCATAAGGGAGACATATAAAACATCAATTTTTTCCATTTATTGAATTAATTACAATTCCCTTTTTTTCACTAAAAAAGGTACGAACATAAGCACGGAACAACTGACAGTTCTGCGTTATGATGACAGATTAGGCACTAAATTATTCATGTTCTGTCACCTTAAGTGCTAATCAGTAACCAACAGATGTTTCATAAATCAAGGTGGAGCACGTGATCATTTTCAGCACCTCCAGCAACTGTTGCCTTTCGCAAAGCTATTATGCTTACAAGGAATGTAAGGCAGCTTAGGTCATCATGAGTATTGGAGTTTGTTATATTTGGTATTAAAGTATTACTACTGCAGCAATGTGAATTGCTAAAAACACCAATTACAGTATGGGGCAGTGTTGCCCACAAAATACAAACAGCACCTCCAGGGCATCAGGTTCTGCAGATTGCTGTATAACCCCTGTTTGTGCACTCTGTCCTTTGACTGGCTGGGTAACCACAATAGGTTTTGTAGCTTCTGTCAGTGGGTGCACCTTATTATTTGCTTTCTTTAAGACTGGTGGGCTGAAGGCAGGTAGAAAGCTGTTTCTTTCAGAAATGGTTTTATGTACCTTTGTCTCAGGGGACACTTTAACCTCCCTTTTTTCTTCTGGTTCCAATTCGGAGTCACTTGCATTTGGAAAGTTGAAATAAGTAAACTTTGATCCTGATGACCCAGGGCACTTCTCAAGCTTAGTGGAAGGCAGAGTCTCATGAAGAGAAATTTCCTGCCCAGAATGTTGCTCAGGCTCAACTGATATAGTTTTGTTGTTTTTCCCTTTTCTGTGACCTTCCTGGAGTTCTGGAGAAGATTCACGAATTTGGTTCTCCCCAAGTAACCACTGCCCTTTGTCAATAAGATTAGCATCTCCAGATCCCATCTGTTCATTCACTGTGATGCAATCAGTTGGTGCATTAAAGATATCAGATGTGATTGTGGCACTGAAGTATGATAAGTCAGTCATAACTCGAGTGCGAGCTTCATGGTAGGAGGCCAGACCAGATACATTGGTTCTTCCAGGATCTTCTCTTTGCTTGTCCTTCAGTGCAGATGGGGATCTTATATTATCTGCACCTACACTGCTTGAGTTACCTCTTCCATAAAGCCTCTCAATGGTTCTCCTGACAAAACCTTTGGCAATGGCTAACCGGCTTGCGTCATCCTCCCCACTGGATGTCTCTTGTGACGAGTTTGCCCCACTGTCTGTGGATTCTGGCTGGGAATCAGAAACATCTGAATTTGGACTATGTAGTTGTCTGTGCCCATTCTGGGTACCAGTTTGGCTCTTAGCAAGAAACATATCCCTGATGAACTTCACTGTGTTAGCTTGAACGCTTCTTTCTGGCTCTTGCGCCAAAGAGCTGCTTCGAGAATCATAGCTAAATGCTAATGAAGATGAGTGGGTTTCTGAGGTTGAGTCTAAGAGCTTACCAGTTAAAGAAACATTATTTAAGTTATCTGGGTCTGATACCTCCTTGTGACCCAGAAATTTGTGCTTGAACTTCTTAGGTTTACTGCTAGGTCTTTGTGTATGTGTTTCTAGGTGACTGATGAGCTCTGCTACTGAACTATTCTTCTTTTTAGACTGTACTGTCTTCTTCTCATACAGTACAGTTTCATTGGAGCTACATTCCTTTTGATTATCAATGTCTCGATGAACTGTGTAGCATTCTGGTGACTCCACAACCACCTGCTGCTCCTCAGAATGAATCTTTTCTGTTTGCTGTCCTGTATCATGTTCTAGACAAACAGCAAGCAAAGTAGTTCGCATTTCTGGTTGTCCAGCATTCTCTGTTTTACTGTGTGACTGCATGTGTGCTGGACTGAAAAGTCCTTCACTTTTTGCTTTGGGCTCAATCATGGAATATTTCTGTTGTAAACCACTTGCTGGATTTATTTGAAGATTTTCTCCATCATCACTGACCTGAATTTCAGAAATTTTCCTATGTTCTTCATTACAGCTATCTCCTTCTAAGCTGGATTTCTCCTCTTCTGAGGTGGTCAGGCCTTCTTCACTTTTACTTGACTCTGATAATTTGGGGTACACATCAGTAATTCTACCATTATCCATTTCACTTGCATCCCTCAGGTCTTGGAGTTCCTCCATTTCTTTATTGCTATCTAATGGCTGAGAATATTTAGGGTCAGTCTCCATAAAGTAATCTTCCTCTACAACGTCATCCTTAGGTATAATTATTCCTTGTGTCACTCTACTCTGTTCACACAATGCCATGCCTTTGATCCCTTTCAAATGTATTTCCTGCATTGCATATATTTCCTCTTTCCCTTTATGTCCTATATCTTTCTCCTCAGTTCTTTGTTGCTTTTCTTCCAAGATGTTTTCACAGATGTTGGAGTCTAGCATGTAGTCAGCCTGTTGTATTCCCTCTGTGGGAAAGGAATTTCTTTCCTGTTCACAAGTTACCACTATGATTTCTTTTTCAGTGCCAAGCAATGAATGTTCCGTAAAGACCTCTGAATTGCTATGTGCATGAACAAATTTAACATATGTGTTTATATCTTCAAGCACACGGTCAGGGAACCTGACTGTTTCTTCCATTAAGCCGGATTCTGTATATCTATTTACCTTTCTCTCTTCTAACTCACACAGCTCTTCTGATCTCTCAACACTCTCCTTTCCTTGGGTATGGAGAGCGGCCAACTCTTCTCTAACTTTGTCCGGAATACCCAGGTCCTCCATGAGACCTTGAATTGCCTCCTCCTCAGAGCTTGACACACTGTAAGGCCTACCCGTAGTGCACTCTAGTGTGATACTGGAACTTACGGATTTATTGCTCAGCTCTTGGAAACCTTTCCAGCTTTGCAGCAACTGAAGAGATGCTGATTTCTGCAGAGCATTTAAGTTGGCTCTCAGCTCCTCTGCATCCTCAATATCTGCCATCTCCTTAAGAGACTTAAGCATAAGCAAAGCCTCCGAGCAACTCAGGCTGTTCTTGGCTTCATGGAGTGCATTCAGGTTCTCTAGACCATCCCTCAAAGTCATGACTGAAAGAAATGCTAGGAGGACTCGTGACGAGGAACCAAAAGTAGAGGCCAAGTGTGAGGAAAAGTCTGGCATGCTATTGGATTTCTCCAAACAAGACCGCTGCTTGTACTGTGTTGCTTCACGGAGTGAAATGATGGAATGGCAGAGCTCATCTAGAACATGCATCATGTATGGTTTTTCTGCTGGGAAAACTGGCATGTTTTTTTCTGATAGTGGACTTAAAGATGCACGTTTGTCATTTTCACATGAGCTTACCAATCCCTGTGTGATTGTAGATTTAGGTCCCTTGATCATACCTGAATGTCCAGGTGTTGGCTTTTTGTAAAATGCTGCATTCTTAAAAAGGGCTGTTTGATCCATACCTTGATTGTTGAATAGTGATGCCTTGGACAATGTGTTGTTTTGTGGTATTTGTTCTATGGAGTGTTGGCTGGATAGAGTCTTTTCTGAAGAAGGATCTCTAGTAAAAGATGTTGGTTTCACATGGTTGTTTGCATATCCGAATGCATTACCCAAGGGCTCATCTGTGTTTTTGTCTTTTTTCACATATGGGAGAAGTTGGATTAGTTCTCGTTTTGAAGATAATTTTTCACATTTAGCTAAATTATTATCTGAAACATCATAACTAGCCATTTGCGCATTATTTAAAGAGATACTTCTTGACAATTGAATATTTTCTTTTGAAATATTGTGGGCAATAGTTTTGCAAAATGAATTTTCATTTCGTGATGAATTATCCTCTGAAGTCATTCTTTTCTGGTGATTATTTCTCAGAGAGAGAGACATTGTTAGAGGTATGTTCACAGAAGTGTTACTGTGAGATGAGTTTGTGTCTCCTTTCAATGTATTAATTTGGGATAGGGATGAGTTCTTTTGGGCAGAACCTCTGGGCAATATGATCCTTTTTGGAGAGGAACTGACTAGCTCTTTTACTGACAACTTTGGTATATTAATGGGAGTACTTTCTAGTGAAATAGGAGGTGTTAAATTCTTTGATGCCAGTCTAGCACCTGGAGTCTCACAAGTTATCTCAAACTCCTGTGACGACTTGGATGGTGGCACCTGTTCCTGGTCAGGAAGTGGCTCTGCTTCACTCTTCTGTAGCCAGAGCTCCTCAGATTCATTTAAGACTGAGGAAGAGTAATGCAGAGCAGGACATGTGGTGCTTTCTTTAAGCTCTCGTTTGTCTTGCTCGTGTATCTCTTGCTCATCTTGCATTGATGTTTGTCGTGTTAGAGCACATTTATTAATTGATACATTAAGTAAATGTTTATTCTGTGAGGTAGGACTTTCACTTAGTTTCCCCTGGTATATAGCTGCTTTGGCAGGATTCTTGTCATTGGTACAGTGTTCCTTCACAGATAATTCATTTGGAGTTTCAATTTGCAACTTAAATGTCTTGTGTAATGTGGAAGAAGCACTTTTTTGATTAATAGGTAGATTGGTTCTTTTACCTTTTAATAATTTTTTGACAGATTTGGCTCTGTACATTTCAGTCATACCTCTCATAACTCCAGCTTGTTTAAAGATAGCAGCTCTTATTTTCTTTATCTCTTTCAGAATGTCAATTTTGTTATCTTTTCCTTTATTTTCATGAGTGATATATAAAATATGACTCTTTTTCACAATAACTCTTACTTTCTTTCTTTCCTTGCTAGTATCTGCTGTTGAGTTCATCCTAGGAGCTGAAATTTTAGAAGATTCAGTTAAAGGAGTACGCATTTTTGACTTTTTGATCTCTGGAGAGTTATTTCTTTCACATGATGTTTGGAGCTCTAATGAGGGGAACAACTTTTCCTGTCTTTGGAGAGAACCATAAACAGTGGCAGGTCTGGGCTCAGAATCTAAGTCTTTACTAGAAGAGGAAACTGTGTCAGGGGATGCAGAAAATGCAGTATCACATGTGCGTATGCTCTGAGGACAGAATTCTGTATTGGCAAGGAAATGCTTCTGGCACGTCTGCTGCTCATAGATGTGAAGCACTGTCTCCTGGCCACTATCCTGTAGTTGCAGAATCTCTGCAGATTTAAATGTACTAGCTTGCAATTGTGAGATGCCTGTGCTGCGAGGTTTAGGTACTGGGTGTTTGTTGCACTGCCTTACCAGGCAGTGCTCCTGCTCATTGCTTGCCTCTTCCATAGCAGTGTCCATACTTTGCACAGTATCATGGCTGAGGGATTCAACAGATATTTGTTTCTGTACTGAAAGTAGCTGCAGGGGCTCTTTTATTCTGAATCTTTCCTCTGCCTTACCTTCCATCATATCTTCATACAGTGCCTGAAGACATTCATTACTAGAGACATTTCTATGTTCGTCAGGACACCTTTGGATTGCTAAGGCATCAGTGCCACCATCAGAGGTAATCTTGTCAACTATAAATGCACCCAGATCAGAATGTGAATCCAAGCCAGATTTCATTTGACTTGTAACACTTTGCCGACTGAGCGTTGTCGTCCAATGAACAGTTTCCTCCTCTTTAATAGTTAAGTGCACCTTCATATCTACAGTCATGCTGCCATCTTGATTGACTCGAAATGATTTCTCAATGTCATCATCGGTAGGCATGCAGATGGATTCATTAGTGTCACCATCTATGCATGTGACTGTATCTGTCTCTGCAACAGATTCCAGTAGATGACCAGGCTCCATTTCCACAGAACCAGTGGGGTCATACGTACTTTCTGCAAAACTGTTGTGTAACTGATTTAAAATGTAATGCTCTGAAGATGGCGATTTGGTGCTGCTAGTCACAGATTTCTTTTTTCCTTTAGATGTAAATTATGATTAATTGGATTATCATAAACAAAGTGGCAGGGAAAAAAAAACAAGACAGTGTTTTACCAGAAACCACAGACATGGAAGAAGTAGATTTATCATGAAGATAACAGGATATCGATTTGATTATCCAGGCCAGACCACCATGAATGCATTAACAGGGAGAAAAAGGGAAGAGACTTGGATTAGAACCAGCAAAGATGTGACTGAGTTATGATGCATGTTGTAAGATATAGGTCAAGCTGGTTATTACAGCATATAACAATACCTCAGCATTTCTCTGATAATCTCAACCACAGACAGTTACCCATTACAATATATAGTATATTACAGTTGCAGTCAGTTTGCAAAGATTTTTTTTTTTTTTTGCTTTAATGCTTGGCTGTATTTAATGCAAAAATGTTAGATTTATCTCACATAGAACATGTCTTGTTAATATGGTTGATATTAAAAAAAACCTTGGTTAACCTCAGTTAAAATTTTTCTGATCCAAAAATATTAAACCAAGATAAATCATGTCAGCCCTTTTACCACCTTTAATGTGATTTATCAACAAAATTTAAGTGAAAAGCAAACAAACATAAACTGGTTGCATAAGTGTGTACAACCCTTAACTAATACTTTGTTAAAGCTCTTTTTGCTCATAATGCAGCACTCAGTCTTCTTGGCTAAGAGTTTACCAGTTTAGCACATCTTTATTTGGCAATTTTATTGCACCCTCTCTTGCAAGTCCTGGGTTCAATCCCCGGGTCAATCAGGGTGCCTTTCTATGCGAATTTTATTCTCCTTGTGCCTGTGTTGGTTTCCTCCAGGTTCTCCAGTTTCCTCCCACAGTCCACAGCCATGTGAATTGGTCAATTGGCTACTCTAAAATTGCCCATAGGTGTGAATGTGAGTGTGAATGGTCTCAGCCACTGGAGTGCACAAGTTAGAGCAGTAGTAGTGCCGGTCCCAAGTCCATAGAAATTGAGACAATTGAGTCAGGAAGAGCATCCGGCGGAAAACCTGTGCCAAATCGATGAGTGGACGATGGATGAGCCGCTATGGTGAACCTGAATGGTGAGCAGCCATAAGGAGAAGATTCTATTAAATCAGAGTCCTGTTCTATCTAAACACTGACCGCTCCATTTACACAACACTGATCTTCTTATGATTAGTTGATTCATTATCTTCATTTCAATGTCTGAAATGCATGCCAATATGCTCTCAAAAGCAGTGGATGGGTGAGGCAAGGAATAACCTCTGCCTCTATTTTATGGTTTTGTTTGGGGAACTGATTTCAGGGGAAATGGCCCTCATTTCTGAGGTGCAGGGATGGTAGTGGGAATGGAAAAAAGTGAAAGAATGAAAAAGGGGGATTCTCCTGCCCCTCGATATGTCACCAAGTTGTCCTCCTAGGATCGCCTCCTTTAGCAATGCAGGATGATGGCACTGGACCCATTCCACCATCCCCTCCAGTAGTCAGCCAATGAACTGCTCCAGCACCAGTAGGATGATGATGTCTTTGGTTCTGTGCTCCTCTGCCAGTAGCCATTTGTCTTTGGCAGGCATCTTGGAGTTGTTCTGTGAATAGGAATGGGCAGCCAAGCTCACTGAGTGTCAATGAGTGGACTCATTGGTGGTACTATTCAGGGGTATGGCTGACCCATTGCAAAATAGCCCACTTCAGGTCTGGGTACTCGAGCAGGTTTGCAACTGGAAACTGTTGGGCCATAAGTTGGGCAACCAAGGCTCAACCATGGCTGAACTACATTCAACCATGCCACTGCCACCAAAGTACAGGATTCTTTGGATGATAAGTTTTTGTTTGTTTGCTTTTGCACCAAATATATCTTTTGAATTCTACCTTGGTTTTATCACCAAGGTAGAATTTCTTTTGTACCCATCTGCTGATCAATACACTTCGACAATAAGGTCTGGTAAATGCTTTGTAAGTTCTTTGTGGATCATAGCTTTATCAATGGAAAGGATCCAAGAAGTTCTACAGAAAATCCTACAAAAACAGTTGGTATTTCTTTGGGGTTAATCAGAATCACTTCATTGTTGACAGGTGTATGATAATTACTTTTGAATGTGAGTTTGATTCTGATTAATTTTGAGCACAGTCACATGCCCCATTACAAAAAGGATGTGCACATTTATGTAAACAGGGCAATGTTTGCAAGTTTTTTCTTTTTTTTTTTAAATATTACTGTCTGTTATTTACTTGAATTTTGTTGGCAACTATATCACATTAAAGCCGGGAAAAGATCTGAAATGATTCATCTTGGCTTCATTTTTAACATCACAAAAAACTGCAATTTTAAATAGGGTGCGTAGACTTTTTTTATCCACTGTATATTCTATTGCCAGACAAAATTAAATGAATGCATACCATAGAAGTATATGGTCATAAAAACTGCTGAAATATTCTTGCTATATTCACTATTTGAAGTGGATAAGAAGTTGTAGACTTACTGGTTACAGGATGCAGCCTTCCTACACTTTTTGCTGGCAGCCAAGTTGGAGCAAAGGGCTTCTGAACGTCGTAGTTTCCTTTTCTGAAAGGCTCGCGGCCAGCAGCTACCAATACACCCGAACATATGATTAGAGCAGGAAGCCCATCCACCTGTAATACAGCAAAATATATTTTCGGGATGATTAACTATGGAATAATGCACCTAAGTGACATGCCAATTACATGCTGCACACTAGATAAAACTAATTATAAAACCGACACCAAGCAGAATTATCTCAAATGTCAATATTCCATTAATATTTCTACAGTGCTACCAATAATTATGTATATTTAAAATGAATTAAAATTCATTAATTAAACATGTTGTGTTTACATGTAATGATGTGATTAAAATGTAACTGTTCTATAACCAGAATTGTTTTATTCATATTTCTACTGTCCACTGACACATGTTAGCCACAATTCCAATTACCAATGTGATTAAATTTGATCTAATAAGGAACAAATTTTGCACTAGTATTCGGTGGTTCGATGTATTCACTACAGAGTATTCAAAGCATTCCCTCTTTGTCCCAGGCTTTGTCCCAGGATCCAGGCCAGCATAATAGGATGAAATGCTAAAGAAGCTTAATACTGCAAGGTGATGGGTCATCTTTAACCATGTTATTTATGCTCATAGCAACTATAGATAAGCCCATAATGTGGTCACATCATCATACTCCACTATGATTGCATGGTCAAATCTTCCAGAACAACCTAGAAGCATATTTAGTAACCCAAAATTCCCCAATTGTTCCCTTTTTTTCACCATGGCCTTGTTTGTTTTTTTTAAAGGGAAGCAACAATTAAAAAGTTGTGTGGTTGTGCAGTTTACTTTACATTGCCCTTTTGGCTCTGGATGTTAAATTGAATATAATGCATTAAATTAAATTATAGTGCTTTAGTAGTTTAACTTAAATAAACGTTAAAATATTACAGTAATTAACCTTTTAAGATATGTGTTCTAGTACTAAATGCTTGGGATAAAAATGCATTGCAAATAGTTCCTAGGAAAATAAAAATCTAACAGAAAAATGGTAAAACAAAAAACAACAACCAACCCCCCCCCACCCCCCCCACCAAAAGGATACAAACACAATTCTATTGTAACAGCATTTAACAAATGAAAAATGGGGAGACAACAAATTCACAAATGCTTCAATAACCTAAAAGAAACATGACAAATACATTTAAGAAAATTAACGAATGTGTACAACCATTGAACCTGCAAAAGCATTTGACAAGCCTAAATATAAAGCAGAAATATATACACAGGAATTAGCTAGTCACAGGTGATAAAGATACATGTAAGAAAGGTGAAAACTAATGAACAGAAAGGAAGCAGAGAAAAATAAATCGAAACTAAACTGAAGTACATGGAATCAGAACTATAGTGAAGAAGAGCATTGAGGATATGCCGTGGTGGATGAGCTCATCTTATTACACTGCTAAGTGTATGCCAAATTTTGTTTGTTTGCTAAGTGTTTGCCAAAGAGAATTTATAACTTTTGGCTTCATAGTAACTGATTCTTGTTCATCTTTTTCTCAGGTCTAGTACATTTGTTGAATTATTTTTAAAAAAATTCTATATTAGGACGATGACGGCAAAATCACATTTTTACATAGATATTTATATGTGTACACTTTGCCACTGTTATATGGTTGAATAATCCATCTTAATAATTATTACCTGCATAAATATGAGAAAATGTGAAAATTAGCTCAGATTCAGAAAATGAAACAAACAACAACAAAAAAAAAACAGATTATGGCATTGGTGAGAGAGTCCAATTATGCTGAAAATAACTCCATCAGCTGCCACAAGTATACAAGAGGGAAAGGTGGTTTGGAAGTCACAATATGATTTTTTGTTCTTCTTTTGACAGCAAGATAATCAGTATTATTTGCCAGTGGGTTTAACCGTACTAACCCTAACCCTAACCCTAGCACTAGTTAGAAAAAATTAGCATACTAACAAGCTAACCTAACCAGCTAGCACTCAGTTACCCAAAATAATATTATAGTAGTTACTTTAGACAGTGTTAGTGAACTAAGTAACTTGGGTTGAGAGAAGAAAATATAGAAACATTACTGTAAACCTTCACAGCACAGTTGGCATTAATTCACAGATTAGAAAACACCCCTTTTCATCAGTACCTCCTGGCAAGTACAGATCACTTGCTAATCTGAACTGCAGGTGACAAAAAAGGTGAAAAGAATGAAAAAGAATGAAAAAACCTCAATCCTAAAAACTTCAAAAAAAGATAAATGAAACATTGAGTGAGTTCTCACCCTCCTTCCATCTGGTGTGTGCAACCTGCGTACAGGGAAGCACATGACCTCAGATATGTGATCAAGCAGTGCCTCAAAAGAATGTGTGGTCCTCTTTTGCAGCAGAAGTGTATGTTTTACTTCCGGATTTCCATTCCGGAAAACCACCAGCCGCTTTGGGCTGTGCAGAAGGGCATTATGCTTGTTCTGTCTTGTATTGCGTGGGCCAGGACTCCTTTCTCTCAGGCGCCTGCTGCTGACAGGCCTGGCATGGTACCATGGCGGTGGTTTGCGCCGTGCTTGGTCCAAATCGATGGGCTTGACGGTGCGTTTATCCGAGCAGATGTATGAATGGCCATGGTGAAGCTGATCAAGAGAACGGACTGTTGTATGACCACGTGGTGTTGTAATAGTGCGGACTCCAAACGGCAGTGGAACACGCTTGGACAGGCTGTCTAACAGTCCCTCAAAGGTCTTGAAAGTGCGATTGTTGATGACCACAGGCAAACCATTAAACTGGGCATCTCCACTTTTATAGAAACACACACGCCTTGAGGCAAAAGGTTCAGTCATGTATGGCTGCCGTGATGGTACCAAGGTATGGCCAGTGCCAGGGGACTGTTCCTGTAGTGCAGCCCTCTGAAATGCTGAAGCTTCATTCATAATCTCACTGCAAATGTAGTCTAAGAGGGGAGAGAGTGAGAGTGAGAGAGAGAGAGAGAGAGAGAGAGAGATACAAATAAAAAAATAATACAGTGCTATCTTTAATTTCTGTGACTGAATTCAGAATGTGTCAGAGTGCCGAATATCTTTTTTTTTTTTTTTTTTAACTGTTTTCAACAATCAGGTGGCAAACAGAAGAACATATAATTTAATCTGATTTAATACTGTATGAAGGTATATACTATATGTAGGTTAAAAAAATATCTATCCAAAACCTTCAATATAAACCTTATCACAGATATCTTATCTGTGGTCATGTCATTTCCCTCTTACAGGGACACATGCTTAAGCTGTTTATTGTATTGTATATTGCAGCTACAAATTCATCTGCCTAAAGTATTTGCATGAGTAATAACAAATATGATCTACCAGATACTTCAAAAAATAGTCTTAAGAACCACAAAACAATCTTAATCAGAACCACAATGCGTAAAGCAAGAGTACGGTTAACCAAAGGAAAACAAAATGATCTAGCTTGAGGTAAATTACTATTTGTTATGTGCATTGTGCTTGAATAAGACTAAATCTAACAACTACTGTACTAAAATAGTAAATCACTTTGTTTTTGTTTTGTTTCGAGTACTAACAGTCATAATAAGCATTAAAGTAATAACAAGGGAAATAAAACAAAAATAGATATTGAAAAAAATGAGAAAGATTTATAGATAAATGTTATAATATATTGTATTTATATAGAATATATTTCTTTTTGTAGTTACAATCATTAGAATTTTGTATTAATATTTTCAGTCCCTCAACAGTTAAAACATTTTAAATATATCTGTTTAGAGACTACAAATCTTTGGTAAAGGTTAAGATGTCATTTTACATTGAACATTCTTCACCTATATTTTGTTTAACTAATTTAAAATTTATCCACAAAAAAAAATAAAATAAAATAAAAAATAGAGCACTAGATACAGACAGCAACAGGAAGGTTGCTATTCTATAAACTCAGTAAACGAGTGTTCAGAAAAGCCAGCAGACTAATACAATATAATTTTCAATAAACAAAACACAGAAAAAGGATTTGTACACTTACCAAGTTTCCCATATTGAGCCTAAAGGTGTTTAATTGCTCTCTCATGCTGGTCGGTGGTGCTCGGCTGGTCGGTGGAGACTGAGAGTTATTTTTGGCCACGGCTTCACCATTAATTTGCTTAATCTTTGCTCACAGCTAATCCCAGATACATGGAGGAAAATACACATCACAGAAGGGTGTGTGTACAGTATGTGTGCTTGTGGATGTTTACATTTGAGTGAGTATCTTTGTGCCCTAATAAGAAAAGGGTTTTCAAAAAATAGAAGCTTAAACTCACAATTTTAGGTCCTTTGCAGTTACACCATGTACACTGCCAGTGCCCATCATCAGGTCATGAACTACATTCCTCACTTTCATAGCTACATACTTTTCCTGTTAGCTTCATTGTAGTTTCTGAACAATTCAAAGATGTTACTGAATAATATCATCAAAGATAAATAACTGAACAATACACTTGGATTTTAAGTGAAATTCGTAGAAGTGTATGGCCCATATATAAATGACTCAGATTAAATTTAAAATAGTTTTAAAATGTTATGTGCAATAGCCAGATTCACATAAGTACAATATTTGGTAAATATAACATTCTAATATTTGCTCCTGTTACACTGACCCATCTCAGTGTACAGTGTTTTAACTCCAGATGGCCACTGGTTCTGTGCTTAATCTCATTTGTATGCTTTAAAAGGATAACTCGAGCACTCTGTGTGTGTGTGTATGTGTGTGCGTGTATCTACAAAAGAATGGCAAATCAGCACAATAAACATACTGATCAGAATATTTGATATTGTAATAATTAAATTACCAAATAGTGAAGGCAGAATTATTTAAACATTTCACAGGTTTTTTTTTTATTTTTTCCAAGACTGGCGATGCAAATGTGCCATTGTTTATCATGGCAATGAAGCACTCTAAATTAATTTAAGTAATAAGCTGTCTTTCTAACAACATAAAACAATTGTGGAGTCAAGCACTATTTTAAGTCAACTTATAAAAAATTGAATCAGTTCACACACTTCATAAACATTACAAAGAACCCATAGAGACGTGCATGCAGACATACATACAGATTATTGAGCATACAATAGGAAGCTGGATTAAACTTCAAGAAAAGATTATTTATCACAAATATACCCTTTTTCCATAGTGTGTGTATACACAGGGAGGACTTTTAGATGTGAAGGAACTGAAAAAGTGTGGAATGCCGGTGTGGTCTCCTGTTGAGTGTGTCCTATTCCCAAAACAAAACTAAGAGGAGGAATGTCAAACATCCACCAAAAGAAAGCCTTTTCCTGCTACTGATAAGCGAGTCTGTGGCATTATGGTGTCTCATGACAGAAGTATCAGAATTGTGCCTATTCATTGCTTAATCAGCATTAAATCCTGCTGTGCTATATTATTCTTACACACACACACACACACACACACACACACACACACACACACACACACACACACACACACACACACACACTGTCAAA
>JAQQZR010000001.1:15135371-15159444 GCA_030068235.1 Notoglanidium macrostoma
ATATATATGTGTGTGTGTGTGTGTGTGTGTGTGTGTGTGTGTGTGTGTGTGTGTGTGTGTGTGTGTGTGTGTGTGTGCTCAAATTGTTTTTGAGAAGCCTAAATTAACCATCAAATGTTTTAATAACCATTAATTTGGATGCAGAAACAATACACAAATCAGTCAGACATGTTTGTTTGGAATCATTAAAGGGGTTCTAGGTGACATCATGTCCTTAAAATACAACCCTTAATTTCTCTAAAACTGTTTGAGTACAATTTTGTTTTTAATTTTGCGTGCACAAACGAATCGTAATCCTGGGGTGCCAATTTCACAATGCTTTAAAATATGCCTCGGAAATGCCTGAAATGTCTTTGAGACTTATACTTACCAGTTTTTGCAGACATTAAAATATTCTACACTTTCAGTTTTAGTTAATTTTTACCAAAAACCAATTATAGACACTCAGTATTCTTTGCTAACAAATAATAAATTCACATTCACTGAGTACCTTTACTAGTAGAAGCCTGCTCTAGCAGTTATATTTCCAGTAGTTACATTTTAACCATGCAGGACACTATTTTTAACAATCACAAATTATTCGAGTGCTCATGGGTGAAATATTTAGTCCTGCAGCCTGTACTGATTTCAGCTGTGTTTGCTTGATTAGCGACAATTCCGTCGGAATTACAGTCAGAATGTGAGGAATGTGTAAATGAGGACACTACATCTCAGGACATATTATGAAACGATCATCACTGTGCTTTGGAAAATATACAGGAAATATGTTGGCACCTTTGATGCGATTGCAAAGTCCGTTCTTTTTCCTCCTGTATTGGAGTTCATCCTTCTCTACTGCGCCTACTGATTGTTTTTTCTTTTTTCCTCCAGCAGGTCGATGGAGACTCAGCGCCTCAGCCAGGATACAGCTGTATGTGAGTAACACCACGTTCACAGCCACTGTGCCTGCTCTACATCTACATCTACACACAAAACAGAGGCCAGAGAAACACAGCTGGTTCCTGTTTTCAGACCCCAAAGCCTCCTATTTTCCCTGAGTTTCCCGCTCACCTGCTCCAGTTGTTCCTAATTCCTTCTCTTCAGAAATGCTCCTGGTAGGCCTACACTCTCACAAATAAAGGTACCAAACTACTTTTCCTTTGTAGATATGGTGGTATCATACCATCAACGGTACATTATTACTACTTTTAGTAATTTAGCTTTCACCTGGGAATGTGCATATGGTGTTACCACAAAGTTGGAAACACACAATTGTATAAAATGACTTTGTATGCTATAGCTTTAATATTTCCCTTCACTGGAAAATAAATACCCAAACCTGTTCCAGCATGACAAGGTCCCTGTGCACAAAGCGAGCTCCACAAAGACACATTTTGCCAAATTTGGTGTGGAAGTACGTCAGAACCCTGCACAGAGCCCTGATCTTGACCCCACTGAGCACCTTTGGGATGAACTGGAACGCTGACTACACGCTAGGCCTTATTCTCCAACATCAGTGCCTGACCTCACTTAACGCTCTTGTAGCTGAATGAGCACAAATCTCCACAGCCACACTCCAAAATCTAATGAGAAGTCTTCTCAGAAGAGTGGAGGCTGTTACAGCAGCAAAGACCAAATCCTTATTAACGCTCATGCTTTTAGGAAGGGATATTCAACCAGCACATCTGGTTGTAACGGTCAGGTGTCCACATACGGTCGGCCATAAAGTGTGTAAAGACGCATAAGATACATAAGGTACCTTTATTTCTCGGAGTGTGTATCATCTTTGCAGGCTCTTAAATTATTTTATTTGACTAAATTGATCAACAAATTACAGCCGTGGTGTTTTCTTAGCATTAGTAGCAGTAATTCAGAGATCGTTTTCTTTATTCCACCACCTACCAGCTGGAAGAGATGGTCTACAATCTTGGCCTGTAGTTTGATTAAGTTGGATTTTCCAGTATGGTATATTAGAGGAAATAACTGTAGTCTTGTCTTTTAGTGCCAGAATTGGAGAAACCCGACTTGGGTCATAAAAAAAAAATGATGACCTTAGTTAAACCTAAGCCGACATCACATGCGAGATTTTTTTGAGAATTTTTCCATGGGGTGGTGACTGACTGTACGCTTCTTTCACCAGTAAATGTATTCTACTTTGTACTTGTTGGATTTAGGTTATGTCCTAATTACTGTAGAGTTTCTGGCCTCACACAATAAATAACTTTCATTCATGCATTTCCTACTGAGCTTTCTCCTTCCCAATGCAGGCGGAAAGACCGCTTCGGCTGGCAGTCGTGAGTAGTTATTTATTCCTTAAAATACAAAACTGCTTTTATTATGCATTGATTAGGACAGACAGTGAGTTACACATTTGGCTGTATTCTCGATATTGCATATAAGGGGAAATATGTTAGTAATACACTTGCATTCAGGTCTTCATAATGACCACCTCGATAAAAAGTGGGAACTTTTCACTATTGGGACTATTCAAAAGCCATGTAATGAAAGCAAGCAAAAACATTACCACTCCAAGCCAAACTTTAAGCACGGTGACAATTTATTACTGATTATCAAAAACGATACATATTTACACAAATATCATTCAGAAAACTGGCTTTTGAGTATCATTAAGCCACATTAAATATTATGAGCTGTAGTACTTCAATACATCCTTGTCAGTGGGTTTAAGGATCTTCTTCTCTGACAAATTTACTACCCAGCCTGGGGACAAACCAAAAAAGATCTGTCGTGGGTCCTTTCTCTCCGCTAATAATTTGCACATTGTTTCCTTTGATATGTCTGGTAACGTGTAGCCGTATTTCTTTGCCAGTGCGAGCCGGGCGGCATGGATGTGCTCTGGATCAGCAAGATAACCGCGGGTATTAGCATCTATGTAGTATGGAAGGAGATCTTCACCAGGGAGCATCCGCTTAGGAATGGGTTGGCCGGTCATGAAGAACGGCACTGGTTTGACCAGGATAGCTACAGTGAAACAAACACAAAGTGGCAAGTAAGAACAAATTATACATTATTGAAGTGTAATATGTTTAAAAATATCATGGTTTTTTTTTTAAGGCTCAACTACCATCCACAACATTATCACAATTATTTTCAAGTTGATATTTAATACTATTTTGCAGGTAACAGATAAAAAAGAGCAACCAAACTAGTTTCCCTCTTGATATAAATATAGCTCTACAGACTAATGTGGACTTCCTGATAAAATGTCAGTTATACTGAAATGATTATTTTAAACAAAAACAATCAAGCACGGATTGCCTAAATGAAAAGGACATCTATCAAATGTATTCAGTATGTGAAAGTGCAATAACCAGAAAGGAGGGAAGGGAGTATTTAAATAGGTTTGAATTCTGAATAAATTATTGGTGTTGGTTTTACATATTTATATAACATTTGTAAAATAAGTTACTCATGCTTAATTTTGGTTTATTTTGTACTTTTCTCAGCATTCTGTGTACCGCTAAGGAATGGTGGTGTAAGAAAAATTGCTGCAACTCGTAAGTCGTTATCTATGTTAGGTCACTTAAAACCCTTGTTTTTGACCGTTCTGACGGGCGAGCCTGATGTTCCTGGCCAAGGAAAATGTCACGGCATCAGTGATTACTTGTTTTATCATCATTTCTAAATGCATTTATTTACTTCAGCTCTTTTTCTGGCTGTGTTGCAGTTCATGTATGCGCTGTACTATCAGGGTTTTGCTATACTCTTTTGGTGCTTTCTTGGTGAGTAAACAAATTAGTTCAATATGTTTTCTCAATGTGCCAGTTTTGCCTTTGCATATTTTGCAAATAGTTTGTGCCATGTCCATTGTGTAAAGTCCAGGAGCTCCATAGAACTGATGTTGATTTTTTTTTTTACGGTCCAGCTCCTCAATGTTGTCAGCCACGCTGCCAAACAAAACAGAGAGTAAACGTAATCTAAGGAACTGCCTACTCTTGATTATTATTGGTTTGTTCACTTGTCTGTCAGGGCGAGAGAGCGGGCTGGACTAGCAAAAAAGTCTGGGTTATCCAATATCTTAATTGTTCATGATCTAAAATAGTCATATCGCCAACTCCTACAATATAGTACTACAAATAGTGTAACTATTTAGTTGCCGAAATATGTTATAGAGGTCAGTTGACTTCATGCTACATGTATATTTCCGTGTGTATGTACACTGTGCGGCTTACCTAGGCTGCGAGGGTCGTAGTAGCTGGTTGAGATTACACCACCATTACGTTCCACCGCAACAATGGCGGCTTCAGAAGCACGCTGAACCTCCAGATTCACCTTTGCACAGAATATGTCAGCTCCCTTAAACAGACACAAGAACACAATACCTTGAATTGGCTCTTAATGTAAGAAGCTTAAAAATGACTGACTGCTGCCCCCCTCTGGACAATCTGATTCATTTCAACCTGATTAGGATGTAATAGTGAGAGAGGTCACAATTAAATATAATCATTAGTAAAAACAGAGGAACTTAAGGAAAGAAGAAAAAAATCTTTGAAGTGCAATCAGCTCAGTCTGGTGGTTCTCCCCGTGCAGTGCACTCTCTGTGGGAGGACTAATTGTTAAACACATTATTGCACTCCACCAAATAGGAGCCTTCACTGAATTCTAGCCAAATCAATGCAGAATGACCTGGAAGGACTGACCAATCACTAGTCTTCTACTGCGTTTGGGCCGTGGGTAAGAAAGTAACCAGCAACTGACGGAGCAGAAGTTTCCGGGTGTCTCGGAGTGACATTTCGCCCACAACAACAGAACAAATCTGCTTATCAGCATTTTAAAGCAATAAAAAGCAATGGCCAGAAGAGAGGCAAATCTTTGGCAAAAAGTCAGCATTCCAGAGATGTCAAGCAACGAGGAAACAATAGAATCAAGGTTTTGCTTTTTACTTTGGCCCGTTTTCCACATGCCATTCCCGAAAAGGAGTGTCAAATGTCCGACCCCACCAAACCATCATAATATAATCATCATAATGCACAAACCTCTTCTACAAGACAGACCCCGTAGTCATGTTTAAGTGGCTGGATCGTTACTCCTCTGCCGTTGACCAGCTGCGTGAGGTCTATGGGCTGAGACGGATCCACACGGCCAAGGTCTATTAAATACTGCAGCCTCCGCAGAGTGAGTGGCGGGTACTGCTGGCGACGACTGAAAACATCATGACAAGAGTAAAACATACGCATTCTTTAACATGACACGAGAAGTTCAATAAAGCAGCATAGTATTCTTCCCACCTGTGCCCTTCATTGTAGCCATATTTAGGAATGAGCAGGTAGAATGGGGTTTGGCCTCCCTCAAAGCCCAGGCGGGGACGGTTCCCACGCTGCCGTTCACCTTTGTGACCCCGTCCACTCTTATTCCCACCGTGCATCCCCCGGCCCCGACGCTTCTCCTGGAGACAGGCATTATATTAGCTGTATATGTCGACAGTTTAAAATACACAATCTGACTCCAAAATCCTTCTTTTTGCTTCATATTAAACTTTGGATCAGTCTGTCTGATCAGTCTGGCTGTCAAAATGGATCTACATACTGCAATTCAGGAGTTAACTCTAAGTAGATTAGATCCCTATTTATGATTTTTGGGATGAATTTGTCCATCTCAAGAGGATAAATCTGTACTTCTAGAAATCACTCCAGATTTCTATTTAAGTTGTCTTCTGAGAACACGTACATTAATGAATGCAGAACCTTTGTGTTTCAGATGCAAGTGTATTACTGAGGCTTGGCATTCCTAAATAATCCGACCACCCTTAGTTTGTTAGGAATACTAAAAAAAGTCTTATCTTCAGTCTGCATGCCAGCTATTAATAGCGAAAATGATCATTATCTAGATTATCTATCTATTATTATCACAATAAATACATTTAGGCAGACTGGCTCTGTTTGGTATTTGTCTCTACAGTGAAACTATTTTCCCCTAATTCCACTACTTTTTCTTTTTCCCCCCTTATTTTAAAGATATACTTGAAGTCAGTTAAGGAAATAATTTATGATAAATCTTTGGCAACATTTTCCCAGGAGGTCACAAACACTGGATAGCATTCAGATCATTTTCCAGATGACTGGCAGTGATGACAAAATGAGGAGTTGAAAAGATCTAAAATATAAATCTAATTATCCATACATGTAACTTAACAGGCTGGTACTAATTCAACGCACTTTTCTTTAATATAGCTAGCAATTAAAGTATCGAAAACAAATGCTGTAGTTGTTTTTTTTTTTTTTAACTTAAATGACTAAGTGTAACTGTTTAGAGACATGTTTTCTAATATCCAACATTATGCATCTTTTTTAGTAAACGAACCTAACACTGTTAGTTCTGGCTAACATGCTAACCTACTAGCTAAACACAATACTGCTAGTTCACACAGAAAAATAACTTACATTTTTCCTTGCACCAGGGTTCGGCCGAAGGTTAGCTAGGGTTATCCGTGGTAAATTTCTCACAATGTCTATACTTTTTCCCCCGGTGCTCTTGGACGCAGACATTTGCCTTGCTGAACATTTGCTAGTCAACCTAGTCAAGGGCAAGTGTCATGGCGCACAGACACGTGGTACAGAGCACCGGAAAAACATCGAGCAGGATAAGGAAGTGCAGGAAGATGTCACATCTCTGTGCACAGTTGAGGGGATCTAGATGCTGCATTTATAGTCTATATTTGTAGCTGAAATGTACCACTTTTATAACGAGACACGTTGTGAATACCTGGAGCTAATAGTATTTTAAAAATCGCCAATGAGAAGGAATAATGAAGACATTTTGTCTGTTAATAAATAAAACTCATAAATTATAGTCCATGATGCATCATATTCATATTAAAATATATAAGATAAGATTTTATTTTAAAATAATGGCGAACAAATGATCAGAAGTCATTTTCAAAAACTTAAACCATGTGGAGATGCCGGGGATTGAACCCGGGGCCTCATACATGCAAAGCATGCGCTCTACCACTGAGCTACATCCCCTACGAAGAAACCGTTCTGAGTTCCCTCTTTTATGGTAACTACCCACTTCCGGTTTAAAACCTGTATAGCTAGACTGGATACATTAAATTGCCCCTAAGTGTAAATGTGTGTGAATGGTGCCCTGTGATGGACTGGCATCCCGTCTGGGGTGAACTGTTGCACATTTGTGCCCACTGATACCCAGGTTATTGCGAACGTGTCTGGGTGACATTGGGACAGTGTCAAGGACTCCCTTAACCATCCCCACGCTTTTTAGTTCAAACAACATAGGTGTATGACCAGTTGTAATTTTACTATTTCGCTTTTTCACTGCTCAATAGCATTTAAGAGTCTACTTAGAAATATGTTGTGATAGGAATCCCAGCATATCTTGCAGTGTAGTAGGCATGTCCTCTCAACAAAAGGTCACACTTGAGCTTTATTTCAACTGGTCACAATACAAACAATGTAAGGCCTTTTTTCCACAAGAGCTTTTTACTATTTTGATATTTACCTCAGTTTGAATCTGTTATTCATTCAATACAATCAGTCTCTGGTCCCCATACAGTTCAAGGCATACATCATTGTTCCTGTTCCCAAGAAACCAGTGGCTTCCTGTTTTAATGACTACCAACCTGTTGCACTGACATCAGTCATTATGAAGTGCTTCGAGAGACTAGTCAAAACTTCCATCTGCTAATCCCTTCCTGTACTCTTGGACACTCTTTGGTTTGCATATAGACCAAACAGGGCCATGATGCAATCGACTTAATAACACACACTGCACTTACCCACCTGGACGAAGGGATTACATATGTGAGAATGCTCTTCATTGATTACAGCTTGGCATTCAACACCATCATTCCCTAAAAACACATCTCTAAGCTCACTGATCTTGGACTGGAGACCTCCATCTGCAGCTGGATATTCGATTTCCTGTTGGGCAGACCCCAAGTGGTGAGATTCAACAGCCACACCTTCTCCTGACTGATCCTAAACCCAGGTGCACCACAGTGCTGTGCTCTCAACCCCCTCCAGTTCTCATTGTTCACTCACGACTGTGCTACCAGGCACAGTTCTAACATAATCATCAAGTTCATTAATGACATACCCATACTCTGTCTCATCACTGACAATTATGAGACAGCCAACAGAGAGGAGGTGAAGTTACTGATAAGATGGTGCCAGGACAACAATCTCTCTCAATCTCAGTAAAACTAAAGAAAAGATTCACAACAGGGGACAGCAGGGTACTTGCATGCTGAGGTAGGAAGGGTCAGCAGTTTCAAGTTGCATGGTGTGCACTTCATTGAGGACCTCTCCTGGTCAATATACACAAACATTATGGTCATGAAAGCCCATCGGCAGCTCTGTTTCCTGACGAAATTGAGGACGTTTGGCATGAACACCAGCATCATCACAAAATTCTACAGGTGTACCTTTGTGAGCTTGCCAATAGGCTGCATTATGGTCTGGTATGAGAACGGTCCTGCCCAAATCACTTCAGAGAGTGGTTGAAGCAGCACAGTACATCATAGGCAACAGACTCCTGGTCACTCAGGACACATTCCACAAGTGGTGCCTTGGGAAGGTATGCAGCATCATCAAGGAACAGCCACCCAGAATGTAGACTGTTTTACCTGTTACTGTTTAGAAAAAGTTTCAGGAGCATGACTTAAGGACAGTTTTTATCACCAAGCCACCAGGCTTTTCAACTCCGGCACCTAAATATTCCACAACTCAACATTCCACATCGCATATCTGTCTTCTGCCCACTGCACTGTTATTGCACTGATTACATATATCGCATATCATTTTTCTTCCCTCCCTATAGTGTTATATTTCTATTTATCTAATTTCATTTTTAAATTTCACCTGTTCCTAATTTTTTATACTATAGTGCTCTTATTGCTGAGTTTGCCCTGTTTCTCATCCGACACATTTTATTGTACCGTTGACCCTCTGTTATCCTACATGAGACTAATGAACTCCAACTTGAATTTGAACTTACATACGGGTCATAATGGACCCAGAGCAGAACCTGTACAAATACAGAACTGTACAAGTGCAGCACCTGTTCGCGAGAGTGTTTTTTTTTTTATTCTTTTTCTTAATAATTTTTCTTAATTTTGGGTTCCTTTTGGAAAAGTCACTAACTTTCAGGCCGAAAGTAGTAATACGTTTAGGCTGGTTTCAATGCCTTTGAACGTCAAAACCGCACACCACTCCACCAAGTTATAGGTACTTGATGAGCCAATAGCAGCCGCGGACTCTTCATAACATTAGAATTCCACCAATCAGGAGACGCACAGAGGGCGCGTCATAAAAGGCAGGACTTCCTGGGTCAGTCTGGAGTGTGGGTGTGTGGCTGCTGTCCCCACTGAGCGCGGATCCAGGATCAGGCTTTTCATTCGCGTACCGCATTTAAAACTTAACTGTTTAAGACAAGAGCTGAACGGAGAGCTGATTTAGACTGTCAACACGGGCAGCAGCGTGTGGGGTGAGACATGACTCTAATCTAGCTTTTTGTACACTCCAGAAACTTAGAAATTGCGAAAGTCGAAGCTTAGTACATTATATTACTGGTCTGGTTTGTTTGATTTGCTCTTTTTTGTAGTAGGAAACTACAGTCCTAATTTACGGGCGACACGAGCTTATTCTCCTGCTGAATGTCATCCTGTTCCCCGGTATATGTGCGGTAATAACATGTCCGCGCCGCTTCCTGCCATTGTGCCGGCCGCCCGCAAAGCTACAGCGGCGGTAAGACACGCACGCACGCACACACACACACACACACACACACACACACACACGCACGCACACACACACACACACACACACACGCGCACACACACACGCGTCGTATTCTGTATCGTAACACAGGCATATTTGCATGGCACCAAAATGAACTTACTTAGAAACAGCACATGTCCAAATCTCTGTGGACACCTGACCATGACACCCATATGTGGTTCTTCCCAAACTGTTGCCATAAATTTGGAAGCACACAGTTATCTAGAATGTCTTTAAATAATGTGCTGTAGCATTGCAGTTTCCCTTCACTGGAACCAAGAGTCCCAAACCTGTTCAAGCATGACAAACCATGAAGGCTTTTGCTGTGTGTCAATTTGTAGTCTTCCATTAGCACACTTCCATGTAGTACTCTGCACACATGTGAATTTTATCATGGTCATGTTGTCTTAAATCAAACATGGCAAGTTGTGCACTTCCTGGAAGTGATGATCGTAATATTTGATCATGAATGTTGCATCACCTGCCAAAAAAATTTGCCAATTTATTTTTGCACACCTCTTAAATATGAACGTGTTTTTAATTTCCCTCCTTTGTTTGGGTTCCATTTCACGTGCCGTGGAAATTGTCACCATTGCTGTCGACGACATGTCATCCCATGCCCAACTGACTGAAAATAAGTTGCTGGTCCCTCCTCTTCTGCTGCATAGCCAAGATGTTGAACCTTGAGTGTGAGAAGTGTCCAGCGGTTCACACTCAAATTTTTTTACCTTTATGAGTACACTATCCGGGTACCTGTAGTGCACTGCATGTTGCCATACTTGTCAGTGTGAATGCTCTTACACTTGCACTCAAAATAGCATGTGTAAGTGCGGATGTACGCAAATTGAGACACATGTTTGGTGTGCCAAGGTTGGAGTGAAGGAACTCGAATGTCTGCCCAGAGTTCTGACCTCAACCCCACTGAACACCTCTGGGATGAACTGGTACCCTGACTGCACCCCAGTTATCCTCTCTGAACATTCAATTCAATTCAGTTTTATTTGTATTGTGCTTTTAACAATGGACATTGTCACAAGGCAGCTTTACAGAAATATATAAATTCTTGTTACATACTTTAAACATATGAATTTATAAACATATCCCTAATGCGCAAGCCAATAGCGATGGTGGCATGGAAAAACTCCCTGAAACAACATGAAGGAGGAACCAGACTCAAAAGGGAACCCATCTTCATTTGGGTGACACCGGATAGTGCAATTACAAGGAACTCATTTCTGTAACTGTGTTCTATGGTCAGAAGTACAACTGTGTAGCCAAGAAATTCATTTTAGTTTTAACACGAAGTCTATTTTATGAACTTTTCACTGATGAAGACTAGAGTGCAAAACTGTTCATATCGGTTGAGGTCCTTCAGTTGCCATGGCAATTGTAGGCCTAAGCCATTGTAGCAAAGCTGTTTGCATCAACAATAGTCCAAAGTTGTCTTCGCAGTTTTTAAGTGTATCTTTAGGCTGTTCATATGGGGCCATCCTCGAAAGGAGCGAGTGGTTTCCAGGTGCTAGGAACTCCAAGCAGATGTAGGCTATCAGGATGGATCAAGCAGGTCCGAAGGGCAGAAGGTGTCAGGCTCATTGATATCTCAGGAATAGCATGTGTAGCGAGAGAGATCGAGAGAGAGACAGACACACACACACATACATACATACATACATACACACACACACACACACACACACATATATACGTACATATACACACATACTACAAATGTAATGCAATAACACTACCTGTATTTGTTCATCAGCTCCAAATTTCCTTATCCGTATTCGGATTTAAGTGCGCGTGATCTAAACGGAAATTGTTAAAATATGAACTTATTTAAATATGAACCCTGGCGCCATGTCCCGAGAAACACAGGGAACAAACACAGCGGTAGAAATGACAGCATACTCAACATGGTGTGTGAATTCTTGCTCTGAGAGTTCAACTTCAACCTCAGCTACATCACTCGAGTTGTCTGATATTTTCCAATGAACTTACTTGGTTCTTTTTCCCCCCAATACACCTGCACAAATGACGTGACCCTGACCAGATCGTGTTCACGCGCTCACGTGTACAGGCCAGGCGACATCTTATTCAACGTCACGAAAAAGCTCTCTGAACAGCCAAGTTACTTCCGTTAGATACAGTTTTCTCTCCGCTGAAGACTGACTGCCTGTTAACTGATGTAAAGTGTAGTTTGTTTGAGATTTTATGATGGTGGTCAGAGTCCGGTTCACAGCGGTACCATTTCTGTCAACCGACTGTACGACGCGCTGCCTGCCAACTATGTGTATTTCTGCTGAAATTTCAATTCTGGAAAGAAATCACTCGGGTATATGCAGTATTATACATGGTCACTGCCCATGGTGTCAGAAAGAAACTGAAAATGCTTGGAAAGGAGTAAACTTTGCTTCAAAAAACATTAAAAGATGGGACACTTCAAGTTCTTAGAAGAGCCAAAAACCAACCTTCCTGGCTGGTTCAGGAGATGTGACTAGGAACATGCGCTTTCACTCCCAGCGTTAGTCATCACACTATGCATCTTCTCATTTGCATGAAGTTCGACATTTTCACACATCGAACAGCTGAGCCACTAAAAATGACTGGCTTCGTACTGCTTTGTCACTGCTGGTGTGAACGCTGGGGAAGGGCTCTCCCAGATGGACTTACCAAAGAACCATGTATGCTCAGAGACCAACGCCATCGTTTCCTTTGCATCTGATATCAAATTCACTCTAGAGACTTCAGCTTATACGAAGAAGCTGATTATGAATCTGAGGAGCCGGAAAACGCCAAAGTAGCAAATCTAAACCCATTCTAAAGGTCAGTTTAAACATCTAATCATAGTACTCCACCGCCTTGTTGGTTTAGTCCCATTACAGTTCTGAATCTTTAATAGCTATAGCATCCATCCATCTGTGTGTCTCGTTGCGTCCCTCGCACTTTCAGCCCTGTAAGCCAATTACTCTCCTGGCCAAAGCCAGATCCAACAGCAATAACCAAAACGAGGCGCATCGGGGCTACAAACGAGACGAGGATTACAAGGAAATCTGTGCACACGCAAAGACGGAATGAGATAAAAACAGATAGAAAAAGGAGCGAGAGAAAAAGATGAACACGTAAAAAGTTCACTTTTTCGTCATGCCTTCTTTGAAAAGTGTACTTAACAAAAAAAAGAAAAGAAAAGAAAATCAGGCAAAGGGTACTTGAATCCATCGGATGAGCTATGGATTAGCAAGCAAGTAAATTGCCAGATTGATCTGCAAACCTCAAAAGGGCTGAAGGAGAGAATGCTTAGTACTTTTCTCCGCCATCTGTTCCTTATTGAGCTCAGCCTTCGGAGGGTACAGGCTTTCACCGACAACTTTAAGAGAGGCTTAAAAAGGACACGCTGGCTTCGTCACTAAACAAATCTATAAAGCTAAGTATATAATGACAAAAAAATCCTGAACGCAGAATTTCAGACCTTTGTACATTAACGCATGGAGTTGTGTAAGGAATGATTAGGGAATAAAACAATGTGGCAAATTACAGCTGGCACTACTGCCCGAGCTGCAGTTAAACAAAATTAATCAACCCCTTCTGAACAATCAGATGTAAGAATTCAATAACCTTTGTAATAAACACACGATACAGGAATGGCCCAATGGAAACATTGTGGTCCTTTTGGATCAGGCACTTTTTCCAGGTGAGGCATCGGCATTATTAGTCACTACGATTATTTCCTAAGAAATCGTGCCCACTGCAGTATGAAGCATTAACGCACTTCCGCCAATCAAGAAAATATGAGGCGACTTAAGCCGAGATAACGAGCCCATTAGGAAATGTTAAGAGCACTTAACAGCATTTAAGACATTTAATGATTCTCCATAAAGCTTTTGTCAGAGCCAGTCATAAAGATCAGCAGGAGACTTTAAACCCATCAACAACTTTTCCCTCAGTTACATTAAAACTATATAGTATTTAAGTAGGTGCCAGCTTCAATAATGGACCTATAAGTGTACGGGTTTTTTTTTTTTTTAAGAATTAATTTGTTTCATATTTCATTCGCAGAAGGTTACAAAAAGCTTCCGAGAAAGTGCTACTCACTAAAAGTTGCGAAAGACCCGTCTGGCCTGTTTATTTTCTAATATTTCGTTGACGTGTACCGGGTAAATAACGAAGCGTCGTTATTTTTTGCATAATGTGCAGCCTCGTGGGAAACGATAACGGACAATGCCTGAACTCATTTAGTCAGCATATGCAAATAACAAGCTCGTCCACATCCAAACAAGTCATCAAGTTTCCTCGAGTGAGGGATGAGAAAAACACCATGAATGCTTGACAAGGAGGCCTGAGGAGTTACGGAAGACATCCAACGGCGTTACGTAATTAGGATACAAAAAAGGTAACCGTGTTCCGTTAAAGCTACAGGAAAAAAAAAAAGCTATAATCAGATTACCGATACATTTAATAGTAACAGAGATTATATAGCAAGATTACGATTATAAAATGCATAAAGGCTGCAACAACATCAATAAAAAAAAATAATAATAATCAATAATAAATATAACTGCTAATTAATTTCATTACTAGTTGAACATGAAGCACTGTCGCGCGTGCTACGTCACTTAATAACATCACATTTGAGTGACACGGCGGTGCAGAAACGTTAGTACGACATTCTCAATGGTAGGAAACTCTTTACAGTACACTACCCTGCAGGCCTCATGACATAACTTGTGTTTAAAGGGGAGTAATATCATCATTCGTTTGTGGGAATGTGAGGAGAAGCATGATGTCCCTGAGAAGCTCCTGAGAAGCTATTGTATATTCTTAGCATGCACAATTTAATGTATGTATGTTTTGTGTTTCGAGTCATCAAGTCTCCATCCTGCTTTCAGTTAACATCCATGTTGATCCCAAAAAGAGTCGACTCGCTGATCTCAGGCATTGAGAACTAAGGGAGACGATTCCACACACGGAAAATGATTCACACAGCAAGCAAAACGAATCGGAGAGCTTCAGTGAGCGAAACAGACAGCGGATATTTATTTTATCTTTATTCTGAATTTGTCTGTTCGAAATTTAAACAAATCATGGCATGAAATACATGCAAAAAGGATGGAAAGTGATTTGAAAAAAAAAAAGTGGGAAGCAGAAAAGATGTTCGTAATCCCGTCACTTGAAGTTAATCTGGGGGTCTCATTTAGTCGTCATGAGCACTCGGTAATATTCTCATGGCGTGACGGATTATCTGATAAAGGTCACTAATTAGTGAACTGCTATATAATTAAGCCTAGTTAAGAAAAAGGTCTGTAGTAGTGCTGATTAAAATGCTGCAAAAAAATAAAACTAATCAAATAAACAGGGAGAAATAATTGACAGATACAGACTGACAAAACAATCTGTAGTTGCAGCCATAAAATACATTTTAAAATAAAGAACAATATACTACCATGCGCATGCGCACACAACACTTCACGAGTCTCACAGCACCATTCTGGCCCCGAGTGAAATCATCTTACAGTCGCCAATTCATTATCATAGCCTCCAATGAAATAATGTGTTCACTGGGTGGAAATTTCGCCGTTATTTTGTCTTTGAGTCAGAAAAGGGGTACAACACTACAGTATAGTGTAAGCTCTGCCTTCCAGCTAACAAAATGCCATCATCATCCACATAGGTTACTGACTACATTTTTTAACAGGTAATTAGTAATTGTGATATCTATTATTCATAGACGCCTTCAGCACGTACCTGATACACAAATACCATTTCATAATAGAATCTGCTTCAGAACACTAACAGATACGACCGCTAGCTTTAAATCAGAAGTCATCGATTCTGCAGAAAGATTGTCGATATTTTAACTTAACAGACAAACAAATACACCCCTTTCTTCAGCGCTCCTTCAGAAGCTCCGCCCTCCCAACTTCATGGATGCGCATCACCAAGGCAACGACACTAACGATGACAACCCCCCCAATTCCCTAATCCTGTGATTGGGTGGAATACAGCCATATATTGTTATGTGGCTCGGTATGAACCAATTCCTCTGTTCCCCAGTTTACTCAGCCAGGGCAGACGAGATCTACCGATAATCGTATACAACCCAGGAAATCAGTCACAGCTCAACGGACGGCGGTCGTCACCCGTGACCAAGTCACTAACAAGTTCGGGGAAGGAACGTTAACATCCAAAAAGTTGCTTTTCCACAGAGCAAATTGGGAAAAAAAATATAAGTGAAATGGTTTGCACTTAGCATACATTTCCCAGATTTTTTCTGTTGGAAATGAAATCCATTAATGAGTAATTTTTGCGTTAAAGGAGAAAAACAATACTGTAAAATCTGCTGCTCCTGATGTGTCACCCTGGAAAAATCAGGAACAGCCTCATCACAAAAGCCTCGCACAGAAACCTAATACATCACCATCACTCCGAGCTCGGGCACTAAAAAGGTCCAACTACTTCCAGAGTGTCGAGACAGAGTCATTATGGGATCGACGTAGAGGAAAAGACGTGGAGTGAGATCTGAAATGAGTGCAAGGACAGACGGAAAAGGTGTATCCAGGAGTAACGCGGTGTCGGTTTTAGCTGAACGCATAAGACGATTTAATGGGTCTGATTTTTTTTAACCATTCAAACAGCAGCCGGTTATTTCAACAAGTTAGCTAATGCTAATTACTCCCTTAACATTAAATGGAGGGTTGTGTATCGCTTAAATTCCTTGACAGCTTTAACTTTCATCCCTACATATAATGATCCTTTGGCTCCGTGCCCAGACTGATGACCGCCCATGCACGTCCTTAAATAATCCTTTCCAGTAAATTAACAACACAATTAATCAGCATCAGCTTCACACAAACTGTGTCTTCACTGAACGTGTTTGTGTAAAGAATAAAGAGATGTACGAGCACTAGGGGGCAGCCAAACACAACAAACTGGTGCATCACCAGACCCAAACAGGAACACTGTGAGTAAAGCTCACACAGTTCATCAGCTGGAAGCTTTGATTGAAATGAGACATTAATCACAATTCCGAAGCGCTTACCGGCGTTCACGATGGCGTCCACTTCCAGGGTGGTGATGTCACCTTTGTACAGGGAGACTTGGTCGCACAGCGAGACAGGGTTTCTCTCCTCTTCCTCAAGCTCTGAGGAAAGCATATGGAACATTTGTAATTCTGTTTTCTCGACGCACTACATTAAACGTCAATAAAAAGTCCTTGTCAATTCCTGTGTCTTATTATTACACCGTAAAAAAAAAAAAAAATAATCCAATAAAATAAAAACACTATGGAAATGCAATGCTTTATGTTAAAAGCTATTGGATTTCTGGTAATATAATATTTTTCATTACTTTGCCAATAAATGCCTGTGAAAAATGGAACACAACTCTCTGCTTGTAAAATATTACGCAAAAATCAATAGAGCGGATTGATTTCACTTCAGCTCAACAAGTGAAGAAATAAGACAGAATTGGGGTAGAACAGAGCAAAAACAATCATTGGAACTTGATTTGCCTGGCAGGTTATGCAGGCGCCGTAGACGACAAACACGTTAAAGTGACCTTGAATATTTTATTTAACATTCTGGATTGAAATCGGATGTGGCTGAAATATTTAACGGACTCAGCTGGCTGAGCATCTACACAGGATCCAAGCGACTCAACCTTCACTTACTTATAGCTTCTTACAATATTAAGATAAAGCATGAATTAGCATCGATTAACCCAATCCATACAGTGCGCTCACGGGTCACGCTCCATTATAGATAATAATACATAATTACAGATCTGTTACAGAAATGAGCCTGGTGTTAAATGATGTACTTTTATATCAGCAGTTATTGAAGAAGTGGTTTCAGATAAGAATCATACAAACGTCTAAAAAAAATTAAACCCTCATCATCACATTATACCAACATGAGCAAATACAGTGAGCGGTTTCCAACATCCTCAGGAAATATTAAATATTTGTGTCCCCAAGACAGACCGTTTAAACCCCTTAATTTAGCAGTTTCAGTTTCTTTTAGAAACTTTTGGTTTCTAAACCTGCTCTGTAGCAAATTAGCAACTGAAACTGGCCGCCCTTTGCTGAGGAGGGAAGCAGACAACACCATCATTAGCAACCTGACAGCAGCTCACTGCAATGGCCTCCTACTGACATCCCCCCGGAGCGCCATCCTCTGCTCGACATGGCATTTGTTCAACCACCAGCTGGTTCTAAAACCCTAAACAGCACACTCTTCCATTGCATAAATTACCCAAAGAGCCGTTTGAAGTGTTTCGTCTGCTCATCTGTGTAATAAACAAATCAGAGGTTTATTTCCGGACTTCATGACGAAGCTACAGTAAAACATACGGGATTAGAAAATCGTCCCGTGCCTAATTACTGAAAAACATGACCGAGAGCAAAGCTGACTAATCTGGATTGGAGAGAGGGTCTCCTGTCAATCAGCGTGGCGGAAATTATGGCAATTATGGACATTTAAACGGAACGTTAAAATATACATAATCCAGCTAAAATGAAAAGTCGTTCCAGTTTGGCCACAAAAAAAGGGGGCTTTAATTTACATTTTAATTTTAGATGTTGTTGTATATTGTTGTGTACAGACGTTTTGCACCAGAACATGGATTACGCATCAAATTATATGCACAAACACGTTTGTATTAGCGTTTAATCATTCCCGAAAATGCTGCCATAG
Organism: Notoglanidium macrostoma; assembly: GCA_030068235.1. Taxonomy (NCBI): domain Eukaryota; kingdom Metazoa; phylum Chordata; class Actinopteri; order Siluriformes; family Auchenoglanididae; genus Notoglanidium; species Notoglanidium macrostoma. The sequence continues at coordinate 15,153,799 of JAQQZR010000001.1, forward strand.
TCAGTATTTAATGCAGTTCAATGATAGCTATTTTTTTATTGTTGTTTTTATATTTTGTGAATGAATTATATTTTGTCAGGGTCATCCATCCATCCATGCATTATCTATAGCGCTTTATCCGTCTGGGTGGCGGGGAAGCTGGAGCCAATCCCAGCATCTTCAGGCGAGAGGCGGGGTACACCCTGGGCAGGTCGCCAGTCCACCACAGGGCCAACACAGACAAACAACCACACACGCTCAAATTCACACCTATGGGCAATTTAGAGTAGCTAATCTGCATGTGTTTGGACTGTGGGAAGAAACCGGAGTTACCCGGAGGAAACCCACGCATGCACGGGGAGAACATGCAAACTCCACACAGAAACACACATCCCCTGGGTGACCCGGGGATCGAACCCAGGACCTTCTTGCTGCGAGGCGATAGTGCTAACCACCGCACCACCGCGCCGCCTTTTGTCTGGGTCATTTAATATCAAATAAGTGAAATCTTCATATTTCCTTTTTTTGTTAAAGATTCCAGTTTTCCATGTCAGGATTTATACACCCCATTCAGACTCACACTGAAAACTGTTTATTTACCGCTATTAGTCTGTAACGGTGTCGTGTGGGAACGGGGTCACGGATCCAGGCGGAATTGGAACCACTGGATTAACGTGCTGGCGGTGACGTCAATTCTCGTTTGCTTGGCTTAATTTCCTCAAGTAGCCTTTCCATGTTCTGTCCATTTCACAGACTTCCTTTCTGCAGGGTGACCTGGGGACACCTCGTGAATATTCATGAGGAAAGTGCTACCCGATTGGCCGATGGACGCCTTCATGTTTCACCGCCAAGCAGGTAGCACTTTCTCATGAATATTCATGAGATCTCCCCAGGCCGACCTGCAAAAAGGAAATTCGTGTCCGCTTCTTGTCTGATCTAACGCCTTCAGCTCTGCATACAAATTCCTTCATAACACAGAAATATGTTTTGGGAAGCAGAAATGTTAGAAATAGCCTTTCCTTGAACAGAACAAATGTCGAGAAGAAGGAAGAGAAATCTCTCTCGACAGAAACGCAGAGATGATGCAGCTCGACTGTTGCCATGTTGCGTATAACTAACTAGCTAATTTCTCAGCTTTGGCTTTTCGCAACAACATGGACTCGCTTATGTACTTCATATCCGGTCTCACGTGAGGTCTGACGGAGGTTCACGCCGTTTTTACCTGATACATTAACAGGTTTTGTTTGTAAAAGTGGCTAAAGTTCACCAAATTGAACCATATGAGGGCCGTGTAGGTTCTTGCCAACAGTCAAAAAATAAAGTGCTCAAAAAATAATGAAACCTAGCCGCACGCACAAGTGCACGCCTAATTTAAAAGAGGTTAAAAAGGTTGTGAGATACATAAAAAAAAAAAGATAAATAAAATAAAATAAAAACCCACTGGACAAAATACCACATGAATGCAAAAAAAAAAAAAAAAATGCTTTTCACAAGCTCTAATTAAATGCTCTTGGCATTGGAGGTACGAATGCACGGCTAATTCAAGATCAAACATTTATGCTTTTTTTTTTTTTTTTTTTTAAAGAATTTTTCAAATACTATGGCATCATAGTCATCAACCACTTCGTTATTAAAACCTCAGCCAAAGGTGACTACGTGGGTTAAGCACTGCAGTAGTTCAAACAATACTGAAGGTAATTAATTAGTGTTCCCACTCGATTTTCTTGCTGTCTGGACATCATTGCTAGCTCACGCTGACCGAGACCCAGATCCTGCTACTTAAGGCTGCTGCTTTACCTCTACTGTGGTGATTCCTCCAGGTGGGAATCTTGTCCAAAGCCATGAAGTTGTCCCCATACTCTTTACGTCTTTCCTCCTGTCCAAGGCCAAGCAAGCGTTCTGCGGTATTAAGGGGGGAAACAAATCACAAAAAGAGGGCATTACAGAAATCTGCAATGTTCATAACACTTTTATTAATGTACGGGTCACAAGAAAATATTCATATTTTATGAGCAAGTAAATAAAGTAGTACGTAAGTGAAGAAGTACTAGAGAGGTTACGCCTTAAGCAAGCTTATGGAACGGCCGTAGCTCTACGGAAGGGCATCACTGACGTCTCGGCATTTATCAGTCCGAGCATGCTTAACAGAAACGGCCTGGGTGAATCTGGCAAGCATATCACAAAAACATCCTGTTGGGGCGATGCCATGGCTAGCAAGGACTGAACGGTGTGAGCTGTTTTGTCGCTCTCGGAGTTCAGTGTGAATACAAGCTCCGCAACGTGAGAGAGGAACGTGGACGTGATCGACAAGGCATTTAGCTGAACCTGTATCGCATGTGAAAGGAGGGCGTTCAGGAACAACCGTCACATAGCTTACATTTTTGGCTCTCTTCAATTCAGATCATACGCCTTTGACATGAATCTGAAGACTCCTGCAGCTATTGCAAAACACCGCGTGTGTTTCCGCTGCCGTTTCATTTGGGGTCATTACCATGTTTCACAATTTGTTGTAACAAAGGCGGTGTCTGATGGGTGACTTTAAACTTTAACGCAATAAATTAACTGGACCTTGCACGAATAGTGCACTGAGTTCCAAAAATAAACAAGTACTGCTATCTTAGAGTGCCAATAATATAAGAGCACTGCTCTCTTAAAGAGTGCCAATAATTCAAGAGTTGACTACATGTCCTTCCCACTCATGGTCTGTTTATAAATCCCGCATCTAAAATTATACACACACATATGGTAGGAGATAATAAAATATAAATAGCTAACTGAAGCTCAAGCTCATAGAGAGAGGGGAAAAAAAAAAAAAACGTCTGAATTTATGCGAAGATATCTTGAGTATTTTTTGATGGACTTTTTGACAGGTTCTGACAATGACAGCTAATAAAGCACATTACCGGGATTTCACGGCCCTGACATAAGGACACTGGACATGAGAATAAGATTTCAAGGTAGATTATGTCTAATCAGGATCGCCTTGTTTTCTTTTAACATACACATTCCACGATTACATTTAATGGCATACCAATCTTGGATAAAAGTCTCAGTATAAAGTAACAAATGGACAAGGTACCTCATAAAAAATAAGGACGGCTACTCAGAAAAGGAGGAGATGTTTTTCCTCCAAAGGCTCCAGGAACCCGTTAAGATACAGGACATGTGGACGTCACGATGACCAGGACATTTTAAAAGAAAACCTGGCTACCTCTGCCATGACGTTACGACTGGGTCATGGTTGGGTCTTTCAGAACGACAACAATCTAAAACACATCCGATTCAACACAAATCATGACAAAATCAAGCTTTTCACACGTCCATCACAGACCTAAACCTCATGATAGGATCAGACTACAAGATATTTTTGTCTTTCACATTTGTCAGATTAGGCAATCATAGTGCCATAAAATCTTGCTGTGTCTTGGTCAGGAGACTGGTAACACTACAAATTCGAGCCCCACCAATTGCGTGGCGTCGGGGAAGAACGTCGAGAAATGGTCAATTGTGGCTACAGAAGGAACGTCAAAGAATACGTCGTAGTGATTGTCAAACTCGGTGAGAGAAAATAAATAATTCTGACATGGTAGACTTTTCGTCGGGGTGCCGTGGGGCGTCCCAGACGCCACATCGCTGTTTTTGGTTGTCACTCTACAACGCCTGTTTGTCGTTCTCAACGTCCATACTCAGACCTGACAAAATTGTGTCAAAATTGGGCCGGGTTTGCGTCGTCTGATCCCGGCATTACTGAAAACCCGAGAGGAGATGATGAAAAACCACAAGAGAGGAGCCTGGATGATCTGGAGAGATTGTCTATCAAGGAGCGGCCTCAAATTCTTCACGCCGTGTCCTCCAATCTCATCAAGCAGGGGTGTGTTGGCAAAGGCAACGGAGTGCTAAATGCAAGGATACAAATAACGGTTACACGTTTTAACAAAGGAACGTATTTACTTCGATTAAACATTACATTAAAGAAACAAAAGACATTTGGTTTTACCCCAGGGTGCCAATAATTCAGGACTGTAGATATATACGTATATTTTCTTAGCAATGCAGAAGAGACCAGCAGTGAGATGAGGAAATGACTACACAGAACAAACAGCAATTTTGTCTTCATCATCCCTGCGTTGAAAATTGTTGTATAAACAGGACAGGACTGGCCTCAATGCATTTAAAACAGTTGCAGCTGCAGAGTGACAGAGCAATTAACATGTCTACTGGCATCTTAAATATTACCCCAGTGACAGCATAACAACTCCTTGTAATCTGTGCTATATTTCACAAAAGAAAATCCACAGGTTAAAACTACTTGTTGATACGTGGACAAGCAGTAACTGTAAAATCCTGTAAATGACTTCTTTTCAGACAGACCAAAACGGTCTGCCACCAATCAGAGCGACACGACTCCTATGCCCCTGAAAAGAAAAAAAAAAAAACCATACTATCATGGAAAATGATTGCATTCCTTTAAATTAACTTAAAAAACTGAAATTCTTCTTAAAATATAAAGTGTCAGCATTCCTAATTCCACCATACAGGATTCCCAAATTTCCATTTCTAGGCCTCGAAAGGAACAAAATATGCCGAGATGAACCGTTACAGGAAATACAGAGTGGTGTGATGGAATGAGGACCATTAACAGTTGATTATTTTCCAGTAACAGCACATCCTGAAGTGTCTTTATCTTCAGAGATTTGCCAAATATTCCAATTTTTATTGTAATTAAAGAACGACATGTCCTGAGTGGCGCAACAGATTGGAAGCTCAAATGGTCAGGAGCCAAAACAGCCGAATTAGCCATGCTGTCTGGGTGGGAGGGATAAAATGCTCTCTTTCTCTTTCTCTCTCTTCTGTCCATCACAGTGATACTAGCCAATCATAGGCATCTGTGAGCTCATGACTGCGGAAGGGAACGGATAACGCTATCCTACGCATCGTTTGGTTAATTCAAACTAATTTAGTTACGCATAATGTCGTTTAATAACAGCAAAACAAGTCAGTTCTTGCGATCACTTGTTTTATAGCAGCTACAAACAGTTGTTCCATCACCAGCTTCTCTCTCAAAGAAAATAAGACAAACGAATCACGGCTTGTCCGGAAACTCCTGCGTCTTAAAACTTAGTCACAGCTTTACCCTTGAATGTCTCAAAGCGCTGACACTGGAGACTCCTTCCATAAATGTTAAACAAACGTCTCGCCTCAGAAAACACTTCTATACGTTTTTAATAAACGTTCATACCCCTGTCCGGTGTTAGCATAGAATGACAACGAGTGCATTAATATAAACCTTGTAGCATGTGCGAGCGATGCGGCAGCGCTTTAGTCCTTTTATGTGTCCAGCTCTCTCTCTCTCTCTCTCTCTCTCTCTCTCACCTCCTCATCTGTACACTTTGCTGATCAAAAAGGACGTTCTAAAGCTTCCAAGAAGGCCATCACGTTGGCGCTGCGCTTCTATACTCGTGCACGGTGTGTACACCTGTCCACTTCCTGGACATACTAAGGCACAGGTTCCCAACCCTAGTCCAGGAGCACCTGTGAGATTTTTCATCTTGAATTCAGAAAGGGGTTTTAATTCACCGATTAGTTGGATCCGGTGTGACAGGAACAGGAAAAACAGGAAAAGTGTGAAATGGAAAAGATGATCAAGTGTTCCCGGGCTTTCCGTCA
>JAQQZR010000001.1:15169178-15185817 GCA_030068235.1 Notoglanidium macrostoma
CACTGAGGAGAGCAAACCTGTTAGACACGTGACGCGGAGAGGAGTGGTGCTCCCATGGGCGAGCCTTAGCGTTAGCTTTGGCTCTGCGATTATGCTGTCGAGTCATCACCCATTCGCCCCGCTGTGAGGGCTCTAATGCCAGAGCTGGGGGATTGCTATCTCTGCCTGAGGCATCCAGACTTTCTCCTACAGACACTACACTTCTCTCACTCTCACTAACCCTCTCTAGAGTCTGGATTCGCACCTCTAATGCTGCAATCTTCTCCATTAGTGAGCTAACTAATAAACACTTATCACAAGTAAAGCTATTACTAATGACGGAGGAAGAATGACTAAACATCCTGCCCTCCACACACTGAACAAGCTGAATGTTTGCCATAATTTTTAACGTACCTTATTTGAAGATGTGTTAATATTTTCGGCAGATCCGCCATGAATAGCCTCCACGTTCAGCGTTTAAACGGGGAAAAAAATTAAAGAGAGAAAATCCACCTTCTCAAAAGAGAAAGAAGAAAAAAGAAAATGTAACAGAAGGAAAAAAGTAAAAAAGAAAACCACTCCAAAAAATAAAATAATAACGCAAGATTACTAATGAAAAACACGTATAGCATAAACGCCAACAGCGGAAAAAGTCCCAGCAAACGATTTCGAAAAGAGGAAATGACATCACTATGTCTATTTTTCTTCACCTTCTGCTCTAGACTCCATTGTGGGATGCAGCTGCTATCTGTCCACCTGATCCGTCATGTAGAACACCTTGTTCTTCCTACTGCTGCATTTCTATAAAGCTATTATCCAAAGTTTCCTTCTGTACTCATCATGCAGCATATATCTGTGTATATTGAATGGCAGCCTATTTGAATAGTAAGTATACTAATAAATGCCAACTCTGCCATGGTTCCCAGGGTCATCGCCTATGTAACCATATAACAGTAATATTGAGCACAATATGTACCAACTATGTTGTTGTAAGTCTGAGATTTTACTCACTGCTCACTCTCCCCATCTTACGTATGCCCGAAAATATAAACGCTGCATGTACGCTAATGTTTTTACTCCTGGTTGATGTTTATATGAATTTATCTTCTTGCTTCTGAGTATCTCTGCTTCACTTTCTATATCTGTACAGGGCTAGCCAGAAGTTAGGTTGGCCCTTTTTGAGCTGGGATCTGGTTGTTAAGGTAAGTGAATAAATCTGAACTTAAAAATTAAACTAGCTTTGACTGTTAATTTTCAATATTAAATTTAAAATGTCAGTGAAACAAAGATCAAAGACTTTCCATTGTACATCCAGAGGTTAATTAACTCAAGTGTAGGTTGGTTTTCTATTAATTGTCTTTACCTTATATTGCAATAAAGGCTATAGTAATGACCAAATGTAAACAGGGCCTACATATATAGTATAGCATATGATAAAAATAGTAACTTTGTTATATAAAAAAGAAACTGTATATAGCTTTCTCAGGGTGTTAATATTGCCATTTTCCACCTTGCCTTTCATTTTTCAAAGCAGTAGGCCTATTTCTGAAAGGGATATCTGGAAGTGACTTTTTTAGACAACTGCCAAATCTGAAAGGGATTGTTCTTAAACAATTGGCCAATCATTTTCCCCTGGCAACTAAAGAACCAATCAATGTGTAAATACAAAAACAACTACCACTACATTAGTTTATATTTCTTTACCTCAGACATCAAACTTCATTTTGAGAACTGATTGCAGGAGGAAGGGCGGCATGGTGGTGCAGTGGTCGCTGCAAGCGACTCTCAGCAAGAAGGTCCTGGGTTCGATCCCTGGGTCACCCAGGGAGCCTTTCTGTGTGGAGTTTGCATGTTCTCCCCGTGCATGCGTGGGTTTCCTCCGGGTTCTCCAGTTTCCTCCCACAGTGCAAAGACATGCAGATTAGGTCAACTGGCTACTCTAAATTGCCCATGTGGTTGTTTGTCTGTGTTGGCCCTGTGGTGGACTGATGACCTTCCCAGGGTGTACCCCGCCTCTCGCCCGAAAATGCTGGGATTGGCTCCAGCTTCCCCACGACCCAGACGGATAAAGTGGTATAAATAATGGATGGATGGATTGCAGGAGGAAAGGTATGTGTAAGCCTTACTTACTTATTTTCTTACTTACTCTTTAGTTAGAAAGTTAGGCTACAGAAAATATATGTTTTTTTTAAGTATCCACACTGCTCATTAGGCCTAATTTAAAACTGTAGAATGGGATTACCATTAAAAGTAAATTTGATTAGTGGGTATTTCTGAGGTGAATTCTGTTGGCCAGCATGTCATAGGCCAATGGACAAGTAAGTAGGGTAGTTTTTACTATGTAACTTGAAATAAATGAAAAATGCTACTTTTTAAATTTATCTTGTAAGAAATAATATAAATTACATACATTTGCATCTGCAAAGCCCTCAGCATTGTGGAAGTTCCCACACACCCCTCACACACACTCTTCACCCTCCTGCCATCTGGCAAGAGGTACCGAAGCATTCGGGCCCTCACTGCCAGACTGTGTAACAGTTTCTTCCCTCAAACTATCAGACTGCTGAACACTCAGGGACTGGACTGACACACACTATTATACATTAATGGTAAATGAGGGTAAAAAAAATTTGTTAATTACAAATTATCTAAATAGAATGGAAACAAAACAGATGGGAGATTTAATTTATGAGAACACAATAAATTGTTTTGCCTCAACTCTTTTGCTTTTATTTAAGGAACAGGTATAATTTGTATATCTTTTATTTTGTTGGGGTTGTTCTTAGAGGGGAGGAGCCTCATCTCATTTTCTCCTCACTTCTCCTGCCCTTTCTTTCTCTGACGAATTCTGAATGAACTGCTGGTAATGTGCAACGCTGCAGCATTATTTTAATGTTATAGCAGTTTGCCACTGAGTTAAGTTGTATGGTTAAATGAATCTCTGTTAGAGTCTGGTGAACCTGCTTGGAAACTGCAGTTGGGGAAGCTAGACATAGAAAGTTGGCTAATGGCCTCGAACGCCGATGGTTTTCTTTTTTGTTGTTGACCTGAACTACATGGTGAGTCAGGCACCTTGTTGAATGTTGAGCCTCCTGCAGCCTGGAGGAATCTGTGGAGCCTTGAATGCTGACTGGATGATCAGGTGGATTGCGACTTTCCTGGACCGCAGATAAGTGGAACATTTATTCTCTTCATTCCTACCACCATTTTGTATATGGCCAGGGGGTATACTACGAAGGTTAGGTTGGATATTCGCCAGACATTCACTCAGCACTCAGTGACATTTTCTTACACAGTTTCACCCAGCATTAGCTCACCCAAGTGAATGTCCTCTAACTTCACTGTGGTCTATGGCAGTTGTTAAGATGTTAGTTGTTTTGATGTTAACTTGATCGGAGTTTGTGCGCTTTCATGTAAAAGGGGCATCGCTGAAGGCAAGTACTGCTTTTGAATCATTGTTCGAGCTCCATATCTGTCTGAGGAGGAATGAACAATAATAATTTCTGGATATGAGGAGTTTAAGAGCACGCTTACAGGCAGGTCCAACACCATGGCGTTCATGGAAGCCAGGGAGGCTTGTTGGAAATGTATTTCTGACAGAGTATATTCGTAAGAAAATTGTTCTTGTTGTATTTTCTCTATTTTGTCTGACAAACTCTTATTTTAAATATGATTGAAATATTACAGAAATGTAACCTGAGGTATGTAATGTAATGTGTCGGCAGTGATTAAATGTTTGTACTTTTCACATATTAGACTATAGTAAAATAGTCTAATATGTGAAAAGTACAAACATTTAATTACACAATTACACTGGTCTACAGTCAAAATGCTTCTTAAATAAATTTACCCAGATTGTACTAACTTTGGGTTGCTAATAACGAAAAAAATGATACCTAATAATGTTGATTGGTTATAATTTGTAAGGTATGGTACTGAATCAGTAAGTATTATTATATATACGGGCCGATGTTTCGGAGTGACCATTTTAAGTGCTGTATGGAAGCAGTGAGTAAAGATGTCTCGTTTATGCATGAACAATGCCGATCAGTTTTGCTAGATTTGTGGGGACGTTACCTTCAATTCACAGAAACGCAGTATAACTGCTGAGGTAAAGAAAGCATATCATCTTTACTTTGGCTGCAAAGTTGGAGACCAAGACAAGAGTTGGGCTCCACACATTTGCTGCAACAGTTGTGCAACTAACCTTCATCAGTGGCTCAACAGGAAGAGAAAATCCATGCCATTTGCAGTACTCATGGTTTGGAGAGAGTCTATGGATCATGTCAACAATTGTTATTTCTGTATCGTGCCTCCTACTGGAAAAGGTTTGTACCTCATGGAGAAGGGCTGCCAGTTCTGACTGCACCAGAATCATTCACACTTGAGTCAGATGAGGATGAGGATGAACCGTCTGCTTCCGTGCCATCAATGTCACATGATCCGGATTTCTTCCCTGCTCCTTCTCAGAACCACACCTCATAACACAACCAGAACTGACTGACAATTGCTGCACAGTGACACGAGATGCTCAATTTAATGAATACAAGAGGCGAGCTAAGACGACACTGAATAACGATTGACACCGACACTTAAATAAGTAACTACAGTGGCTGATTAATAATAATTACGTAGGAATACATGACGGCGTTTGCTTTTTGAATCATAACAGATGCTAATAATAAGCCAACTGTTGTAAAAAAAAAAAAGTTAAAGGGTCTGTGTTTAAATGAATATGAGCCACTATAAGATAGACATATAGTGTATTTGACAATGTGTACGATGAGTTCCCAAGATGGTGGCACGGCAGTAGCACACAGCGGAAACTCCGGGTCCGAAATGGTGCATTTTTTTGTGCTATTTTGTTTCTTGGCGTGACTCCAACGGCCCATGGACACAGAAACAAACGGTGCTCATGTCTGCCCACAAGGAACATTACTGGACATTAAGAAATACTTGAAACCCGACTTGAAGGATGAACTCTTGGAAATGCTACGCGTCCTCGGGTTGCTGCGGAAACTAGCCCTACAGTCCGCGGCATCGCCTGATGCCAGCAGCCGGGGGAGGGTCGGCCGAAGGTGGTGTGCGAGGAAGCGGAAATGCAGAAAGCAGGCGGGGTCCGTGCTAGGTTAAGAGTAAATCCTAGCCGGCTGGCTATACCATCCATAACACTTTCTAATGTCTGGTCTCTGGACAATAAATTGGACTATATCCGACTCCAGCGGACTACCCAGCGTGAGTTTAGAGATTGCTGCATCTTTGTTTTCACGGAGACATGGCTCGGCGACAGAGTTCCAGATGCCGCCATTCAGCTAGCCAGGCTAACTGCATTTCACGCCGACAGGAAAGAAGCTCTGTGCGGTAAAACTCGTGGTGGTGGCTTGTGTGTTTACATCAACACGGAATAGGGAAAGAACTCTGTGCTAGTATCTAGCTACTGCTCATCGCTTGTGGGAGTTTGTAGCAGTGAGATGCAGACCGTTTTATTTAACCCGGGAATTCACCGCTGTGCTCATTGTCGGATTGTACATTCCCCTCAGCGCTAAAGCTAAAGATGTGCTCTGTGAGCTGTACAGGGCAATTAGTGATCTGCCGAATGCACACCTTGATGAACTGTTTATTGTCGCCAGAGATTTCAACCATTCAAATCTCAAGTCAGTGCTCTTGAAATTTCATCAGCATGTGGACTTTGCAACGAGAGGGGCAAACGCACTGGATCTTGTTTACACAAACATTTCCGGTATGTACCGCGTGGATCCCCGCCCCCACCTCGGCTACTCAAACCACATCACTGTTATGCTAATAGGCCTGCATACAGGCCGCTCATCAGACACACCAAACCGCTTCTGAAGGAGGTGAGAACCTGGCAAGCAGGAGCCATCTCTGCTCTTCAATATTGTTTTGAACACACTGACTGGCATATGTTCAGGGTGGCTGCAACAGAAGGCAACAACACCATCTTGGAGTAGTACAGATCATCAGTGACCAGCTACATCAGCAACTGCGTAGATGAGGTCACTGCCTCCAAGACCATCATTACACACTCAAACTGGAAGCCATGGATGACTGCAGAGATGCGTGAGCTTCTGAGGACCCATGACTCCGCCTTCATAGCAGGTGACAAGGCGGCCCTAAGAACAGCGAGGGCCAAACTGTCTCGGGCCATCAGAACAGCAAAGCGTGCACATGGCCAGAGAATCCACAGTCACTTTCAGGACATTGGCGACACACGGCACAAGTGGCAGGGCATCCAAGGGCATCCACTGAATACATACAGGACAACTACACCCACTTGTGACAGTGATGCCTCCCTACCAGATGCGCTAAATAACTTCTTTGCACGGTTTGATGCACAGAATGACATAACAGCGAGGAAGACCACCCCTTCTCTCAGCGATCACGTGCTGCGACTGACCACTGCTGATGTGAGGAAAACTCTTCGCAGAGTTAACCCATTGAAGACTGCTGGACCAGACAGCATCCCTGGGAGAGTGCTCAGAGAATGTGCAGACCAACTGGCAGATGTTCTCACTGACCACCACACTGAGCACTGGCACCCCCCAGGGCTGAGTGCTCAGTCCACTACTGTTCACTCTGCTGACTCACGACTGTGCAGCAACGCACAGCTCCAACCACATCGTCAAGTTCGCCAATGACACGACCATGGTGGGTCTCATCAGCAAGAACGACAAGTCAGCATACAGAGAGGAGGTGCAGCAGATAACGGACTGGTGCAAAGCCAACAACCTGTCTCTGAATGTGGACAAAACCAAAGAGATGATTGTTGACTTCAGAAGAGCACGGACTGACCACTCTCCACTCAACATCGATGGATCCTCCGTGGAGATCGTCAAGAGCACCAAATTCCATCAAAAAATCCCAGCAGCGTCTCTACTTCTTGAGAAGGCTTAGGAAATGCCATCTCCCACCACCCATCCTCACCACCTTCTACAGAGGAACTATTGAGAGCATTCTGAGCAGCTGCATCACTGTCTGGTATGGAAACTGCACTGTATCGAACTGCAAGACCCTACAGCGGATAGTGAGAACAGCTGAGAAGATCATCGGAGTCTCTCTTCCCTCCATCACTGACATTCACCACACTTGCTGCATTCGCAAAGCCACCAGCATTGTGGACGACCCCACACACCCCTCACAAACACTCTTCACCCTCCTGCCATCTGGCAAGAGATACCGAAGCATTCAGGCCTTCACTGCCAGACTCTGTAATAATTTCTTCTCCCAAGCCATCAGACTCCTGAACACTCTGGGACTGGACTGACACACAAACTCACCCACACACACAAAAATGTACACTCAACTATCATCTACCTTTAAAATTCTGACCATTTTGTACCTTAAAAAAAATGTTTTTTGCACCATTTTGCACACTACATTTGGATTGCCGCTGTACTGTCTTGTCTTGTCACGTGATGGCTGTACTGTCTTGTGGCAGTGTTTTTGTCTTTTTGTCTGTCTTGTTATGTCTGCACTGTTTTGCAGTGTTTGCACACTTGCACACCTTGCACTTTATGTTGTCTTCTGTTGCACACGTGCATCTTTTGTACTTCTGTTATATGTAGCACCTTGGTACTAGAGAAACGCTGTCTCATTTCGCTGTACACTGTACCACATGTATATGTTGAAATGACAATAAAAGCCACTTGACTTGACTTGATAACTGAAAAGATCTTTTGAACGGTACACAATCAGCCTGTTTTATTGTCATATTTGAAATTAGCATACCAAAATGCATCAGAATTGGAAGGTTTTATTCCCAAAGCAAACAACTTCCAAACATTTGTAGACCAGTGTTTTTAATTAAAAAAAATCTGCTGATCATGATACCCAAAAACGTTGGTAAAACTTGTCCAATACTACATTGCACGCAGGATGAGTCAATTGAACCCCTCTTAAGTTGTAAAAGAACTAAAGACGTATGGTCAATGATGGAGAAGACAGGCATAAAATTCAAAAGTACGAAAGCAATTCTATATGGAATTTTCCATAATGTACCTCCACATTTACAGGCACTATATTGGTTAGTCACCTGCATAGTTAATAGTAAGATTTGGAAAACTAGGGCGAAAATTGTAATATGCCAGTGCAACATACCAGCAAGTATGCTTTTCAAATAAATTGTAACACTTAAATGATTAAGAACAGAAGATGAAAGGAAGAAGGGATATATACATAAGCAAGAGACTATTACCATGGAACTTATGGAACTCTGATATTATAAGTGCTACCAACACAAATGTACTTTAGACTCTGTAACATGAACATGTGGTGTCTTGAAATATGTGATTTTTTTTTTATTACTTACGCATATATATAAATATGTTTATCTTTTGTATGTAGGAATGTAAACATGTAATGTAATTGATCTTTTTAATCATGAATAAAAAATAAATAAAGAAAGAAAAGAAATAGAGGGAGTACTGTATAAAGGGAATTTCTTGGAACTATTCAATTTCATGTATAAATATGATCCAGAAATTTAAAACTGACTAAAGGAAATGCCACAAAATGCCACTCTAAAAAGTCACCAAATTCAGGATCAGCTGCTTGAGGCAGAAGCTTCACTGCTACTTAGAATGTAAAGGCTGAACTGCATGGACAATCTACATATTTTGCCATAATTGTGGAGAAGTATAAAGATTAATCTAAATATGAGCTATTTGTGGTCTGTATCCAAATCATCCATCCATCCCATTATCTATACCGCTTTATCCATCTAGGTCACAGGGAAGCTGGAGCCAATCCCAGCATCTTCGGGCGAGAGGCAGCGTACACCCTGAGCAGGTCACCAGTCCACCACAGGGCCAACACAGACAAACAAATACACACATGCTCGCATTCACACCTATGGGCAATTTAGAGTAGCCAGTTGACCTAATCTGCATGTCTTTGGACTATGGAAAGAAACCGGAGCACTGGAAGGAAACCCATGCATGCATGGGTAAAACATGCAAACTCTGAACAGACAGGCGTGACCCGGGTCTCGAACCCAGCACCTTCTTAGTATGAGGCAACAGTGCTAACCACTGCACCACCGTGCCGCCCAGCCAAATCATTCATGGGGTAATCAAACTACATACAGTAGACTTTTTTGTATTTTTGAAAGCCATTCATGTACACTTAACTTCTCCCCAACTTAATTTAGTGCTTTGCACTGCTGCACTGGGCATGTTAGCACTTTTTTGACATTGTGAAGGACATACAAAACTTCAGCACTGGGGCCCAGAGGCATGCTCAGTTGAGGCATGTATGGAAAGATCGTGTGACATTAGATAAAGCTCAAAATATTAGAGTTGCTCGATTGTTGAAGAAGGTGGTAACAGCAGTATGAACTGATGTAGCTAGTGTTTTTTTTTTATTTTATTGTTGACAATCTATTAGATTTTAATATATTAATGTGAGTGAGAAAAAGAAAATGTCCATTTCAAGACCAATTAAAATACCAGAAGCAGGAAAATCCAAATAGCAATTTTTGCTGTGTTTCACAATTCACGATGTTGGGGAAGTTCAGCTCCACCATAAGTTTCCATCACTTTACTAATTTTTCACTTCTCACATTACACATCCATATTTTTAATTAAGAGGACCACAACAGTATGTAGACATTTCCTCTCCATGGATGTCATTCAATGTGGACAACCTTAATTAATGTTCTTAAATAATTAAGTAAGTGTTAGGATTTCGATTCAGGTTCAATTTCTTTCAGACTCTGCAACCGTGTCTCTCTCTCTCTCTTCCTCTGCGAGTCAAGCGCTTGGAGAATGATCTTAACAGACACAAGGTCATGTTAACTCAGTCTGATTTAATGAAGAGAGTCTAGGAGTACTTATACACAGAAACACAGGTCTCAAGTAAACAGATAATTAGAAAAACACCTTATCTGGACAAAACATATGACATAATAAAAGGTTTCCTGCGTGAGCAGTACGACACAGATAAACAAGGACAGCAAATCATGTTCTCTACGATAGCTAACCTAAACACATCTTTGTCATGTCATGTCAGGAAGACCTAGATTATCACAGGATAGCGCAAGGACAGCTGGACACCATTAACTCCTGAGTCACGAAGAGCCAAAATGACAGGAAAAGCCACAATGATGCTCCATGGCAGCAGGGTCAAAGGGTCAAAGGACACAGAAAGAAAAGAAAAGGGATAGTGATCAAATTAAAAGAAACGGGGACAAGATTTTCAATTTATATATATAGTATATATTCTACACTTTCTGTCAAACTGTCAATCAATGTGATTGATGACACGTGATTTTGGCCCCTACCCCTCCCTTACCGGGGTGTCAATCAAAGTGATTTATGTACCTGTCTGCTACACAGTATGGGGGGGTGAGTGTGTGTTCAGATCCTAACCCTCCCTTTCCGGGGTGTCGATCAATCGATTTGTGTCCCCTGTTTGTCATTTTGAATGGGGTGTAGGGCGGGTGGTCAAACAGCCGGTCCTTGTCGGAATCCTTGTTGTGGAGGGTGTTTTGAAAGTTCTGACTAAGTCGGTCCTTATTTGTTACTAATACGAATGACCCTCCCTTAGCGTATTTAGGTTCTAAATGGGGCCTTCAGTTTTTCTTTATCATTCAAGGTCAACAAGGATGGATTCCTTTACTTCAATTAAGTTTAGTTATTTGTTTCATTGCAAGTTACATACTGTTTTAGATTGTCTGATGGCTTTTGTTTTGTTTAACAGATTCTGACAATTGTTTTGTAGAATTGCAAAAGCTGGAAGAAAGGTGTACAACAAAGAGTGCATCATCTGTAACAAGAGATGTTTGTAAGAAGAGGCTTGATTTCACACCCGTCGCTGCCAGAGTTATTGACTCTGAAATAACTTTCGCACCAAAAAAGAGAAAACCCGAAAATTTGGTATGTTTTCTTCAAAATGCGATGGATACTGTGGAATATGAATGGTTGTTGTCTGATGGACGTGTTGGTGGATACGTTTTCGATAAAGAAGAATTCAGTGTTAAATTATACACTGTAGATTCAAGTTGAGGGTCATTTACAGACGACACACAACACATATCATTCTGTGCCAAAGACTGGAAATTGTTCAGGAATAAAGTTTGTAGCGATCTTGAAGTTCCTGGCCTGGATGTTGTCTATAGTCCAGCGTGGGACCGTGTAATACCGCAATAGTGTTACTTCATATTTGTTAACCATCATGAAAGGGGTCCTGGGGATTACATGTACATGTGTAGTGGTAAATACACGATTGTAAATGATAGTGAGGATAATGATGTGAAGAAAGTCATACAAGACCTAAAAGTGGTGTATCTCTGGAAAGACATATCTGTTTTACACGATGTTTTCAAAAAGATAGACTGATTATTTAAATGGTGTGAGAATTTGGACAGATACCAGAACATCAAGATCCAGCTTTTTTGACAACCCCCAAGACATGGAACATAACTGTGGGGGCAGTACATCTGAAATCATTGCCCATCACTATCATCTACAAACATTAAAAAGGTGAAGGGTATCTAGAACACTTAATCTCCGAGACCATGTCGCTATTAGTAGATGAAGTTGCTATGGCTGAGGAGTGTGATTGGTTTGATAAATTGTGTAAAAATCCGGGGTATATGAATTTACCACTCAAACAAAGGACTGAGTCTACTGAAACACTAACAGCTTTGTCGCTGACCGATGGTGATGGACCCTGTGAACCCGCTGGACAAGATGTGGTTGGATGTTTGAACCCACAGGCCATAAAACTTGAAAAACTGCGCAAAGACTGTTTCGGTTGTGAAGTGAAACACCCCAGCCAGCTTCAGCATTCCTGTCTGTATGAGCCTGAGGCCTATTATTACCAAACACACATTGATGAAATAAAACTGGTGCTTTTCAGACCTGAGTTGCTACAGGTGATCGCACATGTCTTTGAGACATATGGACTACAGATGTAAGTTCCATCTAGCCTCCCTACCCCATAATCCAGACAAGTAAAGAATCCTAGAAATGGTTATCACATGCAGGGAGTCACCACTACCCACTAGATGTTCCTGTAGCTTCTTAAATATTGCTGTAGGTCTCTTGGCAACCTCCCTGATAAATTTTCTTCTTGTGTGGTTGGTTATTTATTTATTTGTTTATTTATTTGTTTGCTTGCTTTTTTTTCTCTAAAACATTTCACTTGAATAGTGTTGATTGCTATATCACATTATAGGTGGGAAAATATCTGACATGATTTATATTAGTTTCATTTATTCACCCAGAGAAAATTGGCTAATAACTCCATTAATACCATGATACTGAGTTAACCATGATGATTTAGACTAGATTATCACACCATTAACCTTTCAAACTGTAACCGTTCTACTTCATTCAATGAAACGGCCCACAGTTGAGCCAGATTGAGCAGTTTCTGTTCAAAATCTGCAGATTTTGTACAAGATAAGATACAAACAACATTTCCTACTGTGAAAATATTTAAAGTGTAAAGCTTAATGTTAATTAGCAAACTGTTGAACACAGAGCAGTCACTTTTCATAACATTAAAATAATAAATAGTTTAATAATGTAAAAAAAAGTTCTAGTGTCCACAAAACTATTACATTTATATCTCAAAATCACTGTGTGATGCTACATGCTGACATCTTTATAATATTTTCAGTGTTCTCAACCGAACAACCTTCATCGAGCACATGTGGATGCTGGATCTGTTTCAGGATTGTTGTCTTGACCCAACTGGCTTCACTGGCTTCCTGTAGATGCTGCATCAGATTTGCTCACCTACAAAGGCAAAAATTTAGCAGTACCCAGCTACCTCAAAGCACTATGACATCCTGCTCTATACCACACTCTCTCTGAGAATCTAGCACAGCTCAAACTACCATCCCTCAGGATGCAAAGGCCTACATCAACACTCTTCTCTGTCCTGCACCCAGGTGGAGGAATGAACTTCTACTGACTGAACAGCTGAGTTTCAGCATGTAACTGAGTTCATTGTAATGTTTCAAAAATGTCCTCTATTTAACCTGTTGATGTATGTAACATCATATGAACTTTTGTGGAGTAACTTATTGGTAGGAAAAATGGACTCATAGAACTTGCTTATCTCAGGATTCTTGCTGAGAGTTTTATTAGAGAGGAAAAGCTGTCAAAATAACAAAAAATAATAATTCTGGGTGTGCAGTATCTCTGCTGGTGCAGAGTTCTCTCGTGCAACACAATTCATTTAGGGGTTTCAAACCAATGGAGCTGAACACTTTTGCACTCTCAAGCTTTGTAAAATTATTTATCAGTAAAAACCACACATTAAATTGTGATATAATTCACTTCATCACTATATTATCATGCTTTTAACCTTTAGATAATTCAATTCATCATTTCATTATGATTATTTTCATCTTTTAACCATACTGTGTGTTAGATTTGTGTCAGTCCTAATCCCGTCATTATAAATAAAACTATCAGCAGTTTTGTAGATTCCCAGACCTGTCCTGATGAGGCCAAAGCCATGGTTACAGGTCAGTATGATGAGCTCATCTTTGTTCTGCATATGTTTAATAATAAAAACTGTCCTTCTTTCTCAAATTACACACTAAAGACACCTCCAATGCTCTGGTTTTTTCATTCGTGCCCTGTCCATCTCAGATTTCCATACAATCTGTTTTGTAAAGTTGAAAAAGGAGGTGGTTATTCGGATTGAGTCACCAAGTCTAAAAGAATACAAATAGTAACTCTGTTGGTCAGATGCTGCAGAAAGTTCTTGAAAGACACTCAGATCTGCACAAGGTACAACACTAATAGTCTACCTGCTTCATGTTTCAGGTATGTTGTTCAGTACCCTCACATTTCTGTTATTCTGTTCAGTTCTGTATTCTGTTATTTAACATTCAGTTATTATTAATATTTCTGCTATTTCCTAACACTTAATAAGTGGAAATGTTTTATAGGGCTTGACTTGTGGAATAATTTAAATGTTTAATGTTTTAGCATAAGAATCAGAATCAGTGATAATTTTATGCTAGATAGTCTAATGCTATGTGACATATCTATTTAAATAGCACTTTTCAATTTGAGTTTCAAATCCTAATGTGCTTTACCTAATAAAATAAGCTCAGATGAAGGTTTTGCTGATAAAGGGCATTAAATAACCAAAGTATAATCAGTAATGAATTTTATCTAAATCTATAAGATTTACTAGAAATCATGAAAAATGTAAAACAAAAGTTTAATAACACTATTGCTGAGGTTCCTGATGTAAGAATATCAGGATAAATAGATTTTCCATCAGCTGAGCTGTGAGTCTTAAATAATCTTAATAATCATACATTATCTGCTTTGAATTATTGTTATGGTACTCGAGACCAGTCTCAGTCACAGGAATTATATAGCACCTATTGCTATAAAAAATAAAAAATAAAAAGTTAGGAGATCACTTTTAATGGTGGCCACCATTAAAAGTGGTCTTTTAATTGTTTTCATACCTGCATGTTTCAAAATACTTCATCTTATGTCCACAATCATTTAGCACAACTAGTTGTAATTCACAGATAGACTCAGAAAGTCTTATGAGTCTAGTATTTAATGTATTTTATTTACCTTCAGTGTGTTTAAAATCAAGGGAAATGTGCTGTACTGCTTAAGGTAGCATTTCTTTTAAAAAAAAAAACCTTTTGTATAATTAACAGACTGTCTGTCATTCATTTACCTCACATGCTCCCTAACCGCCCACTGCAATGATATAAAACAGAATTAAACTCAGAGTTGGTAGGGTTACTTTAAAAATTTATTCCTATACAATTACTAATTACATACTAAAAAAGTACTCAGTAACCTAATCTAATTACCCCAAATTTAAAGTAATGTAACTGGTTACTTTCCTATTTTTGAATTACCTCAATACCAAATATGTGGATGTTGACAGCATTTTCTAAGCTGAAAGACACAACTTGCACTGATCTGTTCTGCTTTAAAGACAGAATAATGGTGAAATTTCCACCCAGTGAACAAATGTTTTTTACCAAAGGCCATTATAATGATTTTGTGACTATAAGATATCTTATTAAGTGTTCAAAAGTACTTTTCAAAATATTTTAAATGTGTGATGTTTAATGTTTTCTTTTTAATGTCATCACAATATTGTATTGTTGCCACAATGCATTTACAAAACCTAATGACTCTAATGAAATACCCTACTGAATGCAATGACCTTATTTGTGAAACCTGTAGAATAAAAAGCTTGTAGAATACAATCCATACGATCCAATGAGATTGTGAGGAAGTGCTTGTGAAACCGGGCTCGGCAATGACCTTGCCGAGGTGGGGATTCGAACTGGCTCTTCGTGCAGGGGAATTAGCTCACTGAGCTATAGCACCTGTGTGTCAAGTTGGAATGATCATATATATATGCACATATACATATACATACCCTTCCTTTTAAATAACAGAATATATGTATATAATATATATGTCCATCCATCCATTACCTATACCGCTTTATCTATCTGGGTCGCGGGGAAGCTGGAGCCAATCCCAGCATCTTCGGGTGAGAGGCGGGGTACACCCTGGGCAGGTCGCCAGTCCACCACAGGGCCAGCACAGACAAACAACCACACACGCTCGCATTCATACCTATGGGCAATTTAGAGTAGCCAGTTGACCTAATCTGTATGTCTTTGGACTGTGGGAGGAAATTGGAGCACCCGGAGGAAACCCACGCATGCACGGGGAGAACATGCAAACTCCACACAGAAAGGTCTTTACTATATTACCTACATGAGCAAGGAGTCAATAATCACACCAAGTTCTTTTACTTTGGATGATATTTCTCTTTCGTTTCGCCGTGTGCCAGAGTTACTATGGAAAACTTTACTTCTAGCTGCATGTGGTCCTAGTACTAGTATGTCTGTCTTATCAGAATGAACTAGAAGGAAGTTATTAAGCACCCATTGTCTAATGTCCTTTACACATTACTCAATTTTAATGAGCTAGTGTCTCTCATCTTGCTTTGCTGAAACATACTACTGTGTGTCATAAGCATAGCAGTGGAAGCTAATACCATCTTTACGAATAACATTACCCAGACGTAGCAAATATAAAGAAAAAAAGTAGTGGGCCTAATACAGAACCTTGTGGAACAGCAAACTTCACCTTACTATGCATAGAGGAGTCACCATTTATATCAACAGACTGATATTGATCAGTCAAATAAGACCTGAATCAGGAGACACATCATAAATCTCATCAGTGAAATCTGAACGTAATCACTGAAAGTAATCAGTTACACTAATTCTGGGGTAATTAATTATTTTTTAGCAGATAATTAGTCATTTTTATCAGAATCCGTTTTAAAAGTAACTCTTCCAACGCTTCATAGGAAATCCTAGGTTTTGTTGCACAAATTAAAATAAACCTAGAAGAAAATAAAACTGAGGGAGACACCCTTACCTATGTTGTTTCTACCTAGGGTTACAATTAATTATGAATGTAACCGACAAGGTACCTGAATCCTGTACCACATTATACCACTTAAAGAATGATAATTGAATTAAATTTAAATTAAATTAAATTAAATTAAATTAAAGTTAAATTTGGCACCATATAAAGTGCCTCAACATACACCTAGAACTGTGATGATGCCATTGGACTGCTGTTGACATGAGCGGTTCTGCTACAATGGCATA
>JAQQZR010000001.1:15187242-15198643 GCA_030068235.1 Notoglanidium macrostoma
CCAGATAATCTCAATCACACTTCACTCCTTCAATCACACACCCATACCCCACACGCTTATTTGTCACACTTTAATATATAGGTAAATTTGAGAGAGGACGGGTGATGTCAGTAGGTGTGAGTGTGTGTGTGATGGCTTGCTATGCTCCATGTTTGATAAACAGATTTCCTGTCTCTCTTGCTCTCTCTTACTCTCTCTCTCTCTCGCTCTCGGGGTGATTTAGGTATGCTTGACTAGCCTCACATGCTGTAATGAACTCTGTATGTTGGCACAGTGTTTGAGTGCTGCACAGCATGCTGCTAGAAGAAACACCATTTTTATGAGTGCACAAGAAGGATTTGGATTGCTTCCTCTAGTTGCTAGATTTATTGTTTTACTACAGGCAATCACATGGCAACATTCCCAGAGTAGTGCTGTAGTTGTCGAAAATTGCAATGCCATTGCTGTAAATTGAATTCACATCCATCTTTCAAGATTTCTGTTGACCTCTGCAGGAGGTAAATTTATGATAACATTTATAGGCATATAGCATACAGCAATGTGCCGAAGGTCTTGTTGTAAATGTTAAATGTGAAGCAGGCTTCAGGCTCTTAAAGTGAGGTGACAGCGGCGTGGAATATTCAGAGATAAACTGCATGCAAGAGTGTATGTGCACACATTAAGAATAAAAATTAAAAATTAGTTCTAGTTAGGGGCTTCTTTCATACCAACATGCGTGAATCATGAATTTGACCCACACACATATGCAGGGTGTCCGAAAAGTCTGGACCCATAGACAATTATTTATATAACTGTAGATATTACAGCAAATACTCAAATTGACGGCATTCATGACACTTGAGTTTATAAGTGAAATAAAAAGAAAATTGTTAAATTTCATTTAAGGATACATTCCCATGGCTATCCAGACATTTGGGACACCCATACAGTGTATACAGTGACGTGTAGTGATGAGACCTCTTGTGATGATTCATACTGTATGTGTACTGTACTGTAATGATAACATCCTTTGATTACACTACATATAAATGTGCTGTAAGAGGACTGGTTTGTATTTTTATAGAGTGTATAAAGAATTCTTATGCATATGATTGACTGTAGACTTCTGCATGTGTACAACGCAGTTTAATGTTCTTTTGACTTTGCATGTGAGAAGAAAAAATGAAAAATATGAACACTGGAAAACTGTTGTTTTATGTTATTAAATGATTTATAGAGCTGCTGCAGAACGTAAGTAAAGGAGTGGAAAGGAAGAAAACTTACTGAGGAATCCTTCATTCTTTTTGAGTGAAGGATGTCTGACCCTGAGGACTTGGATCGAATGTCCTCAGATGAGGAGCAGAGCAGCTTAGACTTTGCCAACACAAGAACACACATCAGCAAACTACAGAGGACACACACACACACACACACACACACACACACACACACACACACACACACGTTCTGATCTGTCCAGGGTGTACGCCTCCTCTTGCCTGAAGTCAGCTGGGATTAGCCCCAGCTTCCTCATGACCCTGATGGATAAGCAGTAGAGATGATGGATGGATGGATCAATCAATATTCTACGTATACTGTATATCTTAAAGCATGTATTTAGTTTTGTATGTTTCAAACTGACTGTCCCTAATGCAGTGAATGACCCACCACAAAAGTTAGAGGCGTGCAGAAGATGTGTGAATTGGGGGTCAATATGGATTCTGTAGCACACAACATAATGTGAGGTGGGGAAAAAGTGAGCTCAGCATGGAGCCCTGAGGAACACCAGCCTTAGCAAATAGCTGTAGAGAAAAAGCTGGGCATTGTTAACGTCTACATGGAGACCCTACAGAAACATTCTTTTCCAAAGTAGGCAAAAAATACTTTTTTTTTTAGTAATGATAGCAGTATACAGCACATCTACATAACATTTGCTTGGCTATGCCAGCTTTCACCAGGCAGTTAATATGTAGGACCTTTTTTAATAACATTCCATTAAAAAAATCTGTAAATTGTTGAAATCTTTGAAATTATGCAAATTAAAAAGTGTAACTTTCAACTCAATATCTTTTTGGTCTCAGTGCAGGTCTGAAAAATCGATCGTGTACTTCTGTGCTCTGTTCACCCTCACAGTCTGCAGTATTTTTTCATTTTATATGCTATATGTGCACAAGCTCCAGTGTCATACACAATAGAAATTCATTAAAGCTTTTCTTGTACCATTGAACACAGTCAGGCATTGTACAGACTTGAAATATCATCAACGGTAAGGGAGCTCAGATTTCTTAGAAATGGGCTCAGTTCTTTTCATCGCTTGCTCATTTGGTTGTGAGGACTGTGAACATGAATCATAAAATTTGCACAATGTTAACATGACAGACGTTAGCGCATAAACATTATCACCTTCCAGCATTATTACTGTACACTATATTAGTATATACTGACATCACTAAGACCTGGCAACATACTGGCAACCAGAAGGCACAATTTTTATTGGTTCAGGCAAAAATCAAAGTAGCAGATGGAGAGCTGGCATTTAGCATCACCCACAAACCTAAAAAACACATCACTACAACAGAGCCGCTCTGACTCACTGTTTCTCTCTCATTATGTGTGTATGTGTTGTTATGAGGCACAGAGGGTAGAGGAGATGCACAACAACAAGAACAAAAATGGATTATTTATGAATCTTTAAACACCTCACATACACGTAGGTCTGTAAGGGACACTTGCTATTAATACCTCATGATCAATCTATAATAGATGGATTATAAAAACCAATGTATTTCACAGGTAGTCCTGGTTCACTAATTTGATTGGACAAGACGTGTTCTAAGAGTGCTGATATTTAGTGGCACCTTTCACTGTTTGTATCACTCTGCTTGTCTGTGTTTGCTGCATAAATGTCCAATTCCATCACTAGTTTGTTACATCAAAACCATTATACTATGGGCTCTCAGTCAGTCATGTGCATTACCATGGCAACATGCAACACACAGTCAAGCTGTGTCTTCATTGGGAACTACTTTTGTTAACAGAGGAAACAATAAACAAAATATTTGGACATATTGTGTCTGAAATGTCAGTTACTTAGAAATTTCAGTTTTGCTAAATATTGCTTTATCGAATCGCCTGGAAATCTGTGCGTAAAAACGTTTTTGCGATATTGGAGTTTTTCGTCAAATTCATGTGTTTCCAATCCTCGTTTTTTAGCTGGTGGCTTCAAATAGCGCATTAAGAAGGTTAATGGAAACATGACTTGTGTCTTATCCCGGGAACACTGGGTGTGAGGTGGGAATGCACCCCTAGATGGGACACACACTTTACATCTAGGGGCATTTTAGAGCTAATCCACCTACTGGAGACGAGGACAACAAGTAAAGCTCTGCAGAGACAGTAACATGATACCGTAACGTGATACAGTCACAAGCAGACTCCATTCAACAAATTATGTGATGTCTGATGACAACAGGTTGGGGTTAGTGGGGCTGAGGGGGATTTGGTGGTGATGGGGGTGTTGGAAAGGGGGTAATACATTTCACATTCATTCAAACACAATTGTACTGTAATTGTATTTGAATGCTTCTTTTTTTTTTTTTACAAACCACATCATCATATTAGTTAGACATATCTAACACCCAGTGATGTCCACAGGCAATTAAAGTATATACTCTACATTTACACTCTTTTTTCCTTTTTCCTTCCTGAGCTTTGTTTGTTTCACCATAATATATCACTTTCTAGCTGCATCCTAGAATCCATTTCTCTGGGTTTGTATTAGCACATATTTTAACTTTTCTCTGCTAAAATGTAGCAAATTTCTAAAATAGATAATGACTAAAATAGCCATTTCTAAATTTTCTAAAATAGATAATATCTCTCATCCTCATTCATGAGATTTTTAAGCAGCGATGCTTTTTTTGGTACAATATATAGCATACATTTCTGCCTCCTCATCTTCTCACCAAAGTAATGCTTGTATGAAAGTCAGTTGTGGAAAGCACACAATTTTCTCTACCATTTGGATCCTTTTTTCCATATAGGAATGTGCTGCCATGAAATTCAGACAGAATTATGTGTACATAGGTTACAGACAAGCTTTTCATGTGTATATTTTAGTACTTTCTTATACTACTATAATATACATTATATATTAGGAATACATTCATATACATATTATCTAGGCTACTATATATGTCATGGTGGAGGGAAAGAAGTGTGCTTGAAGAAAGATTCATTTAAATAGTCAGTATGACTGACAATAATAAATATTAGAATTTGTCTTTTCAGACATATGTATTATTTCTGAGTGTCTATGACTAGTAATAATGCTGACTCTTTATTCAGTGTCATGAATTCCATGTCTATGTCTTACGTTGTTGCTCTTGCTTGAAGTTTGGCTCTGTTTAGCAAAGTTAACCCGCTAGTTTTTAATCGTAATCCAAGTCAGCCCTTTTTGACAGAGGTTTAGCCACTTGGCTATCTTGGCACCCAAGTTTGCATCACTTTGTGTCAGGGCATCCATGTTCTGTAAGGAAAATTAATTGACTAGCTGTTCTTCATCTGTTATCATCCTCCAGCATTAGATACATCTGTGTTAGCAGCATATTGTCTATGGGTCTGGTTATGTTTGCTAAGCATGCTACTATTCTGAGGTGTGCGCAAAACATGTGCAGTGTTGTATTACTCAAGCTTTGCCAGTCCTGAACAGTTCAGCTTCTCAACCAATGCATGTCTGCATATCTGTGCAAGAGGGGATGCAATTTGTATTTATGATACAGTGGGGTAAAAGTGAATTAAACTATTCTCGCATATCCTGTCTTTAACTTGAACTTAAAGTTACTTCAATGAATTCTTTTTGTTTTTGTTGCCATTATAACAGCGATAAATACGGATTTCATATTTCATATGTCCTCAGCTTTGCTGCCAATCCTTATAATCTTTTACAAAATTACAAAACACCCACACAGATTCACAGACACACAAAAGGAAAGCAGTTTTCCCAATAGAGATGCTTTCAAACACATTTAAATCATTGAGAGCTTTTATTTTTTTTAAACTATGTGTCTCATTTTCACTGCTGAGCCAGACTGAGCATTTGTTGCTGCTGTGGCCTTCATTTAAAATCTGTGCAGACAGTTCTTCAGTCACAAGTCAAAACCGAGACAGCAGGCATTTGTCTTCCTCATAAACTCTGTCAGAGAGAAAACAACACATATTGCATCTTTTGAGAAACTAAGGAATAGGGGTCACACCAGGTGTTATCTTGCAGGCCTTCTTGCAGGCCACATCTTGGTTAGCAAAAAGGACAAATCACAGCCCCTACAGAAACATTTGAAGGGAGATTTTTTTTAAGGTTTTTACCATGGCAAACCATGAAATAAGAGAACCTAAAGGATCTAAGAAGAAGACGACAGAGCTGAGAAAAGTTTTATTTCTTGGAAGAAGAGTCATCCCTCACAAAATATGGAGCATCATTGTGTTGCTTGTAAGACAGTGAGAGATAAAACTTCCTATGAGTTGCTTTTAATTCAGCATGTCAGACACAGTCAAATAATTTATCTTTTAGTTCAATATTATGGCTCTCAGAACCAGACAGATTTTTGTTCATCATAGGCATATTGCTGTAAGAGCTCATCTTAATCTTGCTCTCAAAAAAAGATTTGCTTACGAGCAGTACAATAATTACGTAATTAACATAATTACTTAACACTAATGCAGCTCATTTGGGTCTGGAAATGTGATGTTAGATGGGAGCTCAAGAATCTAATCTGTATCAATAGCTCGACAATGAAACTTTTAGATTTGAGCAATGCACTATGCCATGAGGTCTCATTGATAGCATAATAAGTATTCTGGGAAAAGTGCCAAAGTTTTACACACATACACTTTTACAGATTACAAATGTGTCAGTGAAATGTGGTGAAAAATACCAGCCCAAACACAGAGGAAATTTAGTGGCATTTCACCCGGGGTCTAAACAGTAGCTAGTTTAGGACCCTAATAATCCGTTTCATAATCAAGGCTAATGTATGTATATGGTTAATGTAATGTTTATGTAAACAGAATGAAATACCACTTTCTGATTGACAGTTTAATTCGATTGAAAGAAGTGGTGTAAACCGGTGTTAATTCATTCGACAGGAAAATATTAGCTGTGTAAACACTCGAGTGGATTGCCTTCTGCACCTGTAATCCTCTGAACATGTTCAGTACATCCTTGTAAACATACAAATATTTACGCTGACTTATGTTCAATAAAATAAGATACCTTTTTTAGTGATTCGTAATAGGTATGGCTCTGTACAGGACGGCATTTGGAAACATATTGTCCTGCACTCACCTTCTCCTGTTCAGCTCTTCTACCAGCTAAAGGTTTCTTTCCAGTTGTTGCTCAAATAAAATAGATAAAAGAAACACCATTAGACTGGCTAAAATACTAACCACTTCCATCTTTACGGAGCAGAGTAAGACGGCTATGCGGAATTGTGCTCATGTCAGAATTTCTATTCTGATTGTATGCTTTGGACATAAAAACAAGCACATCTATCGGATCGCTTACATGTAAATGATACGTTTACGATACGAATGTAAAATGTAAAAATGTGTGCACATAAACGTAGCGGCTGTCGCTGACAGGCTGCATCAATCTACAGTCTGGGCTAGAAAGAAATCTCAGTCTTCATACCATTCTGTATATTTTTCTTCTGATAGTTGGTAATGCTGTTATGCTTGATGCCACAAAAGTTCAAACTATGATGTTTTTATGTCGTTATTTTTAATTCTTGTAAGAATTGTGTAGAAAAAAAAATTTTTTTGTATTTGGTTGTTGTCAGGTTATTTTTTTCTATGATTTGCCTTTAATGGAATCATAATATTTGTAGATAGTTTCTATAGTTAGTGATACAATCATGTCAATGGGAACTTTTTAATTGATTTTTAATTGAGCAATTGAACATAGGCACTTCATAAAATAGAGAAACCCAGAGAAATATTTCATGCTGATTTTAGCTCTAATCCTGATTCCTCTCTCATACTGAACAGCTCGCAACACAGCCTTAGGTCCTGGCAGTAATCAACACATACACACACCTGCATATCTCTGACCCACTTGGTGTGAGGAGGACTGATGGAATATCTGGATGAAAATCATCCTCTAATTTCCCTTAGCTTTCTTAAGGCTGCTTTTATCTCTCTTTCTTTCAGAAGTATCCTCTGTTCCATATCTTCTTTCCTGTATTTTTTGACAATTAATGAAATGTCTCTAAAATAACGCCAATTAAATAAAGGTTGGGACAAGGCCATGTTTACCACTGTGTGGCTTCCTCTCTTCTTTTAACAACAGTCTAAAAACCTCTGGGGACTGAGGAGATCAGTTGCTCCAGTTTTGGGAGAGGAATCTTGTCCCATTCTTGTCTGATACAAGATTGTAGTTGCTCAACTGTCCTAGGTCTTCTGTGTCATATTTTTTGTTTTATGATGTGCCAAATGTTCTCATTGGGTGAAAGATCTGGACTGCTGGCAGGTCAGTTCAGTACCTGGACCCTTCTTCTACAAAGCCATGATGTTGTAATCGATGCAGAGTGTGGTTTGGCATTGTCATGTTGGAAAATGCAGGGTCTTCCCAGAAAGAGACGTCATCTGGATGAGAGCATATGTTGCTCTAGAACCTGGATATACCTTTCAGCATTGATGGTGCCTTTCCAGATATGCAAGCTGCCCATGCCATATATACTAATGCACCAACACACCATCAGGGATGCTGGCTTTTGAACTGAGCGCTGATATCACTGATGCTCAGTGGTCCTTCTTCTCTTTCCTCCGAACGACACAGCGTCCCTGGTTTCCAAAAGGAATGTCAAATTTAGATTCATCTGACCACAGAACAGTTTTCCACTTAACCACAGTCCATTTTAATTTGAGCCCAACTTTTTTGAGATGTTGCTGTTATGAAATTCAAAATGAGCCAATATTTTTCATGAAATATTAAAATGTCTCACTTTCAACATTTGATATGTTCTCTATATTCTGTTGTGAATAAAATATGGGATTGTGAGATTTCCATATCATTGCATTCTGTTTTTATTTACAATTTGCACATCCTTTTTGGTATTGGGGTTGTCGAACATCTATACCTAACAATACTTCCTCTTATTGGTTTGTCATACTTAGGCTCTATCATGGTTTTTTTTTTGTCATAGTGTAAACAAATATGCATATTGATTGGTCAAGGATGACTATGTTGTGATCATCCCATGTTCATCCTGCATGATGATAAGCTAGCAGATATAGCTTTATAATACCTTCCATCAAGCACTTTGCACCCTGTGTTGAAGTTTATATGGCTAACTCATTTTATACCAAAAAGCCCCTTAAAAAATTATAATATTGAGGTCACGATACACCTATTGAAGGTATAAATATAAGATTTTACATCACCTATTACAAACAACTTCTCACCTTGGTCTGAACACACATAAAGAACAAAGAAAAAGGAGTGCTCCTTAATAAGACCAAATAATGTCTGCTACAGATCCCACACAAATGGATATACCAATAAATTTGTAAATTGTGTAAATATAGGTATTAATAAACCCAATGTCTCCTGAAGCTCAATTACATACATATATTAGGGAAGAACTTTCCCGTGGTCAAAGGCAGATGTCACTTTTTCCTTTATAAATTACCCTCCAGGAAATGTGATAAATAACCTTCAGGCTTACCTCTGTGAATAATAATAACAATGCCTAGATGAGCAATAAATCATGCTTTTTATTTAGAACCACCTCTATCACAAAGCAAGGAGGATAAGAAGAAACCACAGTTACGAGAAGAAAAAAGAAACCCAATAAGAATTGCTTCTCAGTAAAGTTAAAATAAAATGCAATATTTGTCCAGATTTAATTCTAATTACTGTATATGAAGCAAGCCCAGATCTCAGAGATAATTTTTTTAAAGAGACATATAGTGGGTGTTTTAGAGACACTGAATTGTTATTTGTCATTAACAAAAAAATTATTTGTTATTTGTCATTAACACAATTTTTTTTTTAGCCTAAGGAGGAAACATATTAAGCAATAAACCACTTTTCAGATAAAAAACAATATATGTAATGGGAGCAGTTTGAGATTAACTTCAAAAACAGATGCAATTGTGATACCAAAGTTTCCAGAGCAACTGAAGCAGGGTCTCTAAGTTCTGACTGAAAAATGATGAGGAGCAAAGATTCAAAGACTGTAGGACATAAAGACATAAAACTTAATCAATAGCTAGTTCATCCTTCCGCTACTGAGGAAAGAGAGATGAGCCAACTTGGCCTGAGGGGACGCTATACTGCAATTATAGTTTACATTTTGGCACATATCTCAGTAACCATGAATCTCCTTTTCCTCAAAATCCTTTCCAGTTTACTACTTTGTTGGAGCTAATTTGCATAACATGTAAATCCTACTGTTTGAAAATAGTCATAGGATTTTTACTATACTATCATAAAACTGGTGTCCCAGTACTCAGTAGAGTCTGAACATCAAAAACATTCTACATTTTATAATGCTTATATATTATTATACATAATACCCTTCATTCCAGTAAAAGAAAAAGAATTAAAATATAATCTATTGGACAATCCTTGCCTCTACTGACTGCTTTTTATATTTTTGAGGCATCGGAAAAGAATGTTTTTATTTGCAACAACCTCAGACACAATAAACGTTGAATTCATTTCAATAACTTTGGTAGTCTGGTGATTGTTTTCACTTTATGGACTCTGCTGCAACGTCTGAATAAATCAGAGCATGTTTGATGTAAATATCTATGTATGAGATGTATATGAGGGCAAATGTGTGCAAATTGTTTTGAATCCACACAGCTGAAGCTAATCAGTTGCCCTCAAATCACTTTCAGTTTTAATGCCGTGCAAACAGTTCTGAATCGTGTTCCATTACAGATTCACTCATACAGCATTATAGGAGTTCATCTGCACTCAGTTCTGCTCAGCTGTGATAAAGAAGAGCCAGTACAAATAACCAAACTGAAAATAGATCCCTATAATATTGAGGACCAAGGTATAAATTGATTTGTTCGGAAGAAATATAACACTCTTTGCTTCACAATGGGACCATTACAGAACAAATCAAAGATGCCATAAAGTACGCACTGGGTAGGTGTGGTTATAGGATCAAAACCATGTAGAAGATTCAGTTGATTCACCACTATAAACAGCATCCAGGAACATTGAGGAGGCTACAGAAGACCACCAACAGTAAAGCATGCTTATATGACAATTTTTTTACTAATATAAAATATGTATACATTTGTATATCCATTTACATTTAGACAAAGACCACATTTCAATTTTCAATAGCTTAACTGCTAATAATACCTCAATTCATCAAATTTAGTAGAATGTTTTTAAAATTCCTGCTAACAACATTATTTGGACGTTCCATTATTCAAACTTCTCCTAACCTACAACATCTGACTCAGTTCGATCTGATTCAGCAGCGTGCTACTGAAGAGGGAACTAGAGAGCTATAATAATGACAAGTGATGAAATAATTGCAGACTATCTGCAACTCATGGTGAAAGAAAGAATCACAAAAAACCTGCATCTCTGAGTAAAAGAGAACAGAAGAATTATAATAACACAGCACATAAATAAAAGACAAACGGGCAATGTTGCCTTCATGGTTAGTAAGGATTTACATTTACAATGAGTTGTATGCCCTATCTTTACATTTGGATTTAACATTTATATATAATATATACGTTTAGAATCTGTGTTGTAATAGAACAATTTAGCTTATAATATTACAGCTCCTTACTAGCTGCCATGTTTAAGCACTGCTAAAGCCTGAAGTGTACTGAAGGTTCTCATTTATAAGTATAGTTATTATTTGTGTGCTAAAATATTAATATGTTTTTATTTGTTTGGTTGGTTGTGGTTTATTTTTCTTACAAAACAGGAATTGTATCTTTTGTGTTCACATTTGGCCAGACAATGTGTAATATTAGAGTTTCTAGGTATCTAGGTAGCTAACACTAATTTCCCACAGCAAATAAATCCATCTTCATTCAACAAATTTAAATTAAGCAGCTCTCTCTGATGGGACCATGACTGAATTTGTGAAGTGTTCATTGTGCTGAAATTTTATTTACAAATTTGACAAACATAATAATAATATCAGTAGAAATGTCATATTTAAACTAAATGTCTTATTTCCTAAATGTCTATGCAAAGCACTAAAAAGGAAATAGAAAATAGATTTATTTGTACTAAAAATAAGTGTAACTGTATTTTTCTGTTTTGTTCAATGATTAATGGCTAACTCTGACCTTGTCATTATGAGGTAGATACCTGATGTTACACCTGAAACTGCAAGAATTGGCAGATCATCCATAATGCTATGCTAAATATTATATA
>JAQQZR010000001.1:15205988-15220991 GCA_030068235.1 Notoglanidium macrostoma
ATAAATTAGCAAAAACCTCAAGTAAACTTTTTTCACGTTGTCATTATGGGGTGTTGTGTGTAGAATTCTGAGGAAAACAATGAATTTAATCCATTTTGGAATAAGGCTGGAACATAACAAAATGTTGAAAAAGTGATGCGCTGTGAATACTTTCCGGACGCACTGTATATATATATATCCATCCATCCATTATGACATACACACATACCACCCCCCATGTGATGAGAGGAGGTTTTTATATATATATATATATATATATATATATGTGTGTGTGTGTGTGTCAGTGTGTGTGTGTGTGTGAAACCTGTGGCATGTATTACATTTTATTATAAATGTTGCAGTTGCAGTGGTTTCATCTATTCAAGTAAAAAGTAAAAGTTACTACTTTCAGTACTGTCACCCAAAAACACACAAAGGACAGGGATAGAATTTTAATGTTAAAACTGCAGAAAAAGGGAACAACTATTCAGTTCTGATGTGAGTGCATATCTTCATTTGTTTCCACAGCTATTCATGTTTAAAAGCTAATTTCCCACTCCACGCTTTCTGTTATCACATCAATAATAAAGCCTTGAAAACAAATTGCCATTGCCACTTGAGTATAACATACAATGACACACACAAGTGGCATATCATTATTTTATGAATCAGTTAGATGATTTTATTTATTTATTTAATTTTATTTATTCAAAAGAAGAAATCCACTCTGGGTTATTTGGTTTACATATTGACAGGAACACCAACATGGTACAGCATATTTATGTGTTTACACTAGGCTAATGTCTAACTCTTTGTGAGTTCATTGTTTTTGATTATAGCATAAGCCATTTTGCGTTACGTTGTCAACATAAATTTGTAATAAAAACTGACTTGAATTAAAACTCATGAAAGGTAAAGAGGCAAAGGTAGTGCTTAGATCTTCTCTTACAGTGGCATTTATATGAAATCTAATGAAAACATTCACCGAAGCTTTCAAATTTGTGTGAGAACCAGGGTTAAGTTCAATTTTATTTATTTTAATAAATTGTGGCAATGGCTTTATACAAAACCAAGAAAATTAAGCATGGCATGTCACAGGTTAACTAATTTGTTTTTATTACAAGGCAGATTACATACCTAACAATAGGCATGCAACATGAGCACCTTTTAAATAAGCATAATCTCACTCAGCAATAAATATCTTTCATTTAATTAAAAAAAAAAAAAAAACATTACCATAACAATAAATACAATGATCATAGTGACAATTATCAGTAACATATTAGTGACATCGTGAGTAGCATTTAACTCATGCATTTTTGGTACTTGGTATAACAGAATAATAGTGCTATAATAATCAGGAAGAAGTTCACAGCAACTTGGTTTCAGGTTGCTGCTTCCACTGGGTTTGATAAGCTAAATGAGGAACACCACTAAACTTGGAGAGCTGATTTGGCGCTTTTTAGCTTGTACATGTGCACTTCATCCAGCTGAGCCTTGTTCCAGCACCTGCCTAGACACTATCTTTTAAATTAAAGAACTCCTTTTTAAATAAGTAATTTTTAAAGTAAAAGAGCCTGTTTTGACTACTACTAAATAATCCAGTCCACTCAGGATAGTACATTTATAATGCCTTCTAATGTAAGATCCTAAAAGCCCTTCCCCTGTCATTGGCATCTTTGTCAGCGATGAGAGAAAATGAATGAGTGGGCAGAGAAAAGAAGCCACAAACAGATGCATCTGTCACTGAGACTTTCACTTGAAGATCTAATCAGGGGCCTTGTTTCTTACTTAGTCTCAATTTCTCACACTCAAACCCTCCTTCTGTCTCCTAATTGCTGTGATATATTTATCCATTTGGAGACTTCAAATGAATTGGTTTGCTCTCTCTGCTTCTCTTTAGAAGGTGCTAACGTATCCGTACTTGGCAAAGAAATGAAAAAGTAGAAAGGAATTATGTAGAAATGTATAAAAATAACCCAGATATTTTGCTTGATATTTACAGAGTATAACGTTTTAATCAGTGAGCATGTTATTGGTTAGCTCTAAGGGTCATTTGAAGGATTTCTTTGAACAATGCATTTATTTAGCACTGACAATTTCTGGTAATCTATTATCTACCTTTATTCTGAATTTTTTCTTCCTTCTCTTGTTGTGCTCCTCTTCAGATACACCAAAATGAAGACAGCAACCAACATCTACATCTTCAACCTGGCTTTGGCTGATGCTTTGGTCACCACCACAATGCCATTTCAGAGTGCAGATTACTTGTTGAACTCCTGGCCATTTGGTGAAATAGTATGCAAAGTCTTCATCTCTATTGACTACTACAACATGTTTACCAGCATCTTCACACTAACCATGATGAGCGTGGACCGTTATGTGGCTGTGTGTCACCCTGTCAAGGCACTAGACTTCCGTACACCAGTCATGGCTAAGACCATCAACGTGGGCATATGGGTACTGTCCTCAGCAGCTGGAGTGCCAGCCATTGTGCTGGGGGGAACCCAGACCAATAATGGTGAGTTGTGCTAGAATCACAGTAGGCCAGGATTAAGCTTTCACATAACTCAACCAAGTAAACCACCAACCAAGTTTTGATTTGATTCTTTTACTTGGGCCAGACTGATTATTAGTGATGTCACTATGCTCTTTAAGAATGGAAGATTAATATACCTTTGTGAATACAGAGAAATGCTAGTTAACAGTGCGTGACAAACAGGACATAGAGAGAGGTAGTTAACAATCTCCTCCCAATATGCTGAGCTCATTGCGAACAGCAGTCATAAAATAGAATGAGTTATCTTACTGGGCAAACCCTACAAAAGACGTTTCAAGTAGAAACATATTAAAAAGTTGTAACTGGTAATAATCCAAAAGAATATCTGAAGAAGTTTTTTTTGTTTTAGAAGGGTAAAAAAAAAATGTGTTGTGCAAGTTGTAGTTTGAAGAATGTGTGAATTTTAAACTGTCCACACATTATATTGAGACAAAGTGTTAGCTATGCTCATTCCAAATTGCTGCCTATTAAGGTAAATATTAATGGCCTTCTCAGATCTAACTCTGGATAAATAATCAGGGTACATATTCAAAAAGGTAGTTCAGTGCTAATTTGTGTATTGTGTATTCTTTGTATTTTATGTAAATGTGCAGTCTTACATCTGGGTTACTGGTTACTCTTGATTTGTACTTCTCTTAGGGCTTACTCACACTAGACCGTTTGAACCCCAAAGGCCGATTCGGTTGACTAGTGTGATCACTGTGTAGCACTCTCAGGGGTGGTTGATTTGGATCTCTTGGAAGCGGTGCTCCCAGGAGTGGTTCAGTTGGGCTAGTGCACAGTGTGATGGCTAGCCGTGCCCAAGCTCATAACTCGACCGCTATGAAGTGCACTTCTTCAATTCATTGGAGAATATTAGATCTAATAACAGGTCTGGTTCTGAAGTTATTGATGAATTTGGATTATAGTCAGTGAGTAAAGCTGCAAATTCCTCTTTCATTGTCAGCTGCTTCCGTAAAATTTTCTTACACATGCAGCGCAATTTATTGAAAATCACCGTGTTGCAGAACTGATAAATCTGTACAGCATGTGAGAGGGCCATGTGTCACCACAATCAAAATAATCCACAATGTAAAAACAGCCTCCATCATGCTAAGCAAGAGCGCGTTTCTTCAAACCAAAATGTTGCATTGTGATGACGTAAGCACACTCAGGAGTGGAACGTTAAGCGCAGTATGAGCGCAGACCAGCGTGGGTGTGGGGAGGGGGGACAATCGCTCTCGAGTGTGGTATGCGGCAATTTAATCTGGTGTGTGTAGATCCTTACTGTTTCTGAGCCAATGATCCTTATTATTCATTCATTAACAATTTTCTTCCTTTTTCTTGCAGGCACCACAGAGTGTGCCCTGCAGTTTCCTGACCCTTACGAGTACTGGGACACCCTAATGAAGATCTGTGTGTTTGTCTTTGCATTTGTTGGTCCCGTCCTCATCATTAGCATCTGCTACTCTCTCATGCTTCTTCGACTGCGTAGTGTCCGTTTACTGTCAGGTTCTCGAGAGAAAGACCGCAACCTTCGCCGCATCACCCGTTTGGTTCTTGTGGTTGTGGCAGCTTTTATCATTTGCTGGACCCCTATTCATATTTTCATTCTTCTGAAAGCTGTCGTGGCCATTCCAGAGACCACACCACTAATGGCTGCTTATTTTCTCTGTGTTGCTCTTGGTTACACCAACAGCAGCCTAAACCCTATTCTCTACGCATTTCTGGATGAGAATTTTAAGAGGTGCTTTAAGGACTTCTGTTTGCCAGCAAGGCGAAAGGGAGATAAAGGGGTTGGAGGGAGCAGACTAGGGAGGATTGCTTCCAGGCAGTCTCCCCAGGCTGCAGAGAATGCCCCAAGGACAGCAAAGCCAGCATGACTAGCCGTGGAATTGTCCTTCATCACACAATCTGGAAAGGAGGACTCCAACACAATGGGACTGACGCAGGTCTCTTCGGCACTCTGATCATTATGGAGCCTACAGTTGGTGTGAAAGTCGGTGTGACTGTCACTCGAAGAGATAGAGCACTGTGATGATGTGAGAGCCTACTGCAAAGTCTGCTGAGAATTCTACCATCAGCGGCCAGCAATGGTTTTGTTTCGGTATAATGGTTATATACATGTAAATAGGCTTTAGTTCTGCTTACCCTTAAAAAAGTTCAGCTAGCAACATTTGATTTATCTCTGCAAATTTTTGGCTGCTCTGATCACTCATTTAGTTTGATTCAGAGATTCTCACCCAAGCATTCATACACTCATGTTTTGGATATAGTGCATTCATTCATTCATTCATCCTAATTACCATTTTCTCCTAATCTGGTCCTGTCCCAGAAATACTGGGAACAAACTGGAAATACAGCCTGGAAGGGACACGCACACAAACATTCACACACTCATTCACAACTTGGGACAATTTAGCATAGCCACTCCACCTTATGGCATGTTTTTGGGGGTGGGAAACTGGAGAATCTGGAAGAAACCCACATAGACACAGGGATGAGTAGAAAATGTAGTGCAATACAGTTGCCAGAAAATAAAAATTACTAGGATTACTTCAATTATTACTCTTAAGATGTTGTTTGGTCTTCTTCTAAGTCACAATTCTAACAAATTCACTTAAAAATAATTACAAACAAACAAATGTACTTCTTGTCAATACTTACATAATTATTTAAACACTCACAGCATAGGCTAAAAAAAATTATGTGAGGCTCTGCACTAACAACTTATCCAAAAGCTGATTGGCTTTGGGTGTGCCAAGTAATGAGATAAAATTAGAGGTGTCAGTTGTAGAAGTTCTTAATAATGAAAGTTGCAGAGGTGAATAATAATCAGTTCACAATAAGAGAAACAGTCTACAAATAGAGGAAATTCAGTTCTGCTTCTACTCTCCTAAGGAGTGGTTATCCATCAGATTACACCAAGAGCACAGTGTGCAATGCTGAAGGTCGGAGGTGAAAAAGAACCCAGTGGTATCAGCAAAGATTTCTAGAACTACTTGTCTCTTTGTATGTGTCTACTATGACAAAAACACAAAACAACAATGGTGTTTAATACAAGCAGCCCAAGGAGGAAATTACTGCTTTCCAAAAATACCATGCTGAACATCTCAAATTTGCAAAAGAATTTGCATCCATGAGTATGTTTAATGCCAACACCAACAACACCAACAGACAATGGCTTTGTTGACTTTCTTGACCATGATGGAGGATGTATCATTGTTTTTGGCTGCTTTCCTGCCTCAGGCACCAAACAGCTTTCAGTCACTGTGGGAACGATAAATTTTAAATTATACCAAGACAGTTTATAGGAGGATATCAAAGTAGCAGCCCATCATCTTAAGCTTAATATAAGCTGAATGAAGCGAACCAAAACCAACAACAGATGGTTTATGAAGAAGAAAATGTTTTGGATTGGCCAGTTCAACGTCCAGACCTTAATCTGACCAGAGTGCTATGTCACGACCTGGAGACGACTATTTATACAAGAAATCCAAGAACTGAAACATTAAAAAAAAAGGCATGTAAAATTCTCCCTTGTTGGTGTGCAGGTGTGCAAATATTTGGTGGAGGTTATTGCTAGTAGAGGAGGTTTTACCAGTCATTAAATGTAAGGTTGGACATCCTTTCATTGAAGACAACCAAAAGTAGAACTGTGTTATGAGTTCAGGCAGATTGTCGGTTTTGTACTTCTCTTAGGGAATTTAGTTGAGATTAGACTAAGAGTAATAAGAGTAATTAAAGCAAAAATCCTGGTCTTCACAAAAATGTTTCTTGAAACTATATACATGTTCTGACTACTTTATTAGGAACACATGTACACCTGCACACTCATGCGGTTAACCAGTCAGCCAATTATGTGGCAGCAGCAAAATGCATAAAATCATGCAAATACAAATCAAGAGCTGGTGCCAGATGGGCTGGTTTAAGTATTTCAGAAACTGTTGATCTCCTAGGATTTTCATTTTCAACAGTCTATACAGTTTACACAGAACGGTGTGAAAGCAATTGTTCCTTTGTTGATGAAAGAGATCAGAAGAGAATGGCAGGACTGGTTTGAGCTGACAGGAAGGCTATAGTAAATTAAGTAGTCACTCATTACAGCCGTGCGATCTCGGAATGCACAGTATGACAAAACTTGAAATGGATGGGGTGAAGGAGAAGACTGCATCTAGGTCCACTCCTGGACTGAATCTGGGGGTATAGTGGACACAGACTGCCCAAAACTGGGCAGTTGACGTGTATGTTAATGCCTTCGTGCATTGCAGTGCTGACGCGTAATTGGCTGGTTGAATAATTGCATGAATTAGGAGTAGGTGTTCCTAATAAAGTGGCTGGTGAGTGTATGTTTCTGTTTTCTGCGTAACTACAGCACATATGGGATAATATGGTTATGATTATGAGTTTAAATGTTGATAAGGTTTGTTTCAGGGATTTGGGCAGCCTGTTACCTATAGATGTTATTGTCAACTGATTTGGTTATGATGTTCATTTTCAAGACTAAATTTTACCCCTCCAGACCATTATTTATCTTTAATGTCTTTCTGACAATTTTGCAAGTTGGTTCTTAGATGCTAATTTGTTTGGGTGATTTTCTTGATATAGCTGACCCTATAATAATGCAGTATAATAGTGCAATAATGTGGGGTTTTTTTGTCATTCATGCATTTCCTGTCTTTTTCTAACAGCTACAGTCTCTAGTGTACTTTAAATTGTCATGCCTATGACAACTACAGCATAGGTTTATCTATAGCCACAAGCACAACTGATGTCAAGTGCGCACTTGAAGTGTTTTTGACAGTGTATGGGAGGAAAAAAACACACATATAAAACGTAACATTTTTCGGATCGTAATGCTCTCAGCTTCTCGGCTGTCTCATTACTCTGCATCTTATTACAATGTTTTAGATTTACTTCAGTTCATTCACAAGGCCTTTGTTCTCTTTGACATTGATACTCAGATTGAATTTCTTTATATTCCTACATCCATTTTACCTTAAAATGTTTTGAAAGGATTTATGAATATGGTTAACCCTGGACATTGTGTCAGTAATTCCAGGTTTCTGTGGATCTGCACTTTTTGCTCATTATGCTCACATCACACAGAGATGAAAGACAAATTGTCAATAGACTGTTGCACTGTAGGGGACATTTTGCTGGTGTGGTTTGGTTCCACTGGTCCCGTTATATGGAAAGGTCACTGTAAATCAATACAAATCAATGTTATTTTGACTGATTAATTTTTCCCTACAGTGAAACATTTCTATCCTGATGGGATTGCTGTCTTCCAGGAAAGCACTGTCCCCATCCACAGGGCACAAGGGTACACTAAATGGTTTGATGGATATGAAAACGATGTAAATGATACGCTATGGCCTTCAGAGTCACCAGATCTCAACTCTGTGCTTATGGAAGATTTTGGACGAATGTATTAGATAGCGTCTCTAAACCATGGTCAAAATACCTTTATTTGGGAGAATGATGCTCATCCATGC
This sequence comes from Notoglanidium macrostoma, assembly GCA_030068235.1. Lineage (NCBI taxonomy): Eukaryota > Metazoa > Chordata > Actinopteri > Siluriformes > Auchenoglanididae > Notoglanidium > Notoglanidium macrostoma. The sequence continues at coordinate 15,214,005 of JAQQZR010000001.1, forward strand.
TATAGATTTCCAGAGACTGTTCATCATCTATGCCAAGATACATTGAAACTGTTCTGATAGCTTGCAGTTCTACATCACTTTACTAAGTCAGTGTGTTCTTTTTTACTTTAATTTGTCACACTGTTGACCAGATATTAGTAAGGGGCTTTTTATTTCCTTCTGTGAGATGGGACATCTCATAATGCTGGGATTTGAGCTGAAACATAACCTGTACTATACAGCAAATGCTTAAAAGTCCTGACTAATGAACGTACATCCATCTTTGATTCCTGTCCCAAATTTCTGTGCTCTAATCCTTTCCTTGACTATGTAACTATGACTATGTCTATTCAAAATGTCACCATACCTATGTTTACATGAAGATATGTAGGTATTTTATTGTGCAGCTTACCACAGGATTTATCTACCATTCTGTATTACTTCAACAACATGCTGTCAAACGTTATTTTTTTGTCAGTCCTGACTAGAACTCTTAAAATTTGGGCAGAGGGCTTAATCTTGACATGCCAGGTCAAGCAACAAACATTATATTAACACTAAAATGTGTGTACAGATACAATTTTACAAAATAATGCACATATAATATGCATTTCTGTCAATTATGTGTATATAGTACATGTATCTTTCATTAATCATTGTGTCAATTGTATGTAATGGTGTACTATTAGTACTGTTGACATTTAATTCACCTGAACCTCTTCTTATAGAGTGTAAGCAGAAATACTGTCAGCAATTTCTGTTACATAAATAGGCTATATATTGTATTTTAATTTATTTGAATAGACCGCTTCTGTGTTGTGTGTATTTCTGTGCTGCTGTAAAGTTGTCATCAGGCTGTAAACAAGGCAAAGCCATACAGTAACAGATAGTAACACATCAATGAAATATTGTTTGTATATACATAGCTGTTTGCTGTAGAAGTCCTGGGAGTGTCAGTATGCTAACTGTTACATATGAACTGAAGTTTACAATTAATTCATTTGTAACCTGACCTAGAGAAAACACTAAATACTAATATGGTGTCCTGGGACTGTGACTACCAACACAAACTTATACTGAAGTAATCGCTATGTGTTTGCATGGTATCATCTCTAGTCTTAATAAAAATGATTGTTGTAAATAACAGGGTTTCTTTTTCTTGGATTTTGCTCATCGGGTCTCAGATCTATATTTTTTCCAATGTGCAGAATTATTTATGCCAAAAGTATCAGGACCGAAACAAATATATTTGTCCAACATTTAATGTATATTTTTTAATATATGTAAAGTTAATTTCTGCGTTTGCAGATGTTAATGAGAGGGAATTCAACTGTCATTACATGGTTCTCTTTTTGAGTAATGGTCCATTAGGCACAGGTGTCAGGCTCCTTCAAACTGAGAATTATCTGAGCTCAATTATTAGTTTTATTTTAAATCAAGTTACATTTTACAATTTATTACATTTTACAAGTTACAATTTACATTTTACAAGGCAAATGAATGCAGCACAATTTGAAACTGGCTGTAGCCTGCTGATCCACTTATTACAAAAAACTAATAGGCATTTTTTTATTTACTTAAATGTCTACTATATAGGATTTAGGGGGATCTTTTAGCAGAAATGGAATATAATGTTCATAAGTATGTTTTCATTAGCATATAATTAGTAAGTATGAATTGTTGTATTTTTATAAGCTTAGAATGAGCACTTTATATCTACGTAGGGAGCGGGTCCACTTTCCATGGGAGCTGCCATGTTGTGCCACTACAGTAGCCCAGAATGGACAAACCTCTAGAGAACACCTTCCATGTTTCGCGTTTTTACAAGTGGCAGTGTAAATCTGGAAGGAAGCACCGGAAGGACAGCAAAGAAGGAGAAAGAAAGACAAGATAGAAGTAATAAGAGGAACTAAAATTTGTTAACTGGAGGATCATACTTATTATTGAGCACAGAAAAAGCAAGGGAGTGTGAATGTAAGTGCTTGCAAATATCCTACAGGCACCTGATGGCCACTGTACATTCTAATATGTTTGAAGAAGGAGGAGTAAGGGAGGGTATTCAGTTGGTTAAATCCTACATAGTGAAATAAAAAAAAAATTATAATAAATATATATATATATATATATTTTATATATATATGTATATATATATATATTTTATATATATATGTATATATTTATTTATATATATATGTGTGTGTGTGTCTATATACAACAAATGTGTATGTATCGAGAAACAGTGGGTCAATAAGACCCAATGAGTGTGTGTATATATACAGTATGTGTGTGTGTGTGTGTGTGTGTGTGTGTGTGTGTGTGTGTGTGTGTGTGTGTGTGTGTGTGTGTCCTACAAGATTATATATTTTTAATGAATTATAAAAGTGCGACCTTGAAACAGACTGAGCAATTTTAACATTGTATAAGATGGGAAGTCTACAGGTTTTTTCCACATTAGATCAATGTACAAGCTACTTTCTTTTTTTTTTATATTAAAAAACATAATTTAATATACATACAGAACATACCTATTGACAGATTTATAAGAAAAAAATGGAGCACATCTTTGTAGGCCACCAAATATTAGTGAAGGTATTTCTGCTGTCTTATTTGATAAATGCCCTTTGGTGTGGTTGTGTGTTATGTATGGCAGCTCCATTACATACAGCAGGATTGATAGCACAGCCTATTGAACTTACAATTCTTCTTGGCATCTTTCACCATTTGTTGTCTTTTCTTTTCTTAGATTTGTAGACTAAAATGTAATTTCATTTTGACCTCACTATTGTTTTACAGTTGTATGTGGCTACATGTGTAACTATGAGAAGACTTAGTAACCTGCAAATTATTGCAACAGAAACTCCTCAAGCTAGGCCTCTGAGAGATCCGCACTATATGGCCAAAAGTATGTGGACACTTGACCATCACAACCATAAGTGATTCTTCCCCAAACTGTTGCCTCCAAGTTGGAAGCACAAAGTTGTCTAGAACTTCTTTGTATGCTGTAGCATTACAATTTCCTTTTCCTTACTCAGAGGTCCAAACCTGTTCCAGCATGACAATGCCCCTGTGCACAAAGCGAGGCCCATAAAGCCACGGTTTGCCAAATTTGGTGTGGATGAGCTTCAGTGTCCTGCACAGAGCCATGACCACAACCGGAACACCGACTACACACTAGACCTTCTTGTCTAACATCGGTACCTGACCTCATTACATGCTCTTGTGGCTGAATGGGCACAAAAACTATGTTCACTGAAAACAAAACATTGTGTCTTGTGAATGCATGGAAAAACAGGTTATCATGCTATGAACAAACATTTCAATTCTAAACCCACAGAGCAAAACCTAGGACAAATCTACTGTTTTATTAAGGGGATCATGTCTCCCTCTAGAGGTTGATGTGTACCTATGCAGATTAAATCTCAATACTACATACATTCACATTGAATAAGTCTTAGACAAGTGGGTTCCCAGCTGCAGGTTCCCAGTTGGATCGTGAGCTCAGGTTACTCTGTGTGTGTGTGTGTGTGTGTGTGTGTGTGTGTGTGTGTGTGTGTGTGTGTGTGTGTGTGTGTGTGTGTAGAGTTTAGCATGTTCTCCCCTTGCCTGATTGGGTATTCTCTGGGTTCTCCAGTTTCCTCCCACCTCCCAAAAACATTGCAGTAAATAGACTGGCTATGCTAAATTGACCCTGAGATGTGAATGTATGAATGTATGGTGCCCTGTGATGGACTGGAAACCATCCAACCTCACACCCAGTGTTCCCAGGATAGGCCCCAGCTCCACCCCGAGCCCAACCAGGATCAAGTGGATACTGATGGAGGAAAGAGTGAAAACATAAACATTTAAAACAATTAAATAATAACAATAATAATGAATGAACTCTGTTTGCTGACATTGTTGCTAAGCAGTATCACACATATGTTATTAACATGATCATGTAAAATAAATTCTAAATGCTTGTTAAAATTACGCAGATATGACACTCTGTATGTTGTTCTTTTATTTTGTTCCAGTAGCAGTCATTTCCTAAACAGTGCTGTTTACAACTTGACTGATACCAGTGATAGTGAAGAGGAAAGAGATCTTTATCCTGGACACACAATAAATGAGTTATTCTATTCAAAGTATAGGAGAGGGAAAGACATGAGAGATATTTGACTTATAGAAAAAGAAAACTGAGAAAATAGATCTGAAACAAAGAGAAATGTACCTTTAAGAACTACTACTTTAATTAAAAGCAATTCTAACCAGAATGGCTAACTAGAAGCAATCATTTAACAAATACACATAAAAAACAAATTCTGATGAAAACTGATTCATTTAAACCCCCGCTTGGCTTTGTGGATGAATACCACGTGATTGGAGTCTGACGTCAGTGCGAGCCTACTTCCGGGATTTTGAGGAGGCTAGTATTGCTGTTCTTAGGAAGCACAGTTTGTTGTGGTAGAATTTTTTTTAAATAAAGTGTCAAAATGAACCGCATTTTCGGCAGAGGAAAACCCAAAGGTCCACCGCCCAACCTTACGGACTGTATAGGAAACGTAAGTGTCTGTTTTAAGAACTTTTAAGAACTGTCTAACGAAATAAACAATGGAACAGATGTGGTGGCTAGCTAGCTGGTACAATAAGGTAGGTTTACTGTCCCACACAATAGAGTCGTTAAAGTTACTGTGTAGCCTGGTACAGAAGCCTGCCTTTAGCTGGCTGATTATTGTTAGCTGTGTTTTGTATGTGGGAAATAGTTATACTTAATGTTGTGGGTTGTTTTGTTTTTTTACTTTAACGTAAACAGACCTGCCCTTTTGGTTAGGTAGCACTGACAGGTTAGCTCACCAGTTCCACCCTGACAGCTAGCCTACTTGCTAACTGTTTGTGACGCGTTTTTTTGCTGTGTCATGTGGCAGTGCAGTGGAGATGCAAACAGACATGGGGATTTTCTTACTATACGGCTCAAAGATTATAGTCAACAACATTACAGTTACAATAATACACATGATGTCCGGTGCTGTATATTTTGTGCTCGGGTTGTCTTGACTACCGGCGGTGCTTCAGTTGTTGTGAGTGTTATGTACAAACCCCCAGGAGCAGTCACTCAGTCACTCTTAATAAATAATAAACCCCTGATCACGACTTAGTGACTCGAATATATCATTATTAATTCATTCCGAGACGAAAATGAAATCAATTAATTCTCTATGTTGGAGAAAAACTTTTCTAAAGTGTATCCCCTCTTGTGGCCACACAAAAGAAAAATCCACCTTGAATGACAAGCTTTACAATTAACATGTGATCTTCAGCGATATCCCAGATTTGATATAATCTCATATTTTAGTTTAAACTTGTTTCGTTGACATATTGGTCTGTTTTCACTTGGTAAATGCTGTGTGACTACCTAAAGAGACTGCTGCAGCAGGGCTTTAGTCCTTTAATCTCATCTCCTGTACATCTGTATATTTTAGCTCAAACTGATAAAATAACAGCGCTTCAACTTTCATTTCAAATACCTTGTCTAGTTAGTCACCTCCTAGATCTCTAACTAGACAAGCCAAATCTCAGGTATAACGTGGCCCGACTGTGTCCTATTGCGTTGTGCAACTTTACTCCAGCGTGTGCGGTCTCCACTACCACGACTTGGAGTCTCAAATTAATATAATGTTGAATGTCACAGGAAAATGGTGAATGAGAAATGAAGTTATTGCTATTTTGTTTTTAGGAGCTGACTAAAACTTGAGCATTATCCCTTATGTTTGAGATCGCTGAAGTTTTTTTTTTTTTTTCCCCACCTATTTAACTCCATTTGAGACATAACTGCTAACTTCTCACAGGGATCATGAAAGTACAGCACCAGAATCCCTAAGTACAACACATGACTATTAATGCAAACTCATTTAATGTTTCAGGGTGGAGTTTTCCTTTAATTTTCTTGCTCCTTCCCCTTTCTAAGTTGCGGTCCTGTATTAGAAACCCGTTCCTGTGCGTCATGGACATGGAGTGCATCTGGGATTTCACCGGCAGGGCTTCTCAGTTAATAAAGGATGGCCGGTGTTACATAGTTCCTTAAGGGTGACAGGGTGTGTAAGAGGCGTGCGACCAAACCGGTCCCACATGTTTTTGCAGATGATTGAATCACAGTGCCAGACACCAAGGCATTGTTATGTGCATCCTATACCATGTTAAGTCTTGACATTTCACCACATGACTGATTGTAATGAATATTATCTTTTCACTTTAAGTATTAACTGCAATTTCCTTTATCCCTAGGTTGATTCTCGGGCCGAGTCCATCGATAAGAAGATAGCCAGACTTGATGCTGAATTGATGAAATATAAAGATCAGATGAAGAAAATGAGAGACGGGCCATCAAAGGTAAGGAAAATACAGCAAAGTGCAAAAAAATACATCAGAATTATATTCATTAATACATTGGGTGTCGTCAAAATCTTAAATCTCAGAGGAAGTAGGGAGTTAAAATTATACCCAAGTGAAAATTTGCATCCATGTTTAATGAACTAATGTGTAATGAAATATGTTAGGCATCTGTATAAATAAAACAATTAGAGGTACTGTGATTCTGTGTCTAGCATTTATTTGCACAGAGGACTGGATGTTCCATCCATGCAGTTTTGAATGGATTTGGTCCTGTGTGTTAAACGTGCATATATCGATTGTAATCCGTTACACTTTTTGTCAAATTCAGCAAATCTACTCACACTCCACTTTGCATTGGGACATCATAAAGCAAAATAAAAGTATAAAGAGTAAGAGGTATATTTGTTTTCATGGAAATGTAATTGAGTACAATTATTAATTTTCATTTAAACAAATCTGTAAAATACTTGTAACAAAGTATGGGCAACGCAGACTTTCAACTCCCTCCAAAGATTTTCTATGGGGTTGAGATCTGGGGACTGGCTAGGCCACTCCAGGACCCTGAAATGCTTCTTACGAAGCCACTCCTTCGTTACCCGGGCGGTGTGTTTGGGATCATTGTCATGCTGAAAGACCCAG
>JAQQZR010000001.1:15225338-15242491 GCA_030068235.1 Notoglanidium macrostoma
CTTTTAAAGTCATAAAAATAAAGAAATAATTGAATTAGAAGGTGACCCCAAACTTTTGACCGGTAGTGTATGTATATGTATGTATGTATATGTTTGTATGTGTGTGTGTATATGTATATGTATATGTATATATAAAATGTATGTGTATGCACAGTTCAATGCAATGAAATCTCAACCAGTGATCTGTTGTGAGAAATGTGGGTAAAGTTTGATGTGGTGTGGGATGTAGGATCTTCAAGACCAGTTGGAGGACTTGATGGAGGATGCTAGCGAAGTACAGGAGGCTCTGAGCCGCAGCTACGGAACACCAGACATTGATGAAGATGATCTAGAAGCAGGTTAGTACATGGTGAAGTGTGGAATGTTACCACCTACAGGCACGAGTAGTTTTTTTATGCCTCTACCCATGATTGGTCGGAGGCATCGTGATTTCAGGTCGTCAATCTCGAGAACAAGTGGATAAATGTTGGTAGGATTTATATAGAATTCTCATTGCAACCAGCGGATTGATCCAAACGGGAGCAAGGTCACAAAGGTCAAATGTTTGAAAGAATTGTTCTTGAATAGCTTCCTTCATGTTTAAGGACTATATGAATGGTATTTCTGCAATTTACATGCAAATTAGTAACTAGGACTTGACTTGGTGGTGGAATCATCCCCATCAAAGCCTCTGCCAGCATTTCCCTTTTTGATTAGCTTCCTTTTTCACTCATTATATCCACTGATGGATTTGTGGGGTGTATCTTAGAGCTGGATGCACTTGGCGACGAGCTGCTTTTGGACGATGACAGCTCTTACCTTGATGAAGCCTCCTCAGCTCCAGCTATACCAGAAGGCACTCCAGGAGATAGAAGCACCAACCGGGTAATGACAAACACCAGAGTTATCTATATTACCAAATTCTTGCTTCAAATGTATTTGGTGTTCTTTACTTTTAAATTTACCTTGCCCAGATAATCAGTTTAATCCATTTGACATGTATTTCTTTTTCCCCTGACACAGGATGGAGTTCTGGTCGATGAATTTGGACTTCCTCAGATTCCAGCATCATAAAACAAAAAGAACCCCTTTTATCTCCCTTAAACGTTTATGCATCATGCACCAAACTTATGCATCGGACATGTAAAACACTGCGATCCTTTTTTTAATGAGTTTTCTATGAAACCGGTTCATATAACTTTACAATAAGTGCTCTGGGGTTAAAGATTTAAAAAAGTATTCACAATTGTAAACACAGCCAGTCTTTACCTATAGCCCTGCTTATTTTCTTGTTTCATAAGGAATGTAGTTACTTCAACTAATTGTCAGGAATAATAGTTATGGTCTGTAGTTACAATATTTTTTTTTGATTCACTTTTGATCATATATACAATTCTTTGTATTTTGTTTCTAAAGAAAGTACCTCATTGACTTTTTACATCAACAGTGGGTTGCCAGCTACCAACAAATAAATTATTCTATATTTGGCAATGTGGGTACAGGCTTTGATTGCCTTGAAAAAGGGTGCTGCATTTCTTCACTAACAGTGCACTACAATCTGGGGATGACCTACAGATGCATATTTGATTACCTGAAACAGGCCACTTACTCAGACCGTTGTCCTTTTAATGGAATTAAATGTCATTGAAGCAAATTATCCCACATACATAAATGTGAAAGGGAATATGAAATTCAGTTGTAATTTCACTCCCAATTATCTGATAAATGACAAAACATTTTAAAAGCATCATGGTCCTTTTCCTTTATTTAAACAAATAATTTATATAGTACTTGGCGATCTCAAGTTAAAAAAAAAAAAATAAATACATTAGAGACTATAAACTAGAACATCATTTAAAAAAAAACAGCAGTGCAAGACATTAGCTTCCTCAACATGTAATGCTGGCCTATCTCTATTTTCTGTACTGATCCATCAGGGAGTGAACAGAGGACGTTTTGCGCGAGTCCAATATCAGCATATGTTTGCGGGAGTGCATGAATCCTGATGCATGTGGGAAACTAATGATCACCAGCTGAGACGGTATGTGTGAGGGAAAGTCTTCTTGTGCAGGTACTCGACTGTGTGTGCCTTGTCCTTGAGGTTTTCAAACTCATAATAGGGAATCTAAAGATACATAATATCAGAACTTTAGCATAGTTACAGTCTGTGATTTAATTTGCTCTACACAGCAACGTTTCTGTTTTGGTTTTATTATGCAAGCCAACAAACTTTTGCAAGGATTGATCATGGGATTTTAATCGAATATATATAAAAAAAACAATATAAAAATGACTGAACAATCCCAACCATGGCTACTTTAAATGTAAATACAATCTGAAATAAATGAACCCCCCCCATAAAAAGACCAAATGCTCTCATTCTAACACTATATGATTAGAACTGAGCAGAGTGATGACACTCACCTGAACAACATCATATCCCAGGATCTTTAGGTGTCGCTGCTTGATCGCTTCCTTCCCCAGAAGGTGTCTGGCGTTAGCAGCAAAACGCTTTGGCCCATCAATACAAATAGCAATTCTGTGTGTATACAGAGATATGCTTATTAAAGCAGTCCTGAACACTAGCGTACTCCTTAATATACACTTTTAAACACGTCTTACCTTTTATATACTTCCTCAACATGGCTGGCGGGTAAGACGTAGCCGTCTTCATCCACTTTTATCTCCACGTCTGAAGAAAAAAATGTTGTTAGAGACTTACAACTGGTTTGTTTGCTTCTGTAATCCAGCACATTTGGGATCGAGACAAAAGACAAATTGTGTAATTTAACTTCAGAATGTTAAGTTTCATTTGAGGTTACGGTGAACCGAATTTTGCACTTTAACATCAACCATTATTCCATTTCAGATGAATCCAGTGTACTGAAGTGCACAGCTAATACAACGGTGATCGTCCTCACTGTACATATAAGCATATCTATTGTGTCAGATATCAAGGACTCGAATGAGCTGGTTTAATTCCAGTGCAACTGCAGATCTACCACATGAATGTGTTTAAGGTTTTTTTGTGTGTGTGTGTGTGTGTGTGTGGATGTCAGGATATATTACCAAGTGTATAGCAGTACGGTGTAAGGACTCTGGATGCAAAGTAACTTCGATCCCCCAGCAAATCCACTAGGCCATTCTTCACCCTATTGTAGAAATGAGGGTCCACCAGACTTTCCAAAGAAGAGCCTGGAGCCAGAAAGGACTTCACTCGTAGCTTGGGTAAAAACTGTGGTCCCTAAATATCATCATACAAAAAATGCTGAGTATTCAAGGGATTTTTTTTTTTTTACTCGGCATGTTGGTTTAAATGTTCAGGATGCATAAATACACACCCGATAGAATGGACATTCCAGTTTCATGGTCATGTAGAGCTGTGTAAGCTGAGCCAGCACCCCCTGATCCATTACACTGCCCTCTGACCGGATACAACACAGGGTACGGCAATTAAAAAAGAAATTATACTGTACATGCACTCATTTGCCATTTTATTAAATAGACCTCGCTTGTAGCTACACTCACTAGCCATTTTATCAAGTACGCATCCTGTATATGTATACAGTTCACTGGACGTTCGTATAAAGCCACATAGAATATACAACTGGATGTTGTGGTGGAAACGGGGTTGTGATGCTGGGAGTCATACTGTTGGAATGTGATAGAGCACATTTTTATATACACTTCAAAATGACTAGCTAGCAATTTGTTCGCTCCTTCTACTTGTTAATCAATGGAAAGGGACCATCACAAGACTCCTGCTGACCAGATGACCGTATGTGTGTGTGTGTGTGTTTAAGGCATAATGGCAGTGATGTGGCACTGGATGTACACACCTACGAGCCACTTCTTTATACTCCTGTGCTATGTTAGTAGGTGTACACCATCAGTGCCAATTCTCTGACAACAGCACCACGGTCGGATGCATATTTTTCGTTGGTGGACTCAACCCAGCAGAGACATTGTGGTATTTATACATGCACATATATTGTAGCTGTACTCGAATGGCAGAATTTGTGTAGTTACAAGATAGACTCTCTTACCCTGAAGCTGCTGTAGGAAGAATGGGCTGAAGACCTTTGAGACAAAGTTGAGTGGAAATCTCTGTAGAAGAGTACAAGCGTGCAGCAACTCGAGCAACGTTCGAGGGTGGAAGTGGGAAAAACGTGCATTCAAGATGGACTCCACCTTCCGGAAGAGTCGACCAGCCTCCTGAGGTATGTATCCCATTACTCCCAGCGCCACTATCTGCCGAGATGCCTGCTCCGTGGTGTACTCATCTGCCCTGTACACAAAGCTTTCAGCCACTGCGTCAAAAACCGGGGGAGAAAAAATGCGCCGCCGCCCAAAGTACTGCATTACCCTGGTTACCGTCTCAGGATCAGCCGTAAAGGCTATTTTCGGTACGTGGCGTTCCAGAGCCTCAATGAGAAAGTGATCGCTGTGTCCATAGTGCATAAGTGCAGACACCACAGTCGACAGTTCTGTATCTGTAAAGTTTGGCACATGACGCACAGCCTGTTTGCACAAAGCAATCACCAGTGGGAGTGCCTGCGTTTGGCCCAGCATCACAAGAGCTCCTAATGTTTCGCTGACTGTTACGGAGTCCATTCTTGTGGCAAGTCTGAGAGCTCGAGTGTTCATTTCATTCAGCAATTCCTGGTAACGTCCACACTCGCCCAACCCTGCAGCGAGCATTTTATAGACCGCGGTCAGCTCACTTGGCTTCCAATGAGCTGGATCTTTGTTCTGGATCTGCCTCATAGCCTGCTCTAAGATGCCACAATGAGGCCCATCCATTGCGAAAAGTGCTCGCACTAACTCACACAGAGTCTCGATGCTCATGCGGCCTGTGTTTAGCCGCACCTCGCTCTCAGACATCAATCTCATCACCAAGCGACTCTGTGGGTCTAGATAAAGACGTGTACAGCCCAGCAGAGCTCGTACCACCACCTCGTCTTCTAGCTCACCAGAGTCATGCTGTAACTTCAGAGACATCTTGTTTAAAGCAGGATCAGACAGCAGCACCTCTGGCTCCTTAAGTCCTCTGGCTCCGTCCTGCTCCAGATCAGCCAGTCGGTGGAGAACAGCAACAGCACCTGCACTTGAGAGATGTGGCATGGCGTGCACAAGGTGCAGCACTTGTTGAGAAGTCATGCAGGACAAAAGGCGCTCTTTAAAGACTCGTTCCTTATCAGAGCTGAGGCCATGCAAGAGAGAAGTGAGAGCTCCCCCTGTAGAGGGGTCACGGGGATGTCGAACGGATCCGGCTACAAGAAAGAGAGGCTCGCGGTTCGTGATGCACAGCCGCCTTTTTTTCAGTTTTCCCTCTTTCCCAGAGAGAGATTGACGGCAACCTTGAAACAAGGTGAGACTGCCTGGAGCACTAACATGTTGTCTGACACACACATTCAGAGGGGTGGGAGAGAGCAGATGGGGAAGAGCCGCTTGCCTCAGCACCACTCTCAGAGCCATGGAAGATTATGTCATCCTTCACCTACAGTGGTAAATAAACATCACATCAACCAGTACTACGGTCAGTAGTGAAGAATGAAGCGTGAGCTGACTTTGATCAGTATCAAAAATGCTTCTGGTATTTCACTTCAAATCTGCTTTGTCTGTTCTGTTCTCTGCATTTTAGCCAAATTATAGCATCATGTAGATAAAACCATTCCCAATGGCATTATTACACTACAGGAAGTGTCATGGTGTGAACAATAAGTGGTCTGTGAACTCTTCAAGGCTGAAATGTCCAGAAAGAGAACCGGGTCCCATTCCGAGTCCACTTGAACAGGACTGAGCAGAACTATATATGGAAACACTCTTATACTCCATGGACTCAACTCACATTCTTAATATTGTCTCTACATACCCTGTTTTTCAGTAGTGACTGAATAATGCACGTTATGATAAGCAACTGGAAAAACAACCTGGAAGTTTAACGTGTGAATGATGACCAGTGTTACTACACAGCTGTTGGCCATGAGGTTCTGAATATATGTGAGAAACTGAATTAGTATCCAATACTACAAATAAAAGTTGGAAGAAAAAAAACCCCAAATTATGTTAAATAAATGTATACATAATAATATGATGGACTGCTCAACTTTTCTACCATTTTTTCATTTCTATAATTATTCACTTGTTCAACCATTACTGTTTTCTCAACAGAAGACAGGAGATCGACTGATATTCTGCAAACTGGCAGGCACCAAAACAGGTTGTTATATTATCTATAATCTAAGTAACTGTGTAAAGTGAAAGCAGTCCTAGCGTCACATTATAACAATTTCATTTGCCTTTGCGCCAGTGAACTTCTTAGAGGCCAATGCACGCGGAAGCTGACATGTCTACCGAGCTTAATGTTATCCAGTTAGCAGTTACAAATGAGATGGGCATGTTAGCTGAAACTAGCAGACATCCTGGATACGCATCAAGCAATGTTTAGATTAATTCAACATTATGGGAAAACAAACAAAAGAAAAAACTTTACCAGAATGATTCGCAGCCTTTGTAGTTGTGTGACTCGGCATGCTATCTTCGCTGTGCAATGTACGCATGTGCAGTATGTTGAATTCTTATTGGTTCAACTATGCTATGGTAGGCGGAGCTTAACTCAGCCTGGACACGTGTCTCTGCACTGTGGTCCATTGTAAAGAGATGAACCCTACAGAGGGCGCATGGACTAGGGACACGACGACGGCAGTAATTCATAGGCTCGTCTTTGGCTCAAATGATCAGAAACATTACATTTCAGGCAACAGCCAAAGGACACTTTAGCTCCTGAGACATTTTGGCACTGCTTTTGTGATAAACACCAAAACAGCCACTGCAAATATTAAGCATTATACAGTATTAGCACTAATAAATTCTACTTTAGATGAGCTGAACAGTACTGTAGGAATTTCTTTTTCACAACTCTAAAATTTGCTCTTAAAATGAAATTAGTGACAGCATGGGAAAGTCTTTTGTTGTGTAGTTCATCTGTTTATTATGATACTTGGTTACATAAGTGTCAATGAAATGACAATAAAAAAAAAAAAACAGATTTTATTCAAAGACATTCAAGTCTTCAGAGTGAAGTGGTGAAGGGGAAAGTCTTTGGAGCGAGTAATGTGTTCTTGATCACTTCATTTCAGCCAAATTCAATTTATGCTTGAGATACAGAACTTTTTTACCTGCAGCTTAAGCATGTGAAGTTGGACATCTTTTGCACTGCTGCTTCACATTGGGGTTTCAGCACCGTCATCATTCATCATGTTCAATAACCTCTTTATCTTGGTTGGATTATGGTAGATCTGAGGATTATCCAAGGAACTCTGGGCATGAGGTGGGAATACAACCTAAATGGGACACCAGTCTATTGGGCATCATGTGCACAAACACTTATTTTTTCTGAATGCATATATTTATACATTAAAAGGCCAAAGGTTTGTGGACCTGACCAACACACCCATACATGGGCTTTTCTGAAACTGTTAATAATAATAATTATTATTATTATTATTATTCCTTTCATGCAAAAAAAACAGTTCAAAGCGCATAAAAATATTTTTACAATTTATATTTACAGTAACAATACATGGCAAAGTACAGCGCACAAAGAACATTAAAAGATATATGATTAATAAATAATTAAAAACTAAATTTAATCTAGAAATATGAAAATAGAGAAAGGTAGACACTTGTTCCAGCATAATAATTCCCCTATACACAGAATGAGGTCCATGAAGGCATAGGTTGGAGTGGAAGAACTCGAGAGTCCTGCACAGAGCCCTGATCTCATCCCCACTGAACACCTTTGGGATGAACTGGAATGTTGACTACATGCCAGGCCTCCTCTCCTGACATCATTAATGCGCTTGTGTCTGAATGAGCACAAATCCCCACAGCCTCACTCCAAAATCTAGTGAAAAGCCTTCCCAGAATAGTGGAGGTTATTATAACAGGAAAAAGGGACTAAATCTGGAATGGGATGTTTAACAAGAACACACATGTAATGGTCAGGTGTCCACAAAGCTTTTGGCCATGTAGTGTTTTAAAAAAAACATGAACTATACAATGTACCCTACTGCACAAATATTTTATGTTGAGAATTTGTGAATTCAGTCAATGTGTCTACTTATACCCATAGTTTATTTTTACTACAACACTTTTAATTACTGATTAAGGAAGATCATTTTTGGCCCACAGACCCAGTAACCCTGTTTATGAAGTGTATTTTAAAGCAGTCTAGCACCCACAAAACCTTTTTTGTACTTTGACACAGTAATCAACACCGAGTTATTGCCAAACTTAATTTTAACATTAACTTTCAATACAAAGATTTAAACCATCATATTTAAAAACCTAGAACTGCAGAGGCAGTAATTTCTGTGGCTGAGCTGAGGCAAGCTGACTGGTATGAAGGAAACAGCTTTGGTATGTAAGGTGGTAAAAAAGCAAGCACCCATTCCCACGTACATTCTCACTGTACACGGAGTTACCTGGACACAATCGCACAATCTGAAACTGAAATATCACTATTGCAGTGGTCACTTTCAGGCGACTGGTTCGGTTTAGGTACGCACCACTGACCAAAAACCAACGGGAAAAAGTACGAAAGGCTTCAGAAACTTCATGCAGCTGCAATCATGCACGTCGTCAATGAGAGAGAGCCTGCTAAATGAATCGAAGAAGACGGCAGGTGCTACAATTTACGTAATTTATTGAAAAAGTTCTCCATATTTATTATAAAATGTAAAAATTCAGCTAGATTGGGACATAACAGCAAACATGCGCGTAGACCCCACCTGCACTTCACATTTTACCACATTTAAAGCACTGAGAAACTGGACCTTCAGGAGATCCAAGACTTATGTGCAGTTCTGCTGCATCTAAATTAAGTGTCAGTAGAGTTTACTTACAGGTAGACTTTAGTGGGATACACATTGGGAAAAGGGCTTAAAACACAGATCACATAGCATAATTAATAATGCATATACAACACCTAACTAATTACATGTATGGTTTCAAAATAATCCGAAGTAACCCACTGTTAAACCAAATAACTCACTCGCACCCCTAAACACAGACCCGTGCTTTGTCCTATACTAGACACCTTCGATACAGAACCACAGCGATATGGTGATTAAAAATACTTATCCTAACATGTTCAGTGATTAAGACCGACCCTAGACACATTTTCCCCTTAAAGTTTACCTTTAAATAACTCACACGTACACAGAGCAGCCTGGCAGATTTTTGAGGTTGGCATTTATCTCAGAATATTTCCAGAAACATTACGTAAAGCTCCTTTAGATGAGAATAAGGATTAGAAAGGAAGGGTTGATGATACATGGAGGTTTCGATATTTAGTCATCCTTGTCTTTGGCTCCGTGTTTGAGGATACGTGTGAACTCCACATAGTTAAAGTTGTTCTTCTTGTCAATTGGGGCCTCCCTGAAGAGCTCATCGACCTCCTCGTCTGTGAAGCGGTCGCCCATGGTGGTCAAAAGTTCACGCAGGTAGTCTTCCTGGATAAAGCCTGAGAAGACAAGAGAGGAGGGACTGGTGAATAGATGAATTATACTTCGAATAGATAACTCGAGTCACAAATCACAGTTGTAACCTATTAGTCTTAATGGTTAATTAACAAAGATTAAGTATATGCCCTCGCTAAAACTCCAGGACATTAAATCAATCTTAAAAGTTATGCCACTAAAACATGTCTGGACCTTCAAAGCACCTTTACCTTTTCTAGATTGTTGTGCAACACCATATTACAATCGTGTTTTTCAGAGTGTATATTTTATTTACTATAATTGAACCAAATTAGAGGCGTGTAGGATTCTGCACGCTGAAGGTGCTTACCGGTTCCTTCCTCGTCGAAGCAGGCGAAGGCGTTGCGGATGACGTCTTCTGGGTCAGTGCCGTTCAGTTTCTCTCCAAACATGGTGAGGAACATTGTGAAGTTAATGGGCCCAGGAGCTTCACTCATCATCGTCTCCAAATAGGATTCAGTCGGGTTCTTACCTGGAGATTAGATGAAGAGGTAATTAAGAGTGTGGAACAGCATGAAAGGCTCGGGTATAATGATGGTACACCCAAATATCACGCTACCTGCTTACACAGATCGAGACCAATTTTCATAGAGGACATAATTTCGGAGGATAAATTCTAGCTCTGAATTTCAAACTCTGTGAAAGCACTACAGCCAACTGTGCACAAGAGTACAAATCTCATCATGATATGAAACTCGGCATTACAGTGGTAAGACACGTTCATCTGGCAGCCAATAGAGACGTTCGCATGATGGCTGACTGCAGAACAGTGATGCTCCCTGCCACGTGAGTCACATCTGGTGTGAAGTGAAAACCGTTCCAGAGTGACCCCATTTATCCAAATGTAGATATACTGTTTTCAGATTTTCATACGTTTGGCTTTTTAAAAGCCAAAAACTCGGTTTTAGAGGCTGGGCAATATGACCTAAAAATAATGATATTTTCCTGACAGTTCCATGATAATGATATTTATCACATTGTACACTATTCTATGAAAATAGTGTTCTGAGACAAAAGAACATGACAGCACATGCAAATGTGCTCTTGTGCACACCTGTGGCCTGTTCAGGCTCGTCGGGCAGCCGGCATAAACACACGCTGCTCCCAACATACGATGCTTTTTTATGAGCTCCAGTGCTGCATTTCTGCTCTTTGCTCTGGATATCAGCTCAATGTTTTTGCTTAGCTTTTGTTCCTGGTGTTTTGCCCTGGTTTTCTCCCCTGTTGCTTACTCTATAGTTTTGGCTTAATGAAGTCCTCTTTTTCCCACCCATGACCTGAGCTAGTTAAGTTAGTCCTGCATATCATGCTACATTATACAGACTCTTCACCGATGTATACATGGGGATAAAAACACCGCAGCTACCTGTTCTTTTCTGTAGGAAATGTGATATTTCACAATATACAGTTGACTGACATGAATGGTCATACTGCGATATGAATTTATTGATGTACAGCCCAGCCCTAGGACACACTGCACCTAGGAATGTTTTTTGCAATATTTTTGTTACTGGTAGGGTGACATTTAGTGGTTAACTATTCAAGATATGCTGTTATAGCAATACTCAGTGATCAGGTTAGCCACAGTGACAGAGCACAAAAAGCTACACCCTCTTCAGAGATGTCCATACCCTCAAACCTACTCTAGCTATACCTGTTAAAGTCAGCCTAAAGGCAAGAGAGTCACCAAGAGCCTCGTTACATCGTCTGGTATGAAATAAGATGAATTCTTAACAGCTACAACAATTTTCAGAAATCGTTTTGGAAGTTAATTACAGTCGTCAAACACAGGGTCTAAAGTTGAGATGTAAAAGATACAATACATGCAGATAGATTTTACAAAATGCATAGAAAATAAATGATACAGTATCAAAATGTGTTATATGTATATTGTATACATAAACAATTTGCACGTTACTGGCAGCAAAAGGAGGCGCAAATTACCCAGAGATGCCAGCATGTCATGCAGATCTTCCTTGTCCACAAAGCCGTCACGGTTCTGATCGATCATGTTGAAGGCTTCCTTGAACTCCTGGATCTGTGACTGATCGAACATGGCAAAGACATTGGAGGTCGCACGCTGAGGGCGCTTCCTGGCAGTCTTTGCCTTCACACGACTTTTGCTGGACATGTTGCCTCTGGTGTGATTTTACCTAATATATATATATATATATATATATATAAAAAAAAAAAAGATTTATTCAATGACAGTAATTCATATCAGTCTAGTAAAAAAAAAAAATTCTTTTTTTTTGGTTGCAAATGCAGAAGCTGCACACTTTTATTAACTTGTCAGTCAGTGCCTATGGAAACCAACACTGTAAGGATTTGTCCGGTCTTGTCCGGCAAAGCAAATCTAATGCTGGCATTACTCCAAAAGCCTTTTCATGTGATTTCATTGCCGTAGACAAATTTTCAACGATGGAATAAAATCATGAACATTCTAGAAATCGTTCTGCTAGAGCTTTAGCTCACTCCCGTCATCTGGATCGTTAGGTGTAAGGTGGTCAGGATGGCTGGCTTAAGTCAGCCCTTTTCTTGCCTTGACATGCTAATAAAATCAACCATGTTTAATATTATCTTTAGTCTTGACTCATGTAAATAGTGACCCTGAAAGATACCAAGTTATTATAAAACCATAATCACTTAAGAAAATAAAAATTGTTTGGTGTAATAACTCTGATCAACAACGCATGGTCCTTAGACGTGAGAGGGACGGACTTTAATCTTTCAAAAGTTTCAGAGTCTTTCCAGCGTATGGCTAGGATAAGTGAAATCTAATAAGATAATGGTGTTACCCAAGAAGCTCTTCAAAAGGAAATATACCAAAGTAGCTAAGAACCAGATCAAAATGTTTCTTTTTCCACAGAGAAACTAAGACACAATGTTTCAAAGCTATGTACAACGGTCACAACAGGAAAGCCTATTTCCTTCTACACATGAAATTCATCTTTACGTGAATGAATTAAAAAAAAAAAAAAAAAAAAAAACCTAGGTTACAGGCCTCCAGGACATTGTGAGGATGAGGCGATGATTAACACAAACCATTTTAACTGGACCAGCTGCTACACTCATATGGAAGAAATTTGCTCGATAGTTTGCCATTGTTCTAAACCAGTCCATTTACTCAGCATGCTGGAATTCTCTCTTTGTAATGCCAAACAAACACTGGCTTAGGAAAAGGCACAGCAATTACACAATACTGCTAAAGCAAAACATCAGCACCAGGAATATTTCAAAGATTTCAGAGTAGGACAGCTAGATATAAAAGCATTATTGAATCTGGCCTAGATTTTCTCCCTTGAGTCTGTATTGGCCTATATGCTATACATAGACACTACACATCCACCCAGTTAACACTGGAACACTTTTGGGCTTTTCTATTTTGCAGATATTTATACACGGATATGTCTAAAACGTATTAAAGAATTAACATCACTTCTAACACCTACAGGGACATTTCATCCCATGTGAAAATGATTTTCTCCAAATCCTAATCATGTTTATGTAGGTGAAATAAAACCGTATCCAGAATACTGGATACATTCAATGCAAAATAATTTCAGCCAAAGGGTGATAAAAAGAGACATCCGAACATATTCAGTAATTTGGCATCTGATATTTCTTCCCCTATCTATCATCAGCTATTTTAACATTAATGCTAATGCAACATGACTGCATGGACCATTGGGATACAACACTGCTGGGTAAAGAATAGAACATCTTTGTTAAAAACCTAAATTAAAGCAATGCATGATGAATGTACTAAATGTTTTATCTTGTGGAACTCGTGTTAAATAAACAAAGCTGTGATGTGGAACACAATACGTTTCACCTTGGGTTATTTTGTTGATAGGGTCTCCGCGACATTGCTACATCCGCAATACACTCTTTACTACGTGTTTTTTTTTTTTTTTTTTTTTTTTAAAGTATCAGAAACTAACTGGCGAAGAAAAGTTAAGTAGGTTAAACCAGTTACTTATCTGCCTAACTTTAAAATCTTAAAATATTTTGAGTTTGTCTCTCGCTTTGCCTGACCGGCTCGATGATAATGTGGTTAGCAAACCTTGCTAGCTAGCGCTTGCGTTACATCCGACTTCAACAAAATGACTGAATTTGACGAATACAGAAGAAATAACTATCCAGGTTTCAGATGCACCTTGACAAACCATGCAATATGAAAACAATTTCGACAATTAATAACAAAAAAATAACACAAAATCCATACCTGAAACCCAAAAAAACTGACGGCCTGCTCAACCACCGCCCAAACTTCCTGATAATCGGAACGGTTGCTTCCGGACAGGATCTGTAGACCAGCTCAACGAGGGTTAAAGGGGTGTGCAGTACAATACTGACTTAGAAAATAACACATAAGAAGACGAAAGCGTTTTAACCAAAACCTGCAACAGAGTTACTCAAAATTGTACTCGTTCTTATAAACACTTTCACCACTTCCTCTGATGCTAATAAAATTCGTCTAAATACAAACACTGATAACACCCCTGTGTGCTGTGACTTAGTTCATCCTAAGCCACCCAATGTCTGGTCTACGTAGACTCTTCAACATGTCCATATAAGGTGCTGTGATTCAAACGTCAGAAACAACACAATGAGCGTTTAGAAAAACAGCTGTTTCCCCTCTGACACCTTTGTTTCACAGACACTGTATCACTCCTTGTGTTTTATCAACATTTATTTATGTTAGAAAGACTCCACTGAAATATTATTCAGGGTCAGAAAAACCAGGTTTAATTAAATCTATCCAAATGTTAGCCATATTTATCATCCATATTTGTTATATAGTTTTTGGTAAAACGTATAATCCAACATTACAATACCAAAATAGTGGGCTATACATTTAACTAGTGATAGCTTAAAATTTCCCAAAAAATGTCCTTGTTAGGATACTAGTGGGTGGCATGGTGGTGTGTTGGTTAGCACTGTTGCCCCACAGCATGACGGTTCTGGGCTCAAACCAGGAGTTGGGTTCAATGTTCGCAGGGATGCTCTGGTTTCCTCCAAAAGACATGCAGATTAATTCACCTGGCTACTATAAATTGTCCCCGAGTGTGAATGGCTGTTAGTCTCTGTGTTAGCCCTGTGATAAATTGGTGACCTGCCCAGGGTGTACCCTGCCTCTCATCTGAAGACAGCTGGGATTGGCTCCTTATCCTATAGGGCTTATCCCTGATGGATAAGTGGTAAAGATAATGGATGGATAGGACAATAACTGGTGAAAGAGCCAACCAAAGGCTAATAAGGCAGTATAGTACAGAAAAAAAAACACTACTATGCAAACTTATTGTAACAAGCATTTTTAATTCTGAGTTTGCATTTTCAAAACTCTTAAGTCAGTAATCAGAACAGCAGCACTGCATGTAAAACAAACTGAATGTTTTTGCAGTGCTACACTTTTGCAGGATACACAAGCTTTCTAACTCAATGTTCAAATACCAACAAAACCATGTATTTTACATCCCTATATTTTACAACACTACACGCAAAACATATATACACTATTTGCAAAATACTACTCTCATTTAAAAAAAAAAAAGATGATCCCATATAACACTTTGATCAGTAACAAATACTATACTGTCCTACTATTAAAAATGTTATACAGACAAAAAGAAAATAGTCACTGTAGATGCTTTGAGCCAGAGAGGTGCCATCATGTGTACAGCAGTGTACACAAATCCCAACCCAATTAACAAAGTATATAGTCATTTCACTGCTGAAAGGCTTATGTGTGCAGAAAGGGGACAGGTGAGTCCAAACATGCAAAAATGTGTGTCTGCATGTGCCAGAGTGGTATTTCTTTCTCAAACAACAATGAACTAGCAACTATACAGTAAAGACTAGAATATTTAAAAAAATTTACAGAAAAGTGCTCTAATGCTACAGAGTGTTGAACACACACAAATGCACAGAATGTAGTAAGAACATACAGTATTGTATGGGCTTTACAGTACTCACAGTCTACCAAGCAAAAAAAAAAAATCACTATTCAGAAATATTTAGCAAAACCAAATCATGCTGGAATAAAACAGCTCCACAAAGATCTACTAAATAGGAACAGAGATGGAAAATGCATGTTGTCACTGAAATGCCTGCTCTTGCTGTACAACAGATCCAAATGGAATATTTATGATTTCTTAATTAATTCCATGTTTTATTAGATAATCTTAAAGCTGGGAGAATAATGAACCAAAACATGTGTTTGTTGTTTAAAACAAGAAGACATAGGAGGAAACTTGTTGGTCATAGGGCTACAGTTCCAGTGCCAGAGACAGAGTCACAGAGGTGTCAACATCGTCATATGGTCAGCACCAATAATGCTGTCTGTTATACAACAACCTACTAATAATGCAAACTACCTCATTAGATTTCTTGGTTTGTTGTGGATTATTCAGGCCTGTCAAGCCTCAGGTTGTCAACATTTGGCTGAATGTTACCTTCCATTATTCCCCTTGGGAATGACTGGCTTGCTGTACATCAGTGAAGGATGATGTAGTTTTTCCTTCTTACTCATCCTTTCTGAAGCAAATAGAAGACTTTTTCTCTGCTAGTTGATGGAAAGTGCATGGTCATTTATCTACCTCAGGACAAGATAAGTCTTTTAAAGGTAACAAATGCTGAGGACGCATCATACCAAGGGGGTATTTCCATTATTGCACTGTCCTACCATAGCTGTACATCTGTTCTCACAGCACTGCAGCATACATTCATTCATCTTCAGTAACCACTTTATCCTAGTCTGCCTGTGGTGAATTGGCAGCAAATCCCCAGAACACTAGGTGTGATACAGGAACACACACCCTGAATGGGACCCCAGTCCATCACAGGGCACTATGCACTCTTGTTTTCACCAAGGAGCCATTTACTGTGGCTAATCCACCTATTAGCATGTTTTTGGACAGTTGAAGAAAACCAGAGAACCCAGAGGAAACCCACACAGACATGAACAGAACAGACAGTAACCCGAGCTCTGGATCAAGCTGCGAGGTGTTGGAGACTAAACTCTGAGACACACAGAAGCATTATGATAAAATTCAAATACCTCAGTACAGTCACACAAATCCTGATCATTTTAATCAGTGGTTGACAAAGTACTGATTTACACTTAAGTGAAAGACTAGATAATGTATCAATGTCTTAAAAAACTCAATTAAATGTATCCAGCCCAAAAAAAATTTATTAGAAATTAAAAAGTTGCTACTTTTAAATGTACTCAAGCATTAAAATCTACTGTTTTAATCTGATGAAATTAAGTTATTTTCCTGTGAAAAATAACTTTGATTACTTACCTACAATTTAATTTGCTGATGTTAGCTGCTGAAATCGATGCTAGTGTAACCCCTGACATTGTCGGGAAAAAAATCACTTAAATAACTATAGCTAGTTAATGTTACCGAATTAGCAAAACGTACCTTGATATGCTTTTTCATATTAGATGGAGTTCTAGGGAGGCAAACAAGGCATCTCATTTTATATACACTACCAGTCAAAAGTTTGGACACACCTACATTTTTTCAGAGGTTTTTCTTTATTTTTTTTTGCTTTCTACATTGTAAAACATTACTGAATACATCAAAACTATGAAGCAACACGTATGGCATATACTGA